>JACDOX010000119.1:604855-646901 GCA_014549065.1 Cardinalis cardinalis
GGSYWAARSYKGRAWTKRAMMATGAAYTCCAAGATGCAAATATGGAGGAGAACTGATCAAAGYGAGASACCCCGTGACYGCTCGTGCATTTTGGGACCATTTTGGTTSATCTTGGGTGTAGCCCTGGCTGGGCTCTTTTGCTGCCCAAGGTGGATTCATTGAGGCCTCCTAATAAATCCCTAMTTTATTCTTTAACTCTATCTAACCTCTGTTCTAGGGCAGCCTTCACAAGGCATCACTGTCATGATTGAATTAACATTATTTAAATTAGTGGCTGCTTAGTATGGCCTGGAAATAGTTGACAGAGATGGTGTTCCTGCTGTGGAATGAGGATACCTTCCCTGCTGATGGAGAGACAGGGCCCTTAGGGTACAGGAACAGAAAATGTGCATTGGGTCTGAGGAATCACAGAAGGTGTCTGGGAAAGTGCTTTTATGTAGGAACAAAAGGCCTTGCACAGGTATTCAGGGCACACTCTGTTTTCTCATGCTTGGCTGGAATGGGAGTCCTCTCATCATCATTTAAAGAAGCAACTCTGTGACCTGTGTGCATGTACAGCTGCTGAGTTACTRATTTAACCTTAAATCACCTGCAGGGCTGGACTGTTTCACTGTGTTTGTGCTGTGCTTGCTGTGCTTTGCTGCTGCTGAGATGGRCAATTTCACCTGCACGGTCAAATGCTTTGTGCCACACTCAGGGGGCTCTCCTGAGAATCACCTTGAGGTGGCTGTGAATTATTCAGGAAAGCAGCAGTGCTGGATCCTTGCTGCAGTGTATTCAGTGATACCATCCTGGTTTAGGGCAAATTTGGGAGAAAAGCTCTAAAGGGGTTCMTCTAGAACACAAATTCAAGCGGCCTCTCCACCAACTGGTACAGGAAAASATTTCCTTGGAGAAAGGTGGAAAAAACTGTTTAACAAGCAAAGCATTCACAAGCATAAAAAATGAATAATATTAAACAGGAAAACCTCTCGCTGTTCTGAGGGTATGGCAAACTCAGCAAGTCCCCTTTGTGGGCTGTAGTTTGGCTCAGWTTGTTGTCAGTCCCTCTGGTGCTGGAAATGCTGCGGCCCAGGCCCGGCCTGCTGGGCCACAGGKRTGAGCTCCCAGTGTTTTCTGGRTTTTCAGTCYRGAGCAGGGCTCATCAGTTCCAAGGAAATGAAAAACCAAATTCCAGTGAAATTCTCTGCCTCAGCTAGCTAAAAACTAACTAAAAKCAAAGGAGAGCTCTGTCCTGCTGTCTGTCCATGCTGCAGACAACACAGGAACAGGGAGGAGCAAGTGCAGTTTCTGATTACAAACTCTACGTTTCTTCTCCCTCTCYTCGCTCTCAGAACCAATCTTAAAGGTAGGTGCAARACTTATTTCTGGGCTAAACAGATGAATGGGGATACAACTCAGCTTCATAAAGTCACCTCAGGACAGAGGGGAAACAGTCTAGAAAGCAATTATGTGGCTCTAGACRTCTCTTTACCAAAGTGATAATTTTTTGCTTTTGTCATGGTGAGCTAATGATGTGGCACAGGAATCCAGTTTTGCCAAGGAAAAGTTCTGGGTATGTTGTTCYTCTCACACTTCAGGACTTGGCACTTCCCTTGCTGAACCTCTTGCAGTTCYTCTGAGCCCGTTCCTCCAGCCTGTCAAGTCTCCCTGAGTAGCAGCACAACCTTCAGACATTTTGGCCATTCCTGCCAGTTTTGTGTCACCAGCAAAATGCTGAGGGTTCTCCCAGCCCCATCGCCCAGACCATTGATGAAGATGTTGAACAGGATTGGACTCTTGGGGTGCCTCCTGCCAGACTTTGTGATCACAGCCTCCTGAACTTGGCTGTTCAGTTTCAATTCACCTCCCTGTCTGCTCAACTGTGTTTTCTCAGATTCTTTGTGAGCTTGTTATGGGAGAAAGTGGTGAAACTATGCTGATTCCTCCTGATGGTTTCCTTGTCCTTTGTATGCTTGGAAGTGATTCCCCGGATTGCTTTTTCAATTATCTTCACAGGGATGGAGGCTGATTCCTCAGGATTTCTCTACTCCCCATCCCTTTCTTCCTATCCCAGCCTAGGAACTGGCATTAACAYTTCATGATTGTTGATCATAGCAGCCACTTCTGTGTCTTTATTTAAGACTGTTTGTTTGGTTTGTTTCCCTGTGCTCTGTGTTTGGTGTGTTTTTGCTAGGTTGACATGAAGAGAGATTTTTCCTCGTATCAGCTCCCAGAATGGGCACTTTAGGAGCAGGACAGAGCAGAATCAGCAGTTAAGCTGTGTAGGGCCATGACTTCCTTACTGTGCAAGTTCAATTTTCCGTGTGGTGCTTAGAGGTCAGATGCACATTTCTGTACTCTTCACAAGAAAAAGACATCAGAGAGAGAGAGCATTTTAGCCAGGTATTTTCTTTTACTGTTYTACTTTGCCTTACCCAGACAGTGGTTATTTCTTAAGGGCAGGGAATTTTAATTTATGTTTTAGAACATTGTATTAGGCCATCTTGASAAATATAAGCTTGTATCCAAAATGTCCCAGACAGAGAAATACAAACAATTTATCATTTTTTATAGAGGTCAAAAATGCTTTAATAAAGACAGAAATTACAATACAAAATAAGTATTGTGATATATAGAGTATGGCCTTTATAATAAAAAGTTATGCCTTACTATTTTTAAAAAAAGAGTTCTTATATTTTTAATTTCTTGGACCCTCTGCCTACATAATTATGTTTAGCAGAAGTTCTAAGTCTAAGCAATTGCTTCTAAAACTGTGGTATCAGTAAGCATATAAATAGTATTTTATTATTTCCTTTCCAAAATCTCTGTATATAGTGAATGAAATGTTAAATGTGTTTAAATTATACTTAGGCATGTGAAAAATGATTTTGCAGCTTTTTCACTGACTTTYTGTACTCAATTTAAGTAAATAACTGTCTTACCAATAATGGCAACAAAATGATTTTTCTATTGGAAGTGTTCTTATTTATGGAGTGAAATAAGTGCAGTGTAATTATAGTAAACACAATTTCTCATTTAGTATAAAATAATATTGCTGCTAAAATTAGCAGATTGGAATATTCCAGAATGTTTAATGCATAARTTATAAAACTCTTAGGTATAAAGTGTGTGTTTAACATCACCTGCATAAAATACTCCTATAAGTTCAAAAGTATGTTGTGGGTTTTTTAGTTTGGTTTTTCTTGTTTTTCCTGACAGTTGAAATGGATAAACAAATTTCCATTTTTGGTATGCTTGGGGCACAAATTGCTGTTTTCATGACAAAAATTTTAGTCTTTACACTTGAAATTTTGGTATATGGAATATRAGGCTTGGTGTAGTCAAAGATAGTGTTTATTTGATGGTTTATTGGTTTGCCTGACTCCTTTGCTTTTGGATGCAGYACCACTTAGGTTCATCAGCAATAATTTCATTCAGAATCACCTCAAAAATAAAACTTCTCTTGTTATTGCTATCAGCTTCCTATGTTCTCCATCTCTTTTTCTGCTGCTGTAAGTGGCATGTGGGTTCAGTTCAAGCTGGAGTTCTCATTTCCMAAAACATTCCCAGTTGGGATGTTGGCTCTGGGACATATGAATATGAAACAACTCTGAAATRCACTTCTGGACTTCATTGCCTATCAGTAAATCTGTGTTCCTGCCTGTATTTCATGGGTTATAAATCAGCAGTGATACTCGATTTTTCCTGTTTCCTGTGGCTTGAAGCACATTCCAAGTGTTTTCATGTCCTGGGTTTCTCAGTAGGTCCCATTCATCTTCTAGGGAAGAATTCTGATGCCAGCAATGGAAGGGATTCCTGACAGCTCAGGTTCTTTGTGGGTTTTGATTTTCACTCTCACAACATGTTCAGTTGGACCCTGGGAAGCAAGGGACTGAAGCTGAAGATCTGAAAGAGTGTTGCATACACATAGTGGCTTGTCTAACCAAGCATATTAAAATGTAATTTTTATCTCTGGTTTATGGGACTTCAAAGACTTAACTTACCCAGAAAGGCTGTGATGGCCTTATCTCAGAGCCTTGAAATTGAGTCTTTATCAGAAACATAAATCATTTGGCACTGTCCCTGACCTTGGGGCAGGAAAAGACCAGAGATAGGGGGAAAGTTGGTTTGTCTGTCCTCCTTTGGGTTGTGATTCACCCATTCTTCTGGAGGTCATTGTCAGGACATCCTGGAAGGCCATGTGGTTACTTCTGCAAGGCTACCTGGATGGCAAATACAGGGGCTCATTGTATTCTGGTTCAGAGTAAACTTTCACCTCTGAAGCACAATCCAGCAAAATAAATAAAACACTGAAATCTTTGTCTGATTTTTTTTTCTTTCCCTCTCTGCAGTCCCAAATGCAGAAAACTGAGTCAAACACACATTTATTGATGCACATTCCCAGCAGACTTCCATTCATATTTAGTGTGTTTTGTGTTAAAAAATAACAAACCTCTCTCCTGTGCAGTTGTTTTCATTTTGAGCTTTTCATGKGCATGTAATCAGTGTCTTACTGAGAGCAGTGAAAACTTAACTTTATTTTCTAACAGCAGGACCAAGAAGTGAGGCAATTTTGAATGTTTGAATACCAAACTTGCAGTGCAGTACTATTGATTGTGTTCATATCCAACATTATGACAAAGAAATGAAGCTTGAGGAAATAAAGTAATGTATGGAACTATTTGTGGCATTACAGCTAATGAACAGTCTTCATCTTTAGGRTAATTCTCTGAACCATGTTTAATCYCTGCAGTAAGGTATTGGTGCCACTGATAATTACTGKGGTGCATTTCTGGAAGCATTTTGTGCTCCACTGTACCATGGTAAGCTAGAAAATGAAATTTAAGCCTCATATTTACATGCAAGGCCTAATGGAAGAATTTGGTGAGTAGAATTATAGTTCAGGAGTTTCTGTTCCTGTTGATGTCTCTCAACCTCCCACAGAGCAAGTACACAAATATCTCTATTTAATGACCTTTGAATTTGAAGCTCTTTGTGAGCCTTCTCTAAAATATGACAAAATCTTTTAGTATTGGATGTGTCCTACTCCAAGAGACATTTGGCTCTTCCTTGGGCTTTCAATGACCTGTGACTAGATTTTTTTTTTCAAGTATTTGTGTGTTTGTCAGCTGTTTTATCTAATGAGCTTCTGTTTACTCAAGATTGGAATTRAACACACCTGAAAACTGTAAAAGTGTGATTTACTTTTGGGGTTTTTTATGGTTGGTTGACTTTGGGTTGTTTTGTTTTGTTTTGTTTCTACAGGTAAAATKACATATTCTTGTGGCATGTCTTTTTGTAGTTCCCAGTGTGGACAATTTATCAAGTAACAAACAGAAATTTTAGAAAACGGTGTATCTCCAATTCACTGCTGCACTATAGAACTGTGAACATCAGCTAATGCCATCGCTCCTCAAGAGTCTTTGGTTAAAATCCTAACTGAGTTACTTCTGTTTATTTATCTCATATTAAATTAGGCATGAGTTCTTCTTTCATCCCTAGCCTGACACAGGAAAAGTAATTGTTTAATAATGTTTTAGAGCCTTGAGGAGTCAAGAGTGTCTCAGCCAGAGGTTGAGAAGATATCTGGACTATCTCCAGAATTCCCAGTCTAATTACCTTCTTCTTGTTCAACTGAAACAAATTTATCTTTAGAAAATATGAAATGTCAATGAAATATGAGTTCCTGTATTAAACATATTTTTCAATTAGAATAACTGGAAATATGTGCACAGAACGAACTTTTCTTAATTGTATGGTGAGGAAATTAATTTCCATAGAGTTACAGTAAAAATATAATAATTACCACCTCTCTTTTGACTCAGCAGTTGACAAAAGAATAATTACCTTTTTGGAGGTATTTTTAACTTAGCCTTTTAAGTATAATGGCTCTTGTCTGATTTTAGCATGTGTTTAATTTTCAAGACCCTATATGATTGTTATATTTAAAAAGTAGTACATGTGCTATTTTTATTTACTGCCTTTTTTGCAGTACTTCCCAAGCAAGGGATTGGAGGAAACAATATGAATATTATGCTTTTCAGGTATATTCATAACTATTTTTGGCTTGTCCTCATTAAAGGGGAGGTATGATGGCTGAGACAGGATTTCAGAGGCTGTTTTCTTCAAGGTGTGTTGCCTTCTACAGAAATAAAGAGGCAACTTCAGAAGGAAAAATGTATTTTATTGACAACTTAGAAGAATATCATAGTATAATTTAAATGCCTTTACTGAAGAATGCAGTTTTCAATGAAAGGATAAACTCATGAATGAAAAGGAAGCCTCCTCAAATAGTTATTAAGAAATTATTCTAAAGATGGAAACATGGAGATATGTGAATGTGTAGTTGCCCAGCTGAAAAGATATAAATGGAGATAAAGAGAATGTATATAAAGGATAAGGATAATATATCCTTTATAAAGGATATAAAAAGAACACTGCCGTATGAACAAAGTTAAAACCAAAATAATCCAAATACCTTTAAATTATGGTAATTACTCTGAGCAGCCTTTTATAGGATTGATTGTGGGCTCCAGCTGTCATGGAAGTTGTTTGAGTTTTCAGATTAAATTGTTACCTCACATGGAGCTATGAAGCATTAGCTATGTGTCACTCACCCAAATTAAAGGTTTCCATTTCTAGATTAGCTCCCCATCTGGGTTGTGCCAGGGAGTTGAAGATTTCGGTGGAATCAAGGTCTTTCAGAAGGGGCAGAGTCACAGCTCTTGCCTTTATGTGCAGGATTACATCCAGTGTTGGGATCTTTAAGATTTTATTGTGTTGGAGGTCAGAGATCCTGGAGCTTTTCCTCAGTTTTTTCATGAAGATGGCTGTGCAAAATCCCAGCTCCTTTGAACTGGAGATCCTCTGGAGCTGGAGGGAGACTGCTCCACTCAGCAGGAACCTTTGCAGTGTCACTTTGGGGTGACACGCTGGGGTGGCTTTGCCGTCATCAAATCTGCTGCAAAGCTGGAAATAGGGACACAAACTTTACAGCATACAATTCTTACATTTCCTTTCTCAGCTGTTCTCACCTCCTGCTCAATACAGGGTTAATCTGCTCCTGCAAGAGGGGTAAAATTGTCCTGCACAAAATTGGGAATAAGTTGCACCTCTGGACTGGCTGGTGTGATGTGACTGTGTTCTGGATCCAGCATTGCTGTTTCTTGTCTTTCTACATTGCCAATTTRCTTATTCATGGCCTGTGCAAGGCACTGGTTGAAGGACATGTTGCTCCAGGAGCAGCTGGAGTAAGGATGCCTGGTTTACTTTTTTTTTTTTCCTGTTCAGTTTTGCACTTAGAAAACAAGCAAATATTGTTTGGATTAAAGGGGRAAAAAAAAGTCTGCTATGTAAAATTTGCTCAGAACTCTGTATACCCTCTTTGGTTTAATCATCTAAGAACAAATGAGATTTTCTGTTGGGAAGTAGTTTTATATGGATTTGTGTTCCTTGCCCTTGTGCAGTAGTACTGCCAATTATATTTATTAGCCCTAAATATTAAACAGCTGGAAGGATTCCATTGTATATAAATAAGACATTTGAGACCTGGAAGGTTGCCATTTCTAATACAGCCAGCTGGTGCTTTTTACAGTTACATTCAGCACAACACTACTGAATTTCACTTCCATTGAGTGTTGTGTTAATGACAATAGGAGAATGTGGGGTGGTTTGGGATTTCTCTAGGAAATGCCATTGTGTAAAAATACATTGTTCTGAAAGACTGGCTAGCAGGGAAATGCTATATTATGCACCTGTTTTGTGCATTTTGATGTAAATATTTTTTTTGTTTATGTGTTTTGCTGGCAAATCCAAAACAAGAAACTGCAGGGGCTTCACAAATGTGAATTTTTAAGTGTTCTTGTGCCACTAATGTTTTTCACTTTCTCTGTTGTGGTGCTGTTTTCCTATTTAAGTAATGGTTTCATTTTTAAAAAATCCTGCTTGCTGATGCTTCTGAAAGCTTTTGCACATTCTTTGATTTTATTTTTTTAATGCARGCATCATTGTTATGGTACAAGAAATAGCTAAAATAGTAACAAAATTATTGCCCCAYTATTAATTTGTTCCTAATCTATTTGTTAGAAAACTGGGGCATAAATGTGGGCGAGGGATATATTCCTGTTTAAGTACCCAGCAAACAGGTTGAAGAAGTGGATTTTTCCCACTTTTGATTGACTGTGTCCTGATTATTTCTTTGTAATCACTGCCTGTRTGGGTGGCTACATCCAGTTTTTGGTGCTGGGTAGTGCTTTAGGTGAAGCAGAGGATGGTGCTGGACAGCCTGATACTTTTTRTTTGTGTCAGTATTGAAAATTTACAGCTGATTGCTATGAGTTAAATGTCATGTCTAACATTGTGTGAAATAATTCCTTGAAGACACATTTTTTTCACCAGACTGCTACATCCACAGCTTTGTGTGAGATCTATCTTGGGTAAATTTACATCTCTGAAACAGCCACACTTAGAGGCTGAATCTTACATATTTATTCAATACTTGTGGAGAAAGGTGCTTTTATAAAAAATATTGTTTAGTACAGATTTCAGCCATGGGGACTGTTGTGTTGAGAACTTCCCAGGAAATTTGCTTAACCTATGAGATAAATAAGATTACAACCTGCTTCTCCAGGAGATATATAGCTTAGGGGAAAAAAAAAAATGAAGCTGTAAATGCTTTTCTTGTCCAAGCTCTGAAGGGGTGTTTGAATGCTGGATTCAGATGTCTGTTAGGAAGTCAGATGTCTTCCTCCTTGGGGTGACCTTTTTACCTCACTGTGATTAAGAGGCTTTTGCTTGCTGATGGGTGAGAATCAGCTGTCCTTACAAATTTGATGATGAARTACTCTTCTGTCTGCCAGTTGGAGATGGGGGAGAAAAGATGGTTTTCCTCATCTTTCTGCAATTTGGTTTGATTATTAGTTGAGTATTCCCATGATAAGGTATGCACTCTTGCTTTCTCAATATTGCTTGTGTGTGCTTAGATTCTGTAAGACAGTTATTTATTATAATATTTCTTTTATTTTATTTCACAGTTGTTTAAAAGTTCAGAAGCATAACTGTATTCAACACAGATCTGACTGGTTTGGATAATTTGGGATAAATTTGGGGCTAGGTGTATGGTAAAATGCTAGACCTCAGTTTTTCTTGGGGAAGTTTAGTATCTGGGTACTCTAAATGAGTTTCTCATGTTACCTSAGCGCTCAACAGACAAGATATTAATATTTTGTCTTGGTTGTAATTTTGAAACTCTTTTGCTTAGCTATGAAGAATCCCAAGTTTTAGGTTGAAGYTATGAGTGTACCACAGTCTGTGTGTTGTGAAGGTTTCTGTGATCGAAATGATAATTTCACTGTGTGTATACCTTAATCAGAAAACTCTTGSAATGCAATTTATTCTTCCATTTACAACTTAGAAAAAACTAAGAACCTCTGGCTAGAGCCAGTGGCCTGAGGTAATTTCATTGATTTTTGAATGTCAAATGCAGAAAAAAAAAATCCCATGGTACTTTTAAAGTTTYTTAAAATCCCAAATCAGATCATTCTCTGTCCTCTGATCTCAGTTGGTTGGTATTTATGGGCCTTGAATCAGTATCTTTGGTGATGTTATGAGGAAAGTTTCCATACTGATGAGCTGCCYTGGAATGCATTCTCCAATAATATGGTCATCCCAGGGTTTTTGTTAATAGCAACCTTTCAGAGCTCTTGCATCCTGCTACTATTTTGTTAAGCTTTTAAACAGCATGTGGGGAAGTTCTTTTTTTTTTTTTACTTAGACTTGAATTATTCTAATGCTCATCTCAATTTGATTTTTTTTTTTTTTTTTACTTAGACTTGAATTATTCTAATGCTCATCTCAATTTGGAGTTTTATACTTTGTAGTTAAAGAGTTTTATAGCAATGTGATACAGACTGAAAAATGGGGGCTGTTTTGCAATCATGCAGTTTCATATATGTTGTATTGTAAATCACAAAATATCTCTCTGTTTCTTATTGTATTCAGATTTTTTAAAAAATAAAGATGAATAAAAAGACACAAAGTGATGTCACAGGCAGGGTGAAAGAATTGAGGTCACTCATGTCCTAGATTCCCACATTGAGAGGGAACTTTTCATTGAGACTGCTCATGACATCCTAGAAACGTCCTACATTTACTTCTGTACATTTCTTTTTGTAAAGAAAYTGCATTTCCTTTTGTAAAGAAATCACAAGAAATAAACCAAAGCTTTAAGTCCAGCACAGTGCCAGATCTTGGAGAAGAAAATCCTTTTTGGCCCAACTTTGTCAGTCAGAGACATGAGTTAGACCCTCTCACTGGGGATCTGGAGGTTTTTCTCTACCACTGAAAGCAATCTCTTGTTTCCTGTCATTAACAGTATCCAAAGAAGATTTTAAAAAGTGAAAAGCAAACAAAAGAACATTTTCCAAAAGCCAGATTACATGCTGGGAAGGGAGTGGTGCTATGGCACTTGTGGAAATGCTTCAAAAGTATTGAAAGTGCCTGAAGGCATCAGGGGAATGTGACATAAATACTGTGTAATAATATGAATTCAGAAACTGTGGCCCACATCATTCTCTCATAGAATCACTGACAGTTTTTTATAAATATCTTYCTAAAAAAATTTGAATTTATCATTCCTATTGGGCTTGGAGGAGGATAGTCCTGTCATTTCATCATTCCAGAATTTAGGATTTGCCTATTAATTTCCTCTCTAGCAATGGACAAGACTGATAAATATCCATTAGTTTTGTACAGTATTAAAAGAAAGAAATTCCAGCTGGGACAACTCTGCAGTGTAATGCTTCATGGGCCAGAGCTGCACAAGATTTAGTTTGTATTTGTCACTTTAGTGTATTTTGGTTGATAATAAATTAGGCCAATGTCCCCAGGTTTGGTCTGTTTTGTCCATGGCAGTAATAGGTGAGTGATCTCTCCCTCTCCTTATCCCGACCCAGGATTTTCTCTTCTCTGTCCATCTGTTTTATTATTTTCCCTGCTTAACTCCATTCCTGGAATAATAATTTCTCTTTATTTATTATGTTTATTTTTTTAAGAAGAAATGTTGTAATTATTATGACTTTGAGGAGCAAGTTCCCAAATRTACTGGGATCTGGTACATGTTGTGATTTGAATGGTCTTCCTGTAGTTTTGGTGAGTTATTTAGTCTTTTTTAAAGAAATAGCTGCAATCTTCACAATTTTATAACTGTTAGAGTGTTTTAGTCAAATTAGCACTGAAAGAGTGGCATTTCCCTACAGCAATGCTGTAGTATTAAATGACAGATCTAAAATTTTGTTGTTTRTGTAAGTGGACTAACATGGACTAACAYAGACTTCCAGGCAATTTGATGTCCRTTGAAAATTGCTGAAATTATAATTGCATGAAATTATTAATTGAAACTTCTGGATGAAGAACACAGTAGTGATGCTGCCTTTGTTATGCAAGTCCTATATCTACATTCAAAAGTCTCTTAGATAAGAAGCTTCTGGCAAAAAAATTTATCATGAGACTTGTTCAGAAAACTAACATCTTCCTGTGGAGATGTTTTAAACTGTGCCAGTTCCTGGTTTTGGCTCTATYTCCCTCTGGACATTTGAAATAGAACTGATTAGGAATTATATGGAAACGATAACCACTGAATGACTTCTGAATCAGTGCGAGCTTCTTAAAATGTCTGTGAAATTTGGTTTCATTATATAATCCTATCTAGTTTCATCCAGGTGTTTTTTTCTCASTATTTATTTGTCCAGGTAAGAGCTGCAGTTAAATGAGTGCATCCAGCTTCACTGGAGGCAATTATGGCTCTTTGAGGCAGTGTTGGATCATTGGCTCAGGGCCTGTGCTTGTGCAAGGACATCTGTCAGAGGAGGGTCCTTCACTCAGTTTTGGGAAGCTGTCAGAGGCTGGGAACCAGGGTCCAGCTGCCTCTTCTGCAGGCAGCAGCTCATCCTTGTGTGGCTGGTGCCAAGTTCTCAAGTGGCCATGGGCTCTAGTGTAGTAATTTTGATTTTAAAAGTCCCTGCACTGCTGGCTCTTTTTGGAAATAGATGCTGTTGTGGCATGCTGCAGCATATCAGCTGCTGTAGACACATCCAAGATTGTGTTTTAAACTCTGTTGAACTAGTCAGGAAGAGATAAAACTTGTGTATAATCAGGTCTGTAAAGTGAATTGCAGTAAACTTGGTTTCAATTAAAGGAAAGAGTATTTACACTGCTTTTATCTGCTGGTTTAATGACATGGTTTAAAATCACATCTTCAGTGCTGTGTGGACAATTTCATTGTGCAGACCAGCTCTTAGTCAGATCAAAACTTCCTTAAATTAGTGGGTTGAGACTGAGAACTCTCAGATGCTACTCTGATATGTCCATGGTTTTTTTCCCTTTCTTTGTATATGTGTGTGATACACACACATTGTAAACCCAAGAAACTGTAAACACTTCTGCACCATGGTTTTTGTCTTTATAGTGGGAATAGTTCTTTCCTCTCCTACTGTCTGCATTACAGTAAAGTCCTGTAACAAAAGATGTTTATGTAAAATAAGAAATTATTAGACTGTGATCTTAAATAGAAAAAAAAAATTGATATGACTTGATTTTTGAGGGAAGATGTTTTTCTGGTAGAAATTCTTCTTTGTTTCCCTTCCTCAGGAGTGGCAGGGACTTCTGACATTGATTCTCCAGTTTTTGTTGTGTGGTTTTCTTATTTTTTCTCATGATTGGGTAAATATTCCTTTTTGGTAGTGTGACTTTGGACACCAGGTAGGACTGGTACRTGAGTGATTCTCAAGTAGGAAGCCCCTTCCTTCATGTTTTGGGTCAAGAGAGTTTGTCAGCTGAGGACTGCTGTAAAAACAAATCATGACCCCGTGTTCTTCCAAAACCATTTCAGTGTCACAGCCYGTGTGGGCCACAGAAGAACCAACTAATCAAGATATGGCAAATTGGTAGTAACTCTTAGTCCAGCTCAACCCAGTTTCCAGAGTTATTGTTTGTCCAGAGTACATTTATCCCAAGGAAAATCAATTGTCATGCTTTGAATAAATGTAAAAATGTAACATCTTATTGCAACTGTATGGAATTTCAGTTGGAGCCCTTGGCTTGTGTTTAAACTTAGAGATAAAGCTGGTTCTAACAGTGCAAATGTGTATTGTCCTTGAGGATCTCCTCCATCTGAGGTGAGTGTAGTTGTTGTAAAGGCATGGAATTGTGAGTGAAAGGACAGCATTACTCATTGTTTAGGAAATCACAGGTTTTTAGTAATGCAAAGCAGCTGAAGCATCTCTTTCATCCACCTTGAAGTAACTTGGTAAAAACTGACTTATTAATGGGAAATTCTATGTTCATTTAAGATGTTCCTAGTTTATATTAAGAAAAAAGTAAGAGGAGGTTCAACCAGACCTTATTGTTTATTTTATAGTGATGCCCAAGCAAAGTTATTTTTGCTTTTTCACAGCTTTTGGTCTAAACATTATTTTTGTTGTCATAATAATTAATCTAAAAATGTTTTCTTTTCTTCCTTTTTTTTATTTTGTTGATCCAGTGGGAAGAGATCAGCGGTGTTGACGAGCATTACACTCCGATCAGAACTTACCAAGTGTGCAATGTCATGGATCACAGCCAGAACAATTGGCTGCGGACAAACTGGATCCCGCGCAACTCGGCTCAGAAGATCTACGTGGAGCTCAAGTTCACCCTGAGGGACTGCAACAGCATCCCCCTGGTGCTGGGCACCTGCAAAGAGACCTTCAACCTCTACTACATGGAGTCTGACGACGACCACTCGGTCAAGTTCAAGGAGCACCAGTTTACAAAGATCGACACCATCGCGGCYGACGAGAGCTTCACCCAGATGGACCTCGGCGACCGAATCCTCAAGCTGAACACGGAGATCCGTGAGGTGGGGCCCATCAGCAGGAAGGGCTTCTACCTGGCTTTCCAGGACGTGGGCGCCTGCGTTGCCTTAGTGTCGGTGCGGGTCTACTTYAAGAAGTGCCCGTTCACCGTCAAGAACCTGGCCATGTTCCCAGACACGGTGCCCATGGACTCCCAGTCGCTGGTGGAGGTGAGGGGCTCCTGTGTCAACCACTCCAAGGAGGAGGAGCCCCCCAAGATGTACTGCAGCACGGAGGGAGAGTGGCTGGTGCCCATYGGGAAGTGCTTGTGCAATGCTGGCTATGAGGAGAGAGGCTTTGCCTGCCAAGGTAACCATGCCCTGCATGCCCATAGCTCTGCTCTGAGCTGGGGCTCCCCCTGCTCCCTCTGTTGGGTTGTGCTCCTTTTCTCCAGGTTCTGAATCCCTGCAGAAATATCAATCAGTTAGGTGGGAAAATTGCTGTGCAAATGGGGTTTGGTCGAGCTGTTTTAATAACGTGATCTGCTAAAAATATTTGGTAAGAGTCAACAGCTGATTTTTAGTAGCACATTGTGCAGCARATCTGGTCTCTCCTACCACTCTTGGACCTTCTTCCAGTTTACAGTGGTTTTCTGAAATGTTTGTGTCAAAAAAGTGACTTTTTTTCAGTTCTTCTTGTCTTTTATACTTTGTGTCTTGATATATGACTTCTGCTAATGATCTGTGTTKATTATTTGGAATTGGTTGGTAAAAAACATGTGGTATTGCTCCTGTAGCAAAATTACTAAATGCAGATACATTTGGAAGATTAATAGTTAAAGTTTATTCATAAATACTCATGTATTTTAACTCAAATTTCTCCAAACTTTTGATTTCTACAAACTGTGGTTATGTGAACAAGAGTACACTGGGGATTTGGATTTTTTACAGAAATGCTCTTTCAAATCTTAGAGAAATGTGTGTTGGATTTACTAATTTTAGTATTAACCAAGATGATAGCAGCTAACATATTTATGCTTTTTGTAAAATTATAAGCATTTTGAAGTTTTGTGCTGATTCGGTCTTTTCACAGTGTGCCTTCAAGGGTGCTGGTTGTGGCAAAGAGTCTTCTGTTAAATATATAARTAACAATTAAACAGTAATGTCTGGAAATCACATGGTTGGAAGCAGAGTAGCTGAAATGTTTACTGTGGGGTGTGTGTATGTGTAGAACAGAAAATTTAAAGTATTCTGAGCCTGGTTGGGACAGTCCCTACACCTTTTTAATTAGTCCTACAGCAATACTTATGTCARACAAGTCCTGGGGAGTTACTGAGAACCCAACAAACCATAGCCATGACTTTTTCTSAGAAAATGACAGCTGGACATCCGGGGGAAGGAGTAAGAGTGTTCTTCCTTTGATTTTTCTTTTCAGTAGATTTTAAATAATCTTTTGCTCTTGAATAAATTGAGCAGCCAGGTCTGWGGATGCTTTTCTGGGGTTAGATACTGTTATTTATAAAAAACAAAGTAACYTCTTCTGTTAAGAGCTGAATTCAGGGGAGGTTATTTTATTGTTCAGAAATACTTTCTCCGGGGCCTCCTACAGCACTTAGAAATGCTAAAACAGGAGTGAATCCTTTATCCTCTGTGTATATTCTTGCTTGCTGCAGAGCCTGTGTTCCTGTAAATGGTTGGAAGATGTTGGTTTAGAGTTTCAGTCACACGTGAGCACAGACTACAACTGAGCAAAAGTAAAGCTAAATAAATTTAACTAAACTTTTATTAAAAACAAGTTCTCAAATGCTTGAGGCAGGCAAAGCAGCTCCTACTGAGTTTTACAGAGAAAATCAGATCATAGAATGAATATATTTTTCTGGTTTGGTTTTTTTTCTTTCTCACTCACTGTTGATCRAGGGGATTTTATATGATGAAGCCATTAACAATAGCAACAGGTCCTTCTGGTTTATTCTGATTTAACATAGAATGTTCTGCTAACTTTTATTGGAAGTCATATTGATCAGATCCTTTCACTGTGCTGTGATTGAAGTGGCTCTTTAAAACGAGGAACTCGAAACCTCACATTTGTTGGCATCGGTGGCGCAGCAGGAGTTGGAAAACTCAGAAAACCAGTTCAGCTTTGACCTCAGGATCAAGGCTGCTCCTGCATCTTTCCTTTTCTTTTTCTTCTCTCCTTCTCTTGCTCCATCTTTTATGGTGTTTGAGGATTTTTGTGTTTGTTTGGGGTTTTTTGTTTTGTTTGTTTTTTTTTTTTTTTGTCATTGAAAGGACAGTAGAATCAGGATTGTGGCAATGTAACCCCAGAATGGTGTTACAAGCATGGGCTGGAATGAAGACATAACTTAGGATAAATAAGTTTTGGYTGAAATCTGAAGGAATATTTAGTARTAGAGGTTACTRTCTTCCCAGTGGCTGAAAACATTTAAGACCTTCTCAAGCTCAARATCTTAAGAAATCACTGCTTGATCCTGTGTTCAGACTGTTTCTGATTTTGTTTGTTTCCATAATGCTGGTTTCATAAACAATGTCATTTTACATTAGCAGGAGATTATCACAGAACTAAAATGAAGGACCTTAATGGTGTAAGATGAGCCTATTTAAATTCCATTCAGAACAGCTTTTCTTAGTACTTGGAAAATTAGGCACAGTCATGGCCTCCCAAATAACACAAATGTCACCAATTTCCTTGACTGCTTTCTTTTCTCTGCATAACCAGGAAAAGTCAACATAAACTCAGACCATTTTTTGTTCTTGGTGCATGTTTTTATAACACATTTATGTGTAAGCTGTGAAAAGCCAGCTCAGCTGATGGGTTCTTTCTGGGTGGAATATTGTTCTGCTCTGGATCCTGTTGACTGATTTTTTCCTGTACAGCARCAACATCCCTACCTGTCAGTCAGCAAAAGAATTTTCACTGTGACTTGTCCTCCTTATTGTGTGTTTGTGGAGCAAAGATTTCCCAAAAATTATACACTTGAGGTTAACAGCTTAAGATTTAATTCCTCCTCTAGCAAAGGCTTGTGCACCTGCTTGGTGTTTTGGAGGGATTACAGTTTGTCTGAAATAAAGTAGGATGTGTTGGGGAGCAAGTCAGAAAAAACACACTTTCATACCCATTTTTCATCTTAATAAATACATATATTAGGTAATTAAAATGTATATATCATACACTGTAGGCTGTTTGATACTACAGCTTTTTTAGCATCACAGTGATCCTGTCTATTTAATCTTATTTTAATATTTCATGGTTGAATGAGCCTTCTTCCTCACAACGTCTTTTATAAATTGTATTTTCCTGTCACTTTGACCAAACTACATTTTCCTGGCACCTTCTCTCTTAGAATTAGTGTGTTTTAATTAGGGGGAAAAACCCCCAACTGGCTGGGACTACACACGAAGCTTTATGCTTTCTAATAATCTCCATCCTGTCCTCAGCCAACAAGGAAAAAATCATCTTTTCAATTTGTTCCCCATCAAACAGGAAGAATAGATCAGGTTAGATCTGTCTTAATATTATTTGTCTGACAGTGACTAATGGCATCCTCCTAAGGAAACTRAGGGAAAGTGTAAGAAATTATATAAAATGCTGCTTTCCTGGGCAAAGCTTCTGGCAATCTACTGCTGACTTTTTAAGATTTAAAACACATTTTGCAAGAAGGACTATGTACAATAAGAGTCAGTGACCAGTGTCTTGGTGATTTGTCTMTATTTTGACTCATTTATATTTTTAATCTCTTAATTTTTGTGGCAATGAATGCCATGTCTTGCCTTGTGTGGAAACCATAACTTCTTGCTGTGTTTAACCGTTCTCATTTAGAGTCACTGGGATAAGGTTTCCCACATCCTTGTATAGTGAGGAAATAACTAGTCCCTTTTCAGCTTCCACATGAACAAATTTCAAGACCTCTTTCATGTCTAATATCTCTTATACCTCTTGTCTGAGCTTTTCCTCACAACTGGTGCCTTCTTTTTTAAAGGACAAACTGGTTGCTCTATACCTCATCCTTTTTGATTGCCTCTGTACATATTCCGTGGTTTTTATGAAAAACGCAAAGAGTCTTGTGTGCACTGATTAAGTTTCAAGAGCAGAAGGATGTTAGACAGTGGCTTACAGTTTGGAACAGCCCAGAGATTGAGTTAAAAAAAAGGAGCATTCACATCACCTGCCCAGTGAGGAATCTGTACGTGGAAAAGCTTGACTCAGTTTTATTTTGAACACTATAGAAGAAATAGATCTCACTCTCTGAAGGTTGGTTAGTTGGGGTATTGATACCAAAATAAATGGGAAAATGTAAGATAAATGGCAGAAAAACTATCTGTACTTCTGTAATGATCTGGAAGGCTCCTCCGGGGAATAATGGAAGCCTCATTTCAGGAGTTGTTTTTTAAAGAATTGCAGTAACCAGATGATAAAGAAAATCCTGAACTGGCAGGTTTAGACTACTAAATCTTTTYCATCCTGAATGTGTCTATTCTGTTGGTTCTTTCATGAACTTCAGGAAGACCATTTGGACATGAAAAATGTTATTTTTCATTACAATTATACTTAATTAGCAAGCCTASAGTGGACAATTGTTTATCCATGTAGGACCATGAGTGAGCTTGAGTGCTCTTTTGAAGGCTTCCAACAGGTGACCCTCTAGACCAAAACCAAATTTTCTGGCTCTGTTTATCAAATGAAAAATTTAAATTGGTGGGCCTGAACAGAATGACCCAAAAAGCACAGAATAACATTTTCTATGTGGTGTTGTTTCAAGATATAGTTCTAAGTTTTAGTTGCTGGAGTTAAGTAAGTCTGAATTGTGAATTTCTTATGTAATGCTATGTAATAAAGTTGTAAGTTTTAATCATGAATGACTGATACATTTTCTRTAACAAAGCCAGAAGGAAAAAGAATGTAACCCAACAGTTCCTCCTTCTGTGTTTAACTTTTAGCTATTAATCAGGTGGATTGAATGGGAGAAAAGGGAGTGAGGGGTAAAGGAGKGAGAGGATAAGTTCACCCACTGTGCCCGGTTATTGCAAAAATGACTTCACAAAATTTCCCCTAACACCAAATTTTTCAGTGTTTCAAGTTGTGCAGTGAGCATCTCCTAAATCATATTTCTTTCTCTGAGTTTCTGGAGATATGAGAGGAATGCCATCTGTGGCTGCTAAATCTGAACCATCACATCCATTGCTTAATTCTTTGAGTGGAATGACTGCTGAACTTGGGGTAAAAATATGKAAAACCTCATTAATACCAAGGAAGCAAATTTCTCCAGACTTCTTTTTTTCCTCTATGTTTTAAATAACCATTTTGTCTCTGCATAAGTAAATCTAATTTTTACTTTYCTAGATCAGTAAGAAAAAAATTATGACTTTGCATGTAAAGAGAAAAAGGTACTGTGAGGAACTACTCARTTTTGTGCAAGTGAAAACAGAAAGAGGGCACAAATTTTTTTTGCAGCTGCAAAGTTTCCCTTGGAATCAATTGAGTGGCTTGAATGTGTTACACGGCAAAAATGTGTGGCCTTAACTCTTAGACTCTGCACAGGACTAATTATATTTAATAAAATATAGGCACTGATCRTATGGAGATCATACAATATAATAATGGTGCTATCAAAAAGTTTTCTTTTATGTGAAATCTAAAAAAACTGGAGATTTAGGGTTTTTAAGCAGAAGTCTGAGGTGGGTTTTAATTCCTTTGGTTTGTATTGTTTTGATTTTAAATAGCAGGACAGATGCTTTTTAAAAGGGCTCTTAGTCTTTCAAGCTGGTAAACTAAAATGACAGCAGCTATAAATTATGAATCACTTTATTTGTAAAATATTCATTGTTTTGATCCACTTTATATTCTGTAAGTACATAAACAGAGCACAACAGTGAAGGATTTACCTTTTAGCTTAGAATGTATTTAACTCTTACAAAAGTTATGTTGAGGATGTCCAAATGATTTTTATGGGAGAAGAATTATGTTATATTCAATAATTGCTAAAGATCCCGGCCAACTTTTTATGTAATATTTTCTGACAGTTACAGATTCGGAAAATATTCTCTAATTTGTTCCTAGTAGATATAAAAATGCAAGTTTTTAAGGCAAAGTTTATTGGCCACAAAGTTGTGATAGTTGAACGCATTTGTTACACATCCTGAAGAAAAAACCCCCAAAATTCTGAAATTATTGAAAAAGAGATTATTTTTTGATACAATAATATACACATTCTTTCATACATGTAAGAAAAGGGTTCTTTTGGCCCTTTATTATTTCTTGAAAGAGATTGTGATAGAAGTATTTAAAAACATGATTATAAATATTGCTATAAAGTTTTTAACATTCWGTGATCAGAAGCTTGAATGTAATATAACTGTTAAGTGTTCTTAGAAAACTTAGCAATACATCTCTCTAAGTTGTTCAGCATTACAGTGTCAATATATGGCAGGACTAGATAATTTAAAATTGAATTTTTKTATTTGAAACAAGGTGGGAAATAGAAAGGTTCACTCAGAAATAATGGAAATATTTGCAAAAGTGTTAATGAATTACAAAATGCAACATAATACAGTTGTATGTGTGTTGAATCCAGATATGTCACCACTTTATAAGTGTTTGTTCTGCCACTTTGTGGGTGTGTTGGCAGTTTTTTCCTTGTCTCCCTTACCTGCTTTTCAAGCAACACAATGACCACCCCACTCCAAATCYTGACAAGGAAACTCCTCAAACATCCCACTGGAACCCAAGCTTTCTCCAATTTAACAAGTTTGTGAAACATTTACTTACTCTTATCCACACAGAAATATTTGCCTTAAAGCTCTGACACTCACCTGTTCAGKAGAACTACCACTGAATTTATGGGCAGGATTTTGCTGCAGGAATCTCCTGGATGTCTGTCACTGASAATCCTAAGGGATCTTGCTGGCATTTCCTTAATCTTTTCACTGGAATGGGTTCCCTTCTTCRGAGGTTTTAAAAAGATTAAAAGCTAAATAATGAGTATCATCTTCAGCATGTTTTGCTCACCATGSCTTGGGTGATTTTTTAATTTTGGAGTTGCATGAAGGTTGCATTGTCACTGGGAATTCAGGAAACTTTTTCCRCTGAAAACTTTTTCCATTGGTTTCCCTGCCACTGGCAGAGTTTATAGAGCCATTTGACAATCCCTTGTTAGTTCCAGAGTGGGACTTATAAAGGCTAACAGGGGTTTGCATTACCCCTGGCAGCTGGCACTAGGCTCTAAATAGAGAGCAATTGCAGCAAGAGCTGTGAGTTTTGATAACACTCAGCTCTGAAAATGCTCTCAGAGTAAGGACCATCTTGAAAGATGAGTACAAGATGAGGAGAGTCTTCTCTGAGTCTGCTGCTCCTCAGCATGAAGCTCAAGATGTTGTCAAAACATGCTGTTGGCAGACATCTAAATAACCAGCAATTGATAGCAGACTTTATTGAAACACTCAGACTGTGGGAGAAGTAGCAGCATTTGCTGTTTCTTGGATGACAAACTCAATTACATTCAGTTCATTTGTAGGTCTCATCCTCCTTGCGTTTGAAATTCTGTTATTCTGTCTGAAATTCAGTGTTATTCTTTACAGTGTGCCAGGAAAATAATAACTTGGACTTCACACAGCTTGTTAGGGAGAGAAAGTTCACTGCCTAGAATTTGTTTGTGGCTCCAGCTTTTAGTATCAGATACCCTGGCAATTAGTGTAGGTGTTGTTCTGAGGCAGGGATAGCCCTGGAAGATGACAAATCCTTCCCAGGTCAAGGAGGTGAACTATTTCACCGTCATGGCTCTGTGGGTTCAGTGCCTGTCTACTGTAAGGTTAAAATTTGATGTGATAATTTAGAACAGCTGCTCTTTGACAGGAAGATTCACTTTCAGCAAGGGAAGGAAAAGCCATATGGTAAAAGCTGATGCTGTGCCAGGCCTGAATAGCTGCAGAAGTGATACAGGACAGTTCTCTTCAACAATATGCTTGAAATAAGGCATTTTACTTGCCATTGGTGTTTCCAATCYGTGTGCTTTTTTGAATTGTAACTTAATTTTTCAAACTTTTTAGAAGTACGTTTTCCTAGCTATTTTTGTATAATACTTTTTATTWGCAATGATGTTTAATTGACAGAAAAGGATGAGGGGCTTTAAAAATACACCATTTATTCATAGCCATATCCAGACCATTCTTTGTACTCTAAAAAYATATCAAAGTTTTATAGAATGATTGCTTCAAAATTTTCAAGTAAATTACCATGTATTTTTAGAGGCTGTGTCCCACACTTGACTTGAGATGCTTTTAACAGAGTAATTCACTTAAGTGACACTGCTTTTGTTCACATACTTAAATTTCAGTAAATTGAGCATGTGAAATAGCCTGAAACCTCAAGAAATTAGTAATTCCCTGTGCTCATCCTAAACAGTAGTGGTCAGTAGGAATAGGGTGGTCATCAGGAGTTCGAAATCTTATGGAGAATTCATCTGTCCTCCAATATGGAGGAGGGGAATAATTTGCCACAAAAATTAGTTCTACATGAAAAAAACAAAACACTGACTCTTTGACGTGGCAGAGATTTTTTAAGGTAAGGAGAATAACAGAATAAATTAATTAGAGTGCTCAGCTCTTACCTTGAAATAATGCCACTAAACAAGTGACCAAAAACTTTCCCCCAGCAGTGCACTCCCRGCTAGAAACACAACTTTTTTTGGTGTCCACTCCCCTGTCTCCCCCCATAAAGAGGATGGGACAAAAACCTGTTGCTTAAAGAAGAAAAACATTTTCTTTCATTCTCCTAAAAAAAAAAAAAAAGATAAAATCTCTAAGGTGATTCTAGTAAAGCAGTAAAATATGTTGAAATGGTCATCTGTTACCCAGCTGAGCTAAGAAAAGACCTAAAGTGTGGCAAACATATTAAAGTCAAATATTAAACATGTTCTTTGATGTTTTGCAACCCTATACAGAGGTCRCTTAGGCAGAATTTGACCTAACCTGACCAGCCCCTTTATCTCTGTAAGAGGTAATTCAGAGATTTAGGTATGCACATATAGAATTGTTTATTTATAAATGTCTTTTGTAGCAATTTTTTAATGCCACATTAATATTAGGATGGTGTAGAATCCAGTAAGTAAAAATTCCTCCTTTGTTTTCCTAATGAAGGGCACAATGTAGTCCTTATTACTACTATAAAAAGAAATACAAGCAAATTATTCAATAATATATAATTCAGATTTAAAAGGAGCATCTCCAGCTGCTGTAATGTGCCTCTTTAGATGCCAGAACAACTTGAACTCTCTGAAGATCTAACAGGATTTTTTTCCCTGATTTTGGTAATGTGATCCTAATACTGAGATGACAGCTCTGGGCAGTTTTATTTTAAGAAACTACTCTTCAAATCTGTTCTAGGAATTTTCAGCTTTTGCTCCCAAAAGGATAAAATGGAAAACTGAAACAGGGCTGGGGGACTGTGACTTGAAGTGGAGTCAAGGTGTATTAACCACGAGCGTGAGATCACTGCTGCAGCTGCACAAGTGGAGTTACCCTGGGCTGGAGGAGGAGGAGGCTGGATGGGAAGCAGGACATTTTAGCTGAAGAAGTAGCTGGTTAGAAATCTCAGGTAACCACAGCTAATGAACCTTCATCTTCATCAATCAATCAACCATTCTTTCAGCTGCTACTTTTGTGCAGTGTGTAATGTCTCTGGCTTTTTTGACTTTGAGTGTCCAGAGCCTTCACCTCAAGCTCATAGGAATATTTGTAAATGCAGAGGATGGAATTAGGAAAACATGAAATTTTTATGTGTGCGTGGCATTTGATAAGCAATGCCAATCCTGTTTCTCACCCTGTGTGAGGGGATGAACTGGCAGTGAAATTAGCAGTAAAACAGGAATCAGCTTTTGTGTCTTTTCTCTGCCCACACCAACCACAGCAGATGGTGGAAGAAAGCTAAAAGCATCTTTATAAGAGGGTCAGCATAAGAAAGAGAATGAGAGGAAAGAGACCAGAGAGAAAAAAATCATCTTAATAAATAAAATACACTCATTTCACTGAAACATAAATGCTGAAATTAGTATTCTCAAAAAAAAAAAGTTACTRAGAGGCTCTCCTGAGAAAAGAAGGAATACTGATTTTAGTTCAGACAGGAGTATGAGTCASTGGTGTCTTTAAAGGAGGATGTAAATCTCTATGCAAGTTTAGTCTGTGCCCAATTACTAAAGATATTCATGTTTCTGGGGAAAAAAATGTGGTGACTGCTTCAAGTCCATGTTTGGGTAGGTCTCTGTCACAGTCTCACATGGAATTGGTCTGCAAGTAATAATATTAGAATTGTCATAATGATAGTGCTACATTGAGAGATTTAAAGCTGATGTGAGGTGCAGTAAGCAGTGACACATCTCCTGTGTTGCAGGGAGCCCTGTCTAAATGAAGCTGAACTAGAAAAGGTTTGCTGTTTTCTCAAGAGCCTTCCTCTCAGAGGAAGGCATGAATTGTCTCTCTGAATTTCATCTGTCCAGCATTTTAATAATGTTTCCCTGATTTTTCTTTGTGTCACTGAGTTTCCAAGGGCTCTGGGTGTGTACCTAGCAGTTTCTCAGAAATTATGGAAATAGCTTGGGGGGATGGACTGGAAGATTTCCAGAAGTTCCTTCCAACCCTGACAATTCTGTGATTCTGTGAACTTGAAAGCCAAAAGACTGTGCCTTGTTCTGAACTCAGTGGACTGGGGGGTTTTTTGAGCTTGAAAAGCTTCTGTCCAGTGGATTTATCACTGCTCTTCAGCATCCTTGGTAGAGGGACATGAAATAAAGCACTTGTCAGTGATGTGACATAGAAACCATGGTCACATCCATGGCTTCCCTTTGTAGGGATGACTCAGAGGTGCAGTTTATCATCCTCATCCTTTGGGAACTGCTGCTTCATGCCATATTCATGGGCAAGCAGCTGCTGTGGCCAGGATGGCCAGGAAGGAGCTGTGTGTGTGCAGCAGAGCTCTGAGTCCCCCTCTCCTGCTTCCTTTGGCCAGTTCTAGAAGGTGAGAGGAGRGTATCAGGTGATGGATCCCTCAGAGGCTTGGAGGAAGAGGGTAGCAGAGCTTTTTGGGCTGGGTAAAAGTTAATCCTTGTTTGCCCTCACACTGCAGCCATGGTCCTGATCCGTTCTAATCCACAGCAAATCTGAAATGTGATGGCAATAACACAGCTCACAGGASTTTTCACTCAATTGGATTTTGAGTTTTGCCTCTGATCCACAGCTGCAGTGTGATAACAACCTAACCTTTTAATTTTTAATCTCTTCCCTGAACAAGTAGGCCCTGCTTCCCCCCAAAAGTTAAATACTAGTCTTTAATTGAAAAATACACAAAGCACTGCCAAATCCTGTGGTAAAAGCAGGTGTTCAGGCACAAGCCTGTTTAGTAAAGAGCTTATTTAAACATGGATTAGAGGCTTCTTTGGAATTGAATGCGTTGTTTTTTTTCTGTGCAATAATTACTTTCCAGAGCCTGTATGTTTAAATGACTGCCTTAAAACCTAGCATGCCCTCTATCCCAAATTCTCTCATTAATAGGGATTATTTTATGGCTTGTCAGTTATCTATCTGCTGGGAAGCTTCCTTGTCTGACATCCACAGATTGCAGTCATTCAACCTACAGGTGTTTTCTTAGTTGTGTATGGTCTGGAGGAAAGAGGGCTCAGGGGAGACCTTTACTCTATCTGAAAGGAGGCTGTGGCAAGGCGTGGCCTCTTCTCCAGGGAACTGCAGGACAAGAGGGAACAGCCCCAGGAAGGTTCAGAGTTTTTCCCTGAAAGGATGAGCAGGCATTGGACTGGGCTGCCCAGGAAGGTGGTGGAGTCCCCATCCCTGGCAGTGCTCCTGAAACACCTGGACAGGTCAGTGCCATGGTTTGGTTGGGCTGGATGGTGTTTGGTCAAAGGTTGGACTGGATGATGCTGGAGGTCTTCTCCAACCTTGGTGATTCYGTGATTGTGTGCTCCCCTGAGTTATTTTTCTTAGGCACATTGGATTCTATCTTGTGTTCCTGCCTCCTGCATTCATCTTTTTTGCTAGATTGGAAGTTTGAAGGTGGCAGGGATGGGATTTTATCCTGGATCAGTTTGGTTAAGCCTATCAGATTCCCAACCCCTCTGCTCAAACACATGTGAACACAAGATTATGCATCATAACCTTGCTGTGAGATTCAACTGATTTTGYGGGATCATTTGGGAGACTCTGAAAAAAGTTTCTGGGAATTAGGACTTAAGAAATTCWCTTCACATCTTAGAGGTGATGTGTTTTGATACAGTTAAGACCTTTGGTCTTTCCTTGCAGATTATAAATCTGCTTTGGGGCATTTCGCTTTGTTTTGTGGTGTTTGATGATGTGTTTGTTGACTTTCTATAGACTGTTTCCATTACTTGAAAATCTGTCTGTGTCCAAGGGTTGACTTAAAAACAACTGGAGGAATAAACAGTGTTATATATTCTCTCTGCAAACAATTTAGAAACACTTACTAGTTTTGCATAACAGTCACATCCTGCTGTAATTTGAGAAGGTTTCTAGTTGAGGGAAAAAAGAAAATGTATCATTTTTCCTTCCACCAGTAATTGTGAAGATTTTTGTAGTGAGATGTACTTGACTGGAGACTCGGATGTGAGCAGGATCATTCACACCAGGTCCCATTTGGAGTCCCCTTTATGTCAAATTGCACACATGAAGAGATGTGACAACTGCAATTTTGTGTGAAGATTGAACAAAAAAAAGGTATTTATGAAGAGAACTGTTGGTAGATGTATTAAGCATTCCCATTGGAGAGTCATCAAAARTGTGCCTGTGGGGCTTTCACTGTGAGGCAGGGAAATGTTTCCTAACAAATAAAGGCTTGTTCATTCTGGGGGAAATRAAATTAAGAGAAATGAGTAAAAATGACCAGTAGCACTGGGAGTGCTTTTCCCTGAGGAGCAGGAGCAGGTTCTCTGCATCAGAACCCATCCAYAGGCTCAGAGCTTTCATCCCTCCCTTCATGGCTGTTAACATAACTTTCCACCTCACCTTCTCACGCTGTGATGGACCCAAAGAGCTCTGCCCAGGCTGCTTTTCCTGCCTGTGTGCTGAGTTCCTGTTGTGCTAAGAGGCAGTGGGTAGTGGGAAGGCAGCTCTCCCACCTCAGAGCTGGCAAGCCCTCAGGCTCAGGATTGATGCTYGTGGCTGGCTCGCAGTGGGAGCCACTGGAAGCAGTGACAGAGACTGATGATGGCACGCCAGAGCTGCCAGCTGAAAATGGCAGGGGCCCCCGTGAGCAGGAATGCTTTCCTCATCTGCAGAGCTTGATTTTTGCCTCCTGTGAAGGTGGGATATTGGGGAATGGCTGCCTGGTGGAGGATGTATTTTCTTTTGTCTTTACATTTTAGGTGCGAAGTCTCTAACCACATGTCAGGGTTGCTGCTTGTGCTGTCATTGAAATCACTGSTGAAGTTCCCATTGGTTTAATGGGAAGAAGTTAAGAATTTCAAACAATTACCTCTTGGATGGATGAGAACGTGTGGCTTTTTGATAAAATGCTGTTCCTCTTAAATAACATATCTCTCTACAATCAGGAATGCAGTGCAATACAATAGTGAACACATTTTTGTATGTGAAATACAAAATCAAATAGAAATCAGATCATGGAATTAGCAAAATTATGAAATARTTGTTCAGCTAATTTACCAAGCGAAGATTTTTAGCTTTGTCAGTGACTCAAGATCACTTCTTTGTATTGTGATTGAAACAAGACAGTTGGTGTGCTAATAATATTAATCAAGTGGGACTCTTTTAGATTCCAGCCTCTATAACTAACATCAACATGAACTTWGGAATATTTCAATGAAATATATACCATTTGTGTGCTATTAATTCTAGTGAATGTTATACAATTAGAAAACAAAAGCATTTGGCTGTGTGACTTTACTAATAGCAAGAGTCCAACTTTCAAGAGATCAATTTAATAAACAAATATGTAATTAAAGAGATTTTTTAGCATGTATTTAATCTAAAAATAGGATCTCTCAAAACAATAAAAAGGCAGCAGCTGAGCTTCACCAGCAAGTATTTGCAATAATTTTCTGTGTTGAAATGTAATTTTGTCCAGCTGAAATTTAGGTTAGACTGTAGAAAGCTATGTACACCCTGGTGTTTTTACAGCTCTCATTATTCAGGATACAGCCTTGCCATTGAGAAATTTAATGCAATGTTTGTACATCAAGGCTTTATAAAAAAAATWAATAAATGTTTTTTATCAGTTACAAAAAATATTAACCAGTGGCCCACACATGTTTTGTTACAGAAGAATTATGATAACCTGAAGGCTTTGTTTTTATTGCTTTTGGGTTTGTATTTTACAGAGTCTTCGTGGTCCCAGTTTCATTACAGCTAAATGCATGAAAAATGCTCCAATTAGCAATATATGGAAATGGTTTGCAAATGGTTTGCTCGTTCCCTGTAATTTAGGAGTTTGCATAAATTACTGCATTCACAGGACTGAACTTCCAGCATGCCAGAGGGCTTTGGGTCTGGGCTTCTGGCTCAAATCAATCTATGCAATACCTTAAGAGAAAACCTGTCTTTTTCTGCCTTGTTTTTTGATCTTGAAGTATATTTTCTTTCTGTCATACCTATATCTCTGTACAGATATAGGTGTATATATATATATATATATATATAGAGAGAGAGAGAGAGAGAAGAACTGGAGGTCTGTTCTCTTTGCATGCCTTGAGAGAGCAATTTGCAAAACACAGAACAGGGAGATTTATTTGAAAACATATGGAAACCATGGGGGTGAAGCTTGAAGAGGCCACTTGGCCCAGCATGGGATGCTCCACCTCAACCTGAACAGAAGCTGCTGCATCAGCCTGGGTGACCCCATGCTGGGGCAGGCAGCCTGCAGGAGCTCAGCTTAGTGACCAGGGAAATCTGGCTCTCAGTCCACTGTCCATAAAGCCAAAACTTGCCAAAACATAAGAATTTTGCCTAATGCAAGTTATGTAATCAATAAACAATGAAACAAAAAGCAATGATTAACAGTTACACATTAAATCTAAAAAACCATAGTATTAAAGAAAAAAAAGGCATGAAGGTGAATTTAATTGAATTGATGAATTGATTTGTTGGCATAAATAATAATTGATTTTATGTGTAGGAGGTCTGTTTTAAAACTCTGTTTTAAAGAACAAGCTACCAAGGCATGTTCAGTGAAGAGAAAGCTTGATGCATAAATAAAGCATTAGAATTATGTAAAACCCCTAGAAGCTCTTGTGTCTGTAGCCAAAAAAATCTTTGTTTGCTGGGCTCAAACTGAACTGTGATTAGAATACTTAAATTTTAGCTTTTCTTAGGCTGGTTTTCCAGAATAAAGCTCAAAATTAATTTATAGCTTAAAAGTAATTATTCAAATAATGCAGTAAATTATTCTGATCTGAATGGGTTGGTTTTTAAAAATACTTTATAGTTTGTGTCATCTCAGCTTAGTTCATAAGTGTTATGTATTTTTTATGAGAGCTGAAATGTTCTCTTTTTAAGTGGCAGCCTCTTGCTCACTCTCTTTAATTCTGAATTATGAGTTGTTTTAATCAGATGCCAGTTCCTGGCAGATTTGTTGAGCTGAGGTGCTCAGTGTTGTCCTCTGCAGTTGTGTTTGTAGCTGTCTCCCTCCCTCTTTATTTTTTTTTTAGCGTCCAGTGGTTGCATAGCTCACCCATACTCCTATTTTTTCTTCYCCCTTGATACAGTATTTTCTTATCACCTGGATTCAGCTGAGCTCAGGACCTGTCTGGGTGTAGCTCGTGCTCCTCACTTCTAGAATTTCTGATAAATACCCCTTAGGGGCTTTTCTGGGGGAAGGTGACTCTCTAAGTATAGTATTGGTTATTACTCCCTGACCTTCTTCAACCTATTCCTGATTTAGGTGAGTTGAAAGGATCCCTGTTACAGAATCAGCCAGTCTGCTGAGTTTCAGACCTGATAGCTGCAGAGTAGGGAAGTCATTGCCCAGTTTTGGGAGCTCTTTTTTGATGTGCTGCCCTCCTGCCCTTTCTGAGTTGAGCTTGCCTTAGTCCCAGGCATGCTGGGGACAGGGCTGGGGACAGTGGTGACACCAGTGTGACCACAGGACAGGGCAGRCAGCACTAGCACTGCACAGGTGCTGCTAAAGAAGAGCCATCTGTGAGCTCAAAGGATTTGGGCTACTTGGCACAGTGCACCCCAAAACGGTTAAAAAGGTTAAATTCCTGTAAGGGCTCAAGTTATTTCTATGTCTTCTCTTCTGTGTCTCTATTTTGTACAATTTGCCTGCCATATAAGATCCACAGAATCTGGTGGTGGTTGTAAAAAATGTATCTTTAGTGAAGATGGACCAAGCCACAGCTCTGTGTTATGGAAATACTTTAGCTTTGTCAAATGAGAGATTTCCTGCTCCCCCTGCATCTCAGTGGAGAGCGTCTCATTCATATTTCATCGTGCTGATGATTGTGTTTGCAAAGAAGTCTCTTTGTTTAATGATCAATCAGGGAATTTAATTCATTAATCTGAAAGCACTCTGAAGCACAATAAAACATCATCTACATTTTACAAATAGAGTACTAAAATAGGAAAAGATGCAGTTGCTTGGTCACATAAATCTGTGAGCAGCAGAACTCKGATTTCTTGAGTCTCATCTCTCTGCTTGCTTCATGAACCGTGGCCACCTCATCACTGTTTGGGAATGATAAATGCCTCCCATTTATAGGCACATATGCATGTTCTGGTCATGAAGTAAACAAAGGGGCCTTTCAGTATTAATGAAAGTATTCACAAGAGGCCAAGCCTGTGGTCCTCATGCAGACAAAACTCTTGTGGGCTTGTGTCAGAATTCTGCTTTGAGTGATTGCTAGACCGAGCTCATAATGTGTGTTTAAACCTTCTCAGGGGAGGAAAAGAGCTAGCATGAAACAAAGCAGAAGTGAGGGGTTGGTTTGGTTTTTTCTTTCAGAATGAAAAAGAATAAATGTAGCATCACTATGGATGAGATCRTATGAGAAAGCCCTTTGCAAGAGAAGTGAGATGACTTTTGCTGTTCCTAAAATGGAAATTCCCTTTAGGTCACTGAATAAGTTTTAACTTTCATAACTCATCTGCTCAGTGGCTTACAGAAGACACATTGCTTTTATTTGCTGAAATATTGATATAATAATATAGTAGGTGCTATTTCTTATGTTTATCCTTAAGATAAAAGTTTAGTGAAGGCTCTGCCATTCTGTGTTTCTGCAGACACATTCATTGTGCTTTGGTTTKGAAATTTAAGTTCCAAATCAAATTTCTCAAAGATATTCTCCAAAATAAAATGAGCTATTCAAGAGGAAGTGGAATAAAGTAAAATATATTTGAAAATAAAAAATTAGGCCATCTATCATAAGAGGATATAGGGAAAGTTTATTCCTTATCTCTAGATTTTGGGTTTAGTTTGATTTGTTGGTTCATTGGTTGATTGGGTTTTTGATAATTTAAACACACTGCAAAAAATTAGCATTTTTGAAATACCAGGTGGTAAGCTTCCAATAACCTGATTTTTTTAGGATGACATTTATGGATGTGTATGCTACAGCATAGGTGGTTCATTGACTTTCTCAGTCACCCAAGTATTTATGCACATGCACACATCYTGTCACTTTTGAGGAGGGATTTCAGTCTTGATGGACCCGTATTTTTAAACAAAAAAATGTTTGGTGAAGGATTTTCCAATCAGGCTCTAATCTTRCATATCTGAGTAGCTTTGAATTCTTTCTGGTTTTGGAAAAGAAATACCTGTCCTGTTTAAATATTGAWTGCTCCTGCTGAAACCATCTCTGTCCAAAAAAGAATAGGAGCCAAATTCAAGCAGGGTGACTTCCCTGTTCCTAAAGGTATCATAGTTTTAAATTGGCATCACTGGTCCCATTAGTAAAGGTGTCAACTTTTAAATTAACTACTAGTGCCAACAAAGTTTGAGGTAAGAGTTTTATCTCCTGGGAAAGAGAAAATTCCCACCTTTCCATTCCCATTTCTATCCTAAGAGTACCAGGATTAAGGATGCACTCCTTCCACTTCCTACACTAMCAACTAATGTAAATTATCCACAATATGTTAGGTGTGAGATAATGGTTTTATCCTCATATTTTTAGAGGAAATTTGTAGTTATTTCCTTACTTAAACCTGTTTAATTTTTGTCTAATTGCAMTTTAAGCTGTAGTACTAGTAGCCTTGAGACACTGGGGATGCTGAAAATGCTGTCAAAGATTATTAAATACAAAGGCACCTTCTCTGGCTCAGGAAGTCCCTTTACCACAAACACCTGGAGTGTTGGGAAATATTCTGAGGAAGAATCAAAACCCATTTGTCTTCTTGCTGTACTCTTTTCAGGCAGAGGCACATACAGAAATAGTCTCAAGTAACAATAGAATCTCTGTGAATGTCTGCTCTTATTTTGTGAAATACTTCTTGTAGTAGTTCTTACACTTGTAAAGGTATTGGCTATGAAATATTATCCATAAAGAAGAAAAATAGCTTTGCTTCAAAGTGGCATTGAGAGTAAGCAGATGTAAATGCAAAATGGGTGTTGAGTAGAGAAAAAAAAAGTAGCACCAGAGGTGTCAAGTCCCAGTTTGTCTCTAAAATTAACTGGTATTTTACGTGTTCTGTGCTATGGTTCTTATGCTAGCCACTGATGGGGCCCAATATATGAATATTAATAGGGTAATACTGAACCAGCTCAGGTTTATGATGTGAGTTACTCTTCCATTTATACCACTGGGGTCTAACCCAGGTATGAATTCATACTTCCAACATAATAAATTTGAAMTTCAAACACTGGAGACCAAGGGGTCTCCTCCCATCCCCATCTTTTTTGATGAGAGAAGCTTGTGCATCTCACATGAGCCTTGATTTTGGTGGAACTGAAACCTGCTCSTGCTGTATAAATGTGTTTGATAAATGACTCTCATGCTAATCAAGCACCAGGAGGCAGGAAGGAGGATATCAAGTGAGTCTATCAAACCTGCCAATATCTCAGAGTGAGATTATTTGCTTTTCCCTGAAGCTATAGCAGAGAAGTCTGAGGACAGTGAGAGAAACATCTATGAGGAGCCTAGATTTTGCTTTCATAGATACAGATTGTAATATTGTATATTATTTTTCATTGTTTTGACTGTGTAAAATTAGGTTTACTCCTTCATTTGTGAACAAACAAATAAAAACCCCAAAATGGTTACATTAAACAAGAAATGGTTTTTTTTCAGATGACTAAACCATTCAGCTAGCTGGAGTATCAGATCCAGACTTACAGAGCTCACTACTGGTATAACATCTTTTTCTTTTTGTGCCCTTTCTGAAACAGCATAACTAATCAAGGCACTATCTTCTAATAATTTCTGTGCAAAGTAATTTGCTTTGTTCTTGTCTCTCAAGTGACAGATTGCTGAAGTTGAACCTCTGCTCAAGCACCTCTTCCACAGACAGTTTCATATTTCAGTGAACATTTCCCTGGCCTGGTTGACTTGATTTATAATAGCTGAGGTTAGTGGGAAATTAAAAATTAATTAATTTCAATGAATGTGTAATCAAGCAGAGTGGCCTGAGCTGTCGAGGTGCTAATAGCTCTCTCCTGGGTGTCCCTCTCCAACCAGCTGAGCATTTAGGGTGTGGAACATCCCAACACAGGCAGAGGATCATGGTTTTGGGGCTGGGTCTCCTCCTGGTGTTGAAGGTTAAGGAAGGAAGTCTGACAGCTTTTTAAACACATTAGTGSGACAGGGACATCTCAGTGAATTATTTGAGTTAATTTTTGGTTCCTGATTTTGGTCTCTGGGATGCTGTGGAGTGCTCATTTCTATCCCACRCAAGCTACAACCTCTTGCATGGGAAAAAAGTTTAAAGCAGCTCATTCAACAGTTCAAAGGACCCCTGAATGCTCAGGGATCTGAAGTACTTGCAGAGGAATACATCATAAATTTGAATCTGTTATCTAAAAAAAAATAAAATTCCCCTTCATATCMATTTTTATATGGTAGGGAGATAATTTTCTGTTAACTGCTCCTTTCAAAAGGGAACATGGGAGAAATTAAACATCTTCGCTCTGTTTTTCCTGTGAGAGAAGAAGGAATTGATAGAAACAATAACTTCAGTGCATTATTATTATGAGACTAATTTTAACCCTTTTTCAACCTTAATAATGCAATGACTCAGTGATTTTAGCAGCACAGAGTTCCAGAGTGTATTTGTGATCCAAATTGAAGTGGGAAGAGTAGCTCTCACTCAGAGTGATGCTGGGCTTTCATTATTGGAGCTGTGGCTGGTGGGAATCCAACCACAGCCTCACYTGATCAGCTTTGAAGGTCACTGAGCCTTTGAAGGCTCAGAACAAATGGATGCATTATTAAATATCTCTCCTGTCCTCACACTACACTGCATTTGGTTATTTATTTAAGAATCTGGCCAGAGTGAGAAAAGCAGAGAAGTAGTCTCATGTAGCATCCCTTCAAAATTCTCTTTAGTTGTTGAAATATGATTTTTGTGTGCATATGTGCGTGACTGCACATATGTAAATATTTATATGTATGCACACAAAAGATTTCTCTAAAGCAGTTCCTTCCACCTTTCTGTGGAAGGAAGGTAGTAAGTTGGAGCAAAGCTGTGAACAAAGATGTTTTACCTTTGCCAGAATTGTTGCATAAAAACCCTAAGTAGCATTTTTTAGAGAATACTTCAGTGTGAAGTATTTTCTAGCATGTTGCACCCTAAACACTGATTCAGCTATAATAAATCATGGCAAATATAAATATCTGCGTTTGAAATTTTACTGGAACTAAATACTCAATATTTAAATTCCACAGAGTATCTAAGAAGTAGTCCAAGAGCTATAGTTGGAAAACAAAATGCATAATATATATAATAATTTTTTTTATTTTGGACCCTTATTTCCAAAGGTTGATGGCTGACACTTAGATTGTGACATCCTTCGATTTTCACTGGATGTTTGCCATATATTCCTGAAAACAGAAATGTATTATTTTTTTAAATAAAATGTGCTAAGGAGTGAGAGGAATTTAAATAACCAGGATTTTTGTAATGATTTCTCTGTATATGGTCACTAGTGAAATATTCAGACCATATTAATTGCAGTACTGTAGTGATTAACTGCAGGGCAGGGACAATTTTATCTCTTATTCCATTTCAAGAATGCTCTGAACATAAAATGAGTATATTTAACCATAATGGTTTGGGTAAACCTCTCAAAGTCATCTGTTTTGAGGAAATGTGGGAGTCTTTAGGGTGTTTTTTCATCTCCAATGCTGTTCCCAGGTGTCATTCAGTTATTCCCAGCGATAATGAAAGATTTATGCATCGACAAGTGTGGAGGTGAAATTGTGGTTAAAGCAGTGCTGCAAGTGATACTCCTGATCCCAGCAGGAGCTGCTGCCATGCTTGCATTTTTTGGAAGGTTTTGCAAAGTTTCCCCTCGTGAATAACCATAAATTATTGCAGTGAGGCTTTTCTTGTGGAAGCTAATGTCACCTCTTCTGGCCTGGAGATTTCTGAGCTGCATAATAGAAGTTAATCCAGTACATTTTTTGCTCAGAGGATCTGAAAGGCTTTTATTATATAGAAAAAAAGAGGATTTGCAGGCTTATGAAGTAAGAACAATTACCATCAATTAATAGTTTGAGTGCTTCTTACTCCTTTCTCCCACAACTTTTTTAACAAAGAAAGGAATGAAAAAACCCTACCCAAACAAAGAAAGAGAGGCAAAAAACCTCCCAAAACTTTTCARGAGTCAAAGTAAGCCTTAGTTGTGTGATTGTGCTGTAACAGCAGTTAATCTCTTGAGAGCTGTAACATGGATTGAATTCATCAGAAAGAGAATGTGTGTCAGAAATGACCCCGTGTATAATGGGCAGAGATCAGGTCCTGGTTTCATGGTGTATTAAAAACTAAAGACCCACAGTTTCAGGTCCCACATATAAAGAAAAGAGGGGAGATTACTGAGTCAAGCAGGGATGTTATAAATAAGCACTTGCCTTGATTAGCCCAGCACAGGCTGCACTTCTAAATATTTGGGGCTTCAAAAGCCTTTGCTGGGAGATTCTCAGAAGGAAAAAAAACCAAAACACGAAGTGCAGCTCWTAAAAGTTTGGTCTGTCTTTGCAGGGATTGAGGATATAGAGGTAGAGGTAAGAAATAGTTGAATTTCAGGTGGTTTTTTCAGTAGCACTTAAAAAGCAATGGCTATCATCCTATACTGATCTCAGTTGTTTCCAAGGCAGGACTTTCCTCAGAGTGTCTGCACACTGAGGAAGTGTCTTTGGTTTTAACAGGTTGGGAGATTGAATTTATGATCATCTGACCTGCATGGGGACTTTCATCCACAAATTACATTTACCCAAACAAACAAACAAAAAGAACACCAAAAACTCCAAAAAGAAACCAACAAAAAACCCAAACCAAACAAAAAACACAAAGAAAAGAAGGAAATTTGTTGATTGTTTGCAAGGGTGGTTAAGATGCATTCAGGATATCTCTGAGGTATCAAAGTAGTTTGTAAAGGTGATTGCAAATAAGATTTTTTTTTTTTTAACCTGTAACTGGCCTGTATGCAAAACTATACAGACAGCACGTTTCTTGCTACAAACTAGAAATAAAACCAAAAGATAAGTCAGTCAATATTTTTTCTTCTGTCAGTCTTTTTGGGGAAATTTTGAGTCCAACCCTAATTTACTGTTGGCTGTTTCTCCTTTGGAGATGTGAAGGGCGCAGCAGAGGMCACAGTTTGTAAAAAGCAGACAAGTTAACAAATGGAGGTGATTCTTTTGGGAATCATCCTAGGGGGAATGTTGAGGAGAGGCCTTTTCCCAACATKACAGGAGCTACAGTCAGCCACCCTACTGTTGCCTTCCCCCTCTTTTATTATGATATGTTTTACACTAATTTTGTCTCATGGGGATTAAAGAGTTCRTAGATGAAAGAAATTGAGCAGAGAACGAAAGATGCCTTCTCCAGAGCATTCTGGTTCCTTGTGGAGTCCCTCAGGGTGCTGGACCATGAGGAGCTTCCCCAGGTCATCCTCATTTCCTCAGAAGATGAACTGCAGAATGAATGAAAGGTGAAATGGGAGAGAGGATGAGGTGGGTATGAAATCTTTAAACTCTTTCATATTTTCACTTCACCTATTTGCTTTCCTGCTGCCTGAGAGTTAGGTTTGGGATTCTGGTGTGGAGGCAAAGGCTGTCAGAGGAAATTGTGGGAGAGAGACAAGCAGTGGAACGATAATTGTGGGTTCCCTGTTAACAGCAGTCATTAACAGCTCAAGGTCAGCACTAATGAATGTTCCCCCAAGGCTGGAATGAAAATTGCCCAAACCACTAAAAARCTTCTCTATGGCCACAAGCAGGGCCTGGGCACACGTGGTTGGACATGGAAGAATGAGTTGAAGGAAGTTTGGGTCTTCTGGGGTCACCAGGCAATGTCTTCACTGAGCACAGCCTGCTGAATTCACAGGGCACAGGTAGGGGTTTGCTGATTTGCCTCATTTTGCAGTTGTTCTGTTGTACTTTTGAGAGGAAAAGCTGCCTCTTTCAAGAAAGCTTTGGCAGACAAAAATATACTGTGGCTTTTGTATTTCTGATGTATAGGGATGGGGGAGACTGGATGTGGAGCAGCAACACAAACATGAGAAAACTTGTGTGCTTTTTGTGATCTGGAGTGTAAATAGCAAGTGCAGAAAAGAAGGAGGTGAAGTATGATAATTACTGACCTTGTAATTTGTCAAACTCCCCCATCCATAACATTTTTGCACTGCTTTACTGCCTTGTGGAGATTATATTTTGTTCAGATACTGAGATCTTCCTGCTCAACCTTTAAAGTCCTTCAAGAGTAGTTGACCTTTAAAAAAATATTCAAAACAAAATGCCAGATGAGAGTTTTGTTAAGTGAAACTCTTGCTTAGATCCTTTTCCTCAGATATTATTCATTGCTTMGACATAGTTTATTCTCTCTTGCTACTGCAACACAGCCAGGTTTRTTGGTAGAAACTGAGGAGAACAGGGGAAAAAATACAATCCAGACCTCAAGACTGCTCTTTTTCTGTGGTAACTAAATTGCAAATGGAACTGAATAAAACATGTAGCAGAAAATTAGTAGAAATCAAACTGGATCAGTGGGAAAAGGTAACCTTATCCTCAGAATGCAAAATTCTGACTTACAGAAAATGTTTCAAGGCCTCCAGAAGTAATTTAAGGAGCTAGTGAGCAGCATTACTGTTTGCTTTGTAAATGAATTCAGTTGGCTGTTTGCTGGTGTGGGAGCTGGAGTTCTGGGTAGGCAGTGTGCTGTGCATTGACTGCAAAYGTGTCATTAATTATCTGTGCTGATTTCATGCCGTGGATCAATCAGAAGGGAAAAAATACATTTCCTACAGAATTGGAGGAAACAATCACAAACTGGCCAAATGGGGAAGGAAGGAGGGAGGGGAAGCAAAGGCCTGCATGACCTAGGGCTTTTCCATCTCCAGCTTCTATGAATTAGGAAATAGTCTTACTGGGGCCTTGGGATATTAAAAAAGAAAAAGAGGAGTCAGCAAATCCTCCATGAGCAACCACACTGCAATTCCCAATGGAAATCATGGAGGAGGAATGCTAGGGAAGGAAATAAATGTCAGGAACTGCTGGGCTCAGGCCTTGGTGTGCCACGCACAGGAAAGGGATCAGCAGGACACTTTCAAAGTTTTCTGTGACAAATAATGGGAAATACACTGTGCTTGTGATGTGGTCCCACAGCTTGAAGATCTGCTTTGGGACTGATGTCTGTGTCCAGCCGGAATATCCTGGTCTGTTTGGCTTTGCCTGTTTTTATGGGCTCTGGTTCATGTTTAGGCAGCTTTGGTGAAACTTTCCTTGCTGTTACCTGGGGCCTTACATGAGGCTTTTTTTAGTACTTGTTTTATCTTCGACCTGTGACGTGGGTTTTGTACCCATTTCTGAGCAGGGAATRCTCTAAAATAGAGGAAAGCAAAGCAGGCACCACACTGTGCTGGGGTGTTTGTTGTCCTTTTTGCCCCTTTTGCCTCAGCCTTGGCTGCCTTTKGTCTCTCCCCTTTTTTGGGACACAGAGCCATCCCTAACCCTTTTTCTATCCCTCTGGGGGCCTCCTGGCTGCAAGGAGAAGGAGACATCCTGCCCATCCAGRGACAATCTCAGGGTTACCTGCTGGATTGTGGCGCCTATGGATAAGGAAGGAGGGACTTAAGTGCAAAACCCAGGGGTTTTCTGGCTGCCAGCTGGTTTCTTTTTACAGATAAACTGGATTGCCCAAAGCCTCATCAGTCAGGAATGTGAAAAATCAAAGTGTTCAGGTTTCACTGCTTGTACACATCGATTCTGCACCTCTTCTTAGTCTTCAGTGGTTTGCTGGAGCGTTGGTGTGAATGCAGGGCATAATTCTGGTATGAAGTCATTGATTACACCAGTTTCAAGATATTTTATAAGGCTGATCCAAATTCTTGAATAAAACCAGAAATGAGGTTGGAGAAAATCTCTGATGGCTTGAGAGTTATGTGGTTTGCATTTTGACAGAAGAATTCCATCTCCTCTAGTTTCTCACAGCTACTCAGGGCTGAATCCACACCCTCCAAATATCAGCCTGTCTTTGTTAAAATAGGTGARGAATGTTCTTCAAACAGATTTATTTATTTTACTCTGCAATTAATTTTTTCAAGAACTATTCTCAGTATTTTATTTTGGTTGTATGCATCTGTAGAGATTGATTAGACGTTTTACTGATTTCCTACATAGAATGAACCTATGAAGTCCATTCAAAAGCAGACCAGCATGCTAATGGCACTAAGAATTTCRGTTTCAATTGCCTTATAGTCATTCTAATAATTAAAAAAAAAAAGGAGGAAGTGTATCGCAAAAATTTCTAATGACAAATTTAAGAGTGTCTAAAATAGAGATGAAGCAAGACCTATTTATTTTGTCTTTCTCAGTGTTTATTGCTCCTACTTCCAGTGATTTCATACACCTGAGGCTGGGATGGGGCAGCTTTAAGACAGGAAGTTGTCTTCCTGCCTTTCTCTGCATCTAGAGCTTGGCAAAAATGCCAACATTTCTGCCAGCAGAATCCCTGGAAGGAAAACACTTGAATCCCTTCCCACTGCTGGTATTAACTAGGCTGAGTCAGAAAAAGCCCTGCCAAGCCCTGCTCTCTTTCACTCCCAGAATGGCACAGAATTACCCGTTTTTATCTTGTGCTGAAATGCTAATGGCCAAGCTGCTGTTGTTTCAGAAGAAAAGTGCTTTATTGTCAAGGGCTTGAGCAGCTCTACCAAATCCCCTTCCCATATTCTACAGATGGTTTTGGTGACTATTTTTTTGGCCCTCAGTATTCCATCCCCACAAAGGAGCTAATGTTCCCCATTGTGGTGAGAGCCCTGCAGTTGCAATTTAGTTTCTGGTTGTGATGCCCAAAACCACGATGGGCTCACATAGGGGTAGAAAGAGGAAGGAGCTCTATCAGGCCTCTCAGTGAGGATGCTGTGCCTTGCATCATAACTTTTGCTGGTCCCTTTTGCAGCTGTTTTCTCCCTGGTTCATAGAATGTCTGTCTGCTACTTCTTTTCCCTTTCTTTTTCCTGTACAAATATTTAGATTTTAAGCAYATCTGTAAGTTAATAATGACTGAGGTAGCAAAGGAAAGCTGTGTAATGTTCCTAGGCCTTGAATTGCAAGAGAGGAAACCTATTTTTAATATTTTTGCAGGTGGCCCCTTTAACAAGTGAACCTTCCCCTGGAAGAAGAGTTACTTTGCTAAAATGATGTTTTTCAAAAGGATCCACAAAGCTCATGAATAGGCTTTGGCTGTGGCTATCTGTGGGTAGTAACTTAGTGATATTTTCCTTGTTCACACAGCCACATTTTCTATTCCAAAAAACACTCTAATCTGTCTTGGGGGGTGTGTGTGAGCAGGGGGAAAGTGTGGAATAAATAATCAGGATCCTTCTTTGTGAACATGATGTTCTAAAGGAAAATTTGTGCAGTCATTGATACTGAACAATGAAACCTTTGGCTCTGTCCAAGGTTTTCAGGAAACTTTTTTGGAGTGAGAAGGAAWAAAAACCCCATAAACAAATGAATTGCATTTTCTTTGCTGGTTTTCTCCACAGTTTTCATAGAGCAATCCTTGATATTACTAAGTGAAATGGGAATAGGAAAATTGTGGAATATAACAATTCTTCTAGATAGCTTTAGCCTTTACACAGTGATGCTTGCATGTAACTTCAAAATCTGCTGTTTGTAGTCCCAACAGGGCTTCCCAAGGGCTAATAGGATACTTTCACTATTGCAAATGGGATATAGTCTTACATGTAGTCACATGGAAATTCCCTTGAGAACCATTGGACATGGGAAGAAATGTCTCTTTTTCTTTCTTTTCACCCCCTCTCTTTGTTCTGGSTATTGTTCATAATGAGTTCTAGATTACCTTTTTATTGAAGGGATTTGAGAAGCACAGCAAGGCTACAGGCTCTGCTTTGTGCCTAATTTAGGGAGGATTAAATGTAGCACTGGAAATTTGTTCCTGTGCATCTCTTGCAGCACTGAGCCGTGCTCAGGAGGCTGCCATTGGCTCATGGGCTCTGTCATTGTTTTGAGCAAAATCAGCTTGAACCCTCTGAAAGRAAAAGAGCTCTCTGACGCTCTCACACGTTTTCTCCACTTGCACTGCAGTGTGCTTTTGAATTGCTGAGCAGCACTCTCAGCTGGCTGCCATAAATTTTTTTCCTAATCCAGCCTCACTCCTGCAAATTCAAAGTCGAGATCTGGCCACTTGTTCCAACTACAAGCGAGGAACAATGGGGTTTTGTGATGGAAATGCTGACCCAGGCCGACCCACAGCCATGAGCATCCTGTGCTGCTGGAAGGGCTCTTGGACAAGGCTCAGCTGAGCCACGTGCCACCCACCCCTCCTGCATTATTGATCAGTTATTGATCATCCTACCTGCCCCAAGCTGGTGCTTACAGGGAGGGCAAAAGGGGAATGGATGGAAGAGTTTGGTTTTTTTAATGGTTGCCTGCCAGTGCTGTTGTGTGTCTTTTATACCGTGTGATTAAAGCCTGAATAGCAGCACATGCAAAGGTAACTTGTGCTCTTCTATTTTGGACACAGTGGTTTCACATGTAAATTAAAAAAAAAAAAAAAAAAAAAAAAAAAAAA
>JACDOX010000119.1:647441-755336 GCA_014549065.1 Cardinalis cardinalis
TAAAGTATTTGGGCTGAAATTTATTTCTTTCCTCAAGCAATTACAGCTGAGTTTTTACTGGGTGCACTTGTGATGTTGCTGCAGCTAATGGCCRCGCTCTGTCCCTGACATTTAACAAAGTGCAAGCACTTAAGTGAAATGGAAACTCTGATTTAAGATACGTTATTTCAAGCTTGTTTTCATAGTTACTGTTTAATTTGCAAAGTGTGAGCATGGATTGCTACAGGGATTCCAGGAGATCATGTTTTGGGTAAAGCTGTAACAGCAGCTTTTTTTCCATTATGTGCTTCCTCTGCTTGTATTTAGTGAGCATTGCATTGAAGGATTAAAGTTGCAGCTTTTAAGGCAGCAACATTTTTTAACTGATTGTTCTATGAACTGACCTTTCTTCCTTTGGAATTTTGTTGGCTAGAATTTGTTGTATAGCARGATATCAGCAAGCTTGGCAGCTGAGGGTCATCCCCTCCTGGGAAAAGCAGTCCCTTGTGTTAAAGGGATGGTCCCACTGTGAATTTTCTAGCTGAGGCATTTTTGTCATTGAATGGGAGGCTAAAAATTGAAATAATCCCTTAAGAAAGTGGATAGAATATCAGGGGTGAGTTCAGGAACCACAAACCTGGACTGTGTTTTTATTCCAGCTATGAAAGTAATGCTTGTACACAAAAAAAAACCCCAAACTTTTCAGAGTTTCAGGCTGCTTATTTTTGAGCAAACAAGAAAAACTTAAACTTAAAAAGAAAACTTAAAACTTAAAAAGACACAGTAATTAAAATATGCAGAGTCATCACTTGTAGATGAGTATCCTTTGCTTCAGCAGGAAGGACAGGAGGAGCTGTTTAAAGTGGCATTGAACTCACATCAGAGGACCAAAGCACTTGTCTGGGGTTTGTATTTTCCTTAGCAGTGAGGTAATGATTAGATGATGAAATAAGAATATGAGCCAACAATTTCTCAAAGCAAGTGTTTGCATTAATGTGCCTGTCAGGGTTCCAAGACTGTGGTTACATCTCAGAAAGTGATAATATTGCTGGCAAATAGTTGCATTTAAAATGATCACCTTCTCCTGACTCTTTTTAAATTATGGAAGCATTTCCACATACCTTGTAGCTTTTCACACTGAGCTTTTTACTGTTTTGCAGTAATGAGCTGTCAGCTTTTTACAATTTCTTACCACTTCATGTTTCAAATATGGATCTTTATTTCTCCAGATTCTAAGGAGCTAAGATCAAAAGGGGCTTCCTTTTTAATTTTATTCCTTGAATAACAACAGTTCAGTCCTGCTTTCCTTTTTCTTCCAACTGTGTAAGACCAGAAATTAAATACCTGTTTAGTTCATCTACATTTAATACTAATTTGCAGTAGCAACATGATAAAAGACAGAAGTTTTTAAGCAGCAGGGGGTTTAGAATTGTCTTGATCCCTTCTGAATAAACCCTAAATTAGTGGGATTAACACAATTGGATCTGTGTTTTACCTGGTAAAGACCCTCCAGGGGATAAAAATGGCAGAGAGGAGGGAAAAAGGCATTCATCTAGAATAGCACTTAAATATATGCCTTGCCCCTTAGGATATAGGTACGTGCTTAAATTAAAGTATATTTTAAACACACATCCTGAGTCAGAGCTGTAGAGAGCAAGAGCTCCTGGAGTACATAAATAAAGGTTGAAAAACAAGGAGACAATGAAGTCAGGCAAGAAAGACAGGAGAATTTAGAATTTTTTAGAACTATGAATAGTATCTGTTATAGAAAGAACAACCAGTCACCAGTTCATATTTGCAGAGCTTTGATCTCATTTCAGGGCATGACACTTCTGTCTGTCCTTTTCTAATGGGGAAGAAAGTGACTTGTCAATGAAAAATAGTTTGGCATTGAGGAGAAGGTCACAAACYTGAACTTTTGGTAAAGCTAAACACAAATTGGAGAAAGAAATTCTCAGCATCATTTTTTTTTTTTTTGATAGCCATGTACAATTGATATTCAAATGTTGATATTCTGGAAGTTTCARCTCAATTCACAAAGTTCTTTTTTTTATGTGAAGCGTAGCACTATCTTGCTTTTCTAAGTAGCTGTTTATGCTTCACTGTACAAACAACAACAAAAATATTCACAAAAAGGTACTTGTTTTTGCTTTTAGAAGCTTCATACTGGCCTTATACTTTTTATAGAGTATCTTTGTAAGATMACCATTTAACTCCCCTGAAACCTTTTAAATTGGACTTTTGTCAGCTTTGCTGTTGAATGAAGATCACCCTGAAGACACATTTGTGGTAACTTTTCTTGGCCACCTTTCCCTTTTTCAAGGTGTGTTTCTAATCCCAAGCACACTGGAGCACGATTCGAGACATATTGCCTGATTTTATTCCAGTGCTCTGCTGGTTCCCCTGCAGTATCCAGGCATGCCATATCTCTGGAATAAAGGCAGCAGTGAGCATGTGGTGGGCTCTGTAGGTGGTTTCAGGTTGAAGAGACTGCCTTCTTTCAGGTGGGAAGTCAGCCTGTCAGGCTGAGTTATGGGAACATGATTAGTGTACCAAGTTCATTAAATGAAAACTTTTGCAGCTCTGTGTTCCCATTGCTCCCTGTTTGCTCCAGTGAAACAATCCAGTTTTTCATTCACTGAGTGGATTACCATGTGTAGGCCCAGCAGGAGGACATTCCAGATTCCCTATTGATTTCCTCTGCCAGAAAGTTTTTTTTGTGATTCTGGTTGGTGTCATGTATAGAATCTATATTATCTGCTGTCTTTTGCCATTGTGGACATGAGCAAACTTGTGTTTGGATAAAATGTGGAATAACATCATGTAATGACATGGAGATCTCATGTAATGACATGAATATCTCAACCAAACTATTAGGTTGCCCTTCAAATATTCTGCTCAGTACATTTAAATATCTTGTATTTGTAACCCAAAAGGTTAAGCCCCATCGAGTAATCTTTTAACACAGGATATGATTAAGATTTGATAAAGAAGGGATGCCCGAACTCCAGATGTTGCTGTCATTTGCTATTTTGAGCAGCTAAGGAGTTTCCCACATGAGACACAGAGGTAAATTTCACTTTCTGTCAGCCAGGAGCTGAAACGTGGTACCTGTTCACTTTATCATTGCTGTTTTGTGCCCTCTTTCATAAACAAATCTTTCTTTCCTCAGGGATTGCAGTTACTTAGGGATAGAAAAGGCTGCAGGATCTGGCATCAGCCTTTGTGGGGCTCTGTGATGCAGAGAACATGGTCTGAGAGGTCATTTCTCCCACAAGTGCGGTCTAGTGTAGTTTTCAGATTTCCTTTTTTTTTTAATAAGCAGTTTTATTAAAACTAAAGCCAAACTAAGTGAAACTATTTATGCAGGCTTTCAAGGGCACTTTGAAGATGTTTATCTGGCATCAATATTCATTAGGAGTGAGTTGCCTTCAGTCCATTTTGAGCCTCTTAAAAGTCAAAGCCTAAAAGGTTTTTGACGAGGGGCAAGATGCTTTCTGTTGTTATTTATTTATATGTTTGTAACTGGGAAGAGTGACCTTCTTCCTAATGAAATGTATCCTTTTCTGTTAAGATAAAAGTGGCCATTTCTGACTAAAAAGCAAATTGTTCTCAGTCAGGTATAGATTCTTCTCCAAGCAGTGAGCAATATCCTTRAAAGGTTGTGCAGACCTATCTGCTACAACAGCTCCACTCTGCTTGTCTTTCAGGGACAAGATGGAAAAGGTCAATGAGGTACAATTGCTGTACTATAATATTTACAGATAAAGTACCAGATATGCCTAATTTAGAAAAGAAACGTTGTGAGCTTTGCATCATTAATTCATTTTATACTCTCCTTTTAAGCAGATCTCCATAGATGATTGGTAGGGGGCTTAGAGATTAGGTTAATAAATGCCTAGGCTAAATGGAGCTGAAAATTCAGAGGAATGGCTCAATTTGCTCAGTGTTCAGTGAAAGAAGCTGGTGTGTCAGCCAGTTGTACCCATAGGATTTTGCTAATTGATCACAAGTCACATCCCACTGTTTCTCAAATGAGGGCATTCATCTTCAGGAGTGTCCTGCAGAAGTGCAGAATTTTATGTGCAAAAGGAACCTCCTCTGCAGCACACCTGAGGGGTGTATTATGCCTTTTAGGTGCTACTGGCTGTTCTCATTCATTTTTAGCTTGAGCTACATTTAAAGCCTTTTAAAACCAGACAAGATGCCCACACATAAGTACTGAGTACAAGCTAAGAGAAATCTAAAAGATCCCCCTGATCTGTAAATGTATGAAATGGCATTAAATGCATAATAAATAGCATTACTTATGCTATTTATTATTCAGTCTATGAAAATGCTTTTGGAATTATTTCAGTACAACATTATATTTCACAAAAAATATATCTAGAAAGTTGAGACCTAAGTAGAGGGGTGAATGTTGCATTAGACAGCAGGTCTGCATCCTCACAACAGCAGTGCAGGGAGAGCTGCTCAGATTTCATTCCAGATCAATAAGAAGGCTGCCAGGGTCTGGTGAAGCAGACCAGGGACACATTGTCATCTTGTCTCTGCTGCCTGTTGTACAGCTCACACAAATCAAAGCACTTCAGCAGAGACAAGCGACGTTTCTGTGCCCATCGATCTCGGCTCAGGGAGCTGTCCTGGGGGCACTGATGTTTTCCAGAGTGTCAGGTGTCTTTGATTTGGTTTCAGATGGATTCTGAGTCCCATCAGAGCAGCCTTGTTAGGAATGGCTGGAGTTCACCTGCCTACCTTGCAGSAGAGAAAGTGGCAGAAAGCTCACAGTGTGGTTTTGATCCTTTTGATCAACAATCTGAAAGAGGAACCAAGTAAAATTATGTGGGAATTATCAGAAACCACAGATATATTGGCATGTTGGTGAACCTGACCCCTTGGTTCTTCTTCATGCTGTGGGCATCCAGCAGAGCCAAATTTTAGAGTTTAGCCTCAAAGGCAGCACATGATATTTGAGGACAAAAATTAAAGGTGGGGAACAGTGAAGCTGTGTTGGTTTTGGAAAAAGCATCACACTCTASTTTTTTAGCACAGGTTTTCTAACTTATCATGGTCTTCCACACCAGTTAAAAGACTCATTCAGATCTTAAATAAGTGAGAACTTATTAAGTTCCTCCAGAATTTCTCCCAGAAGGAGGATGAACTGCAGGAGATCAGCCTCCAGGAATAAGCTGTTTTCGGAATTTAGGCATAACTTTTTTTTCCTCCAACTATGAAATAGCAAATGTAACCAAACATCACTTCAGGGGATTTTTCTCTCAATAAAAATTGAATTAAAGCAGCTCGAGTAAAGTGGAGGTTAAACAAAAACTGAATCAAAAACTTATTGGAACAGTTATCTCTTCTCAGCCCTCCAAAGCTGTTGATTTTTATTGAGATTCACATTTTAGTGTTGGAATTTTTCAGCACACAATAAAGGCAGCTAGGCCTTCACCTTGAGTTTCATCTGCGAGTTTTTTACTCATAGAATAAAAGAAGTCTATAATTGAGTATTTACCTGCTGACTTAATATTTTTTATGTTCAAATTRCTACCTGCTATGTTGATGGTGTTTTCACTAGGAAAAGTATTGAGTGTTGTAATGTGCTGGTAAGGGAAAAGGGGAAAAAATATTATGAACCTATAGAGATCCAGGTAGGGCTGTGATATTCACATGCTATGCATTTTATATTGTTATAAACCCCAGGAAGGAGAGAGACAGAGAAGGGTGTGACGCTGGTAATATTTTATAAGCTGCTTTGCATTCATTTTGCACTGTTTCCAATAGCTACATGTCAAAGAGCACAAGAAATCCAGCTGAGACCCCAGGAGCAYGAAGCAGGAATCCTGCAGCATAGAGTTTGGGAACTGATCTCTAGGAAACTGATATTCATATGCTGTGCAAGTTTTACAATAGCTGGAACAGAGGGTTTGATTGACACTGTTCCTTATCGTTGGAATTGCATGTAGGAACTGTTGGATTTTGAAGTGTGTGAGGACATCTGTCATGGTAAATTTATTTTTGAACAAAGCCTCTGTGCCAAAACTGTACAAAAATCTGTCAAAGTATACTTCTTGTGAGTTATGTGGGCTCTACCATTAATAATGACTATTTTGATGGGCAAATGCTGCCTTCAGGGCACAGACAACRATGCTGTCGCGCTGTCATAGTTTTTTGGTGGTTTTTTGAGGGKTTTTTTTGGTTCTGTTTTGGTTTTTGTTTTTTGTTTGTTTGGGGCTTTTTTGAAGTCCCTTCCAAGGTTACAATTCCAGCCAGAATGAAGAGCCATTCCTTTTCTGATTTACTCATTTTCTGATTTTCTGCGAGCACTTAAATTCTCCTGGAGTCTGGCATTAAATCTTCCTTGGGTATTTCCTATTTGCAGCCAGCTGATTTTTCTGAGCTATTCAAACATCTGAAGCTAAGCTGCTGGCAGTGGTTAGTGCAGCCAGCTTAGAGTGCCTCCAGAAACCCAGTTTTAGCTCTACCATGTAGAAGTGCTAAAAAGGAGGAGGTGGTGAAAAGAGAAGTTGCAGCTGGCAAGTGGAAATAGAGACTTCTTGGATCCTTTGCTCCATCCTTGACTGCATGCATAACCTCAACAGCATTTTTCATCCATGAGGTGTCTCAGCTATCACAGATACGCAAGAAAGCAATGCCCTCTTGCACAAATGTCCCTGAAAGAGTGACAGAAAATCCCAAGTGGCTTTGTTGCAGGTTTTAAAGCCTCATCCCAGCCCCAGAGTTGTCAGCACCCAAGCAGCCTTGCTGCTGCTTTGGTGAGCAGATGGTCTTTGGGGCTGAAGTGATTATCGAGGGCTCGCTCTTCTCAACTCACAAGGAACAAAAAATGTCCCTTCTCCACTGATGGTCTGCAATGACAACTCCAGTAATTCCATCTCAGCCCTCCATGTACATTACTTTCCTTTCAGATGTCTGTGGAGGCAGTGGAATTATTGTTTTTTCAAATGCTGAAGATAAAAATGACTCTCTTGCCACAGCTTTGAGAGGCACAGGTGGTTGGCATTTTCAGCATGTCCTGCATGGCACAAACCCAGAGTGCTTCAGAGCGAGCACTGGGAATTCCATGGAGCTGGAGATGCCCAGGGCTGCTGCTGGAGGTGTTCAAACCTTCTCTCCTGTCTGTTGCCACAGTCCCAAGGGTCTGAACATCACTCTTGTGCAGGTATTTCATARCCATGTGTCACAGATGCTGGTAATGTGATATTTAGGCAGTGAAATACACTGTTTAATCTTTCTTAAATAAAGAGAAGAGCATGAAAAACTTCTTTGAACTCTAAGTGGCACTGGAGCAGGTTGCCCAGAGAGGCTGTGTATCCCTCACTGGGGATATTCCAGAACCTTCTGGATGGAATCCTGTGCCCTGTGCTCTGGCATGGCCCTGCCTGAGCAGGAAGGCTGGACCCCATGACCCACTGTGCTCCCCTCCAACCTGACCCACTCTGGGGTTAATTTTGTAGTAAATTGAGCTCCTAAAATAATTACACTTTAAAAAAATATTTTAACAGAAAATATCTACTCCAATATTATACATGAAATCCAGTACTCCTATAAGTTATTTTAAGCCTCTTTCCAAATTTATTTCTTAGTTATGCAATGAGATGCATTAGTATTTCAATATCCTAATAAAATTTTCACTTATGCCTTGTGAAGAACAAATTAGACTGACAAGTAATTGATGCTTCATCTTAAAATTAGAAGCTTACAAAGCTTWATTTGAGCACAATTTCCAATTTCGTATCCAATATACCATTTTGAGAGAGATGTTTCTAGATGGAGTGTCAGTCTGACTTTGRTTTTGKTTTTKKGGKKTTTTTTTGCCTCTTAAAAAGAGCAGGGTTGCATTGGCTTGTGTTGTCTTGCATCAGAGTTGTTCTGCCTTAGAGGAAGTTTGATGACTGAAAATTCAGGAGAAAKAGAGTGAGGGAACAGAACTGTTGCTTTTTATGGCTGGCTTGTAACTTGGTGTGCCAAGTTTAATATTACTTTTGTGTTGTATTTTCCAGATTACCAATAAAAGGGAAGKTTTTTGTTCCTAAATCTCTAATTAGGCTTGATTTTACAAATTCTGTTTTATAGATAAAAGCTGTGAGATGACTCACAAGCACATGAGAAGAATTGTTATAGACATGAGATAATCCACAATATACAGAAATCCTCAGGAATTTCTGATTACCCAGTGTATCTCCTTTATAGATATTCCTTCCAGGACCTTATCCAGTGATGTTCAGCAGGCTGTGATGGTTCAAAATTTAAAAATTAATTGGCAGAAATGCTATTAGAATGGTTCTTAAAGTTACAACTGTATTTGTAAACAGGAGCATCTAAAACTAGTTGGGACATTTTAAACTCTTGTTCTTGGGAAACTTTCTTGTTATCAGTGAGTCACAACACTGATAAAATACTGCAAAAGAGTGAAGAATGGTGTTTATTTTYCTGATCAAGTCCTGGGTTTAGTTTTGTAATGGCTAAACCACTGCAATTGTAAATAACTGGAGTTGAACAATAATAATTTTTAATTGTATGGAGAGCCTCAGTATAGTTTATTTTCAACAGGCATCCGAGAGTCTTCTCAATTTACTTCCCAGGTTATCCTGGAGGAGAGAAAAAGCAAAAGTCTTTTGCTATTGTCTAATTGTAAACTTCTCAGTGGATTTTTTGATACATGGGAAAGTTTTTTACTATCTCCCTAGGCATTTTTATGATCATTTAAAATATTTGGTTCTGGCTTCCTGCTTGATGAACACCCTTTGTAATTTAATATGGTTGAGATGAGAATCTTCCACTCATCAAAGAGTAAAATCTTTTGTRTTTTGTTTCTCTGAAGTGGGGAGTGTAAGATTCTAATGTGATATGTGCCATAAGTGATATTTTGGRGAAAAAAATTATTTTTATTATGAATGTCTAGGTTATCTGTTTAAWAATGACTTTATGGTCTTTTTCTTTTTTTTTTCCTTTTATTTTATTCTTCATTTAAAAGGTGAGAAGTCATAGTCTCATGCATAAATCCTTTATGTGTTTGAGTTTCTGGCTCCCTGGGATCCTTTGGAGAGCTGAATCCCTCTGGCTCTTTCCCAGTTCCCTGACTGTGGTACCCAGCTCTTATATGGCTGGATAGCAATGGCTTGGACCTTAATASTGGTGTGAGTGGATGCCATTTCATGTGATCTGTACTGATGAGTTGCTTCTTTTCTCTATTCCTGGTTTTGTTTTTTTTAATTCTTTTGGTGTGGGAGCATATTCTTAGCACAAGTAATTTGTATGAAATGCAAATGTGCCAGTTGTCCTGGCACTGGTTACCTTACATAACTCCACCAAATGGCCATGATTCAAGAAAAAGCTCTGTTTGTGCAGGTGCTAAGTGCATTTTCAGAAGCCAAAATGTGAAAGTGTTTGTTGTACTGTCAAGAAATMATTCTTTTCACTCGCTACTGAGATGAATTATAGATTTCCGAACTATGCTTGTGCTATTTGTGATGCACCATCTGCATTCTTTGCAGCAACTTTGGCATGACCCTGGTGCTGGGTAATAGAGGTTAAAAGGCTCTACCTGTGGTAGCTGGGCTTCAAACAGGGATGATTTTTGTGTGCCTTACAAGAGATGTTAGGATCTTGAATTGACAGCTTCCATGCTTTGGCTCTGACAGGAGCAGCTAAGCAGGTTTGTTTTTTTTTTTCTAGACCTGATAATTATAAATAGAAGATGTCAGATCACAGGTGAGGGAGTGACCCCTCAGAGGAAATGATTTGGTGTGGATCTAGTTTTAACAGGATGGTGCCAATGTGGAGCAGGGTTTATGGCTTGCTGGGGATGGTGTGCTGGACRGATCCAGCTGGAACCATGCACAGTTCATGCTCTGTGACACCAGGAGAGCACATCTTTGTCCAACCTTGACCAGAAACCAGAGTGGGGCATSCCAGGGTCCTTCCCTTTGCTCCCTCAGCTAAGAAACAGCAGAGAATCTCTGGGCTTCAAGGGGCAAACCCCCCAAATTGGTGTGGTTTTGTAGATCCCCATCCTTAGGAAGGAGACAACACTCAAGAGCTGGCCAAAGATCCCAGACTTTCCTTGTGTAATTTACAGAGATCAAACAGCTTTCTAAGCCACTTCTAACCATAAATATGATGATAACCACTGCAGCATGCCCAGCATGCCCATTTGCATGAATGCCAAAAGYCTTAACAAAACCAGTATTCAGCAGCTAAGTGTGGGACATTATTTCAGACTTGTGACACTGGAGCTTTGTTCCACTCCTTGCCTCTGCACCAAGTGCAGGGTTTTGTTTGTCTCCCAGTTCCTTKCAGAATAAATATTGCTGGTGCAGGCATTCAAGAATATAATCCTGAAAAAAATGGTGCTCATCATACAAAGATCACTGTGTTTGCCTGCTCTGTAAATTGCATTTCATATTTTCTCTACAGCTTTTGAAGGTGGCCCATGGAAAGGGCTGTAAATGCCAAGAGGGCACAGCACCACAGTGCCTCATTTCTGTCACAGAAGGCATTTTATCAGTTAAATACTGAACATACCCAGAATTGTGTTTGGCATCCATTTAGGCAGATGTTTAGAGTGAAAAGCATGTTATGAATGAGATGCCTCTCACTCCATGACTGCCTATGAAAAATATGTTAGTCATTAATGGAGGAAAAATGCTATTTTTTWATAAATCTGACAGAGTTAGGATGATGTTTTGGGATTAAGGTATATACATGACAGTGTGYGTGTGTGCATGGTATAATTTTGAGACCTGTGGCAATGCAGTGGTAATAGAGACCTGAGGGGAAAAAGAAAAAAAAATATTTTGTGTAGTCTTTTTTTTTTTAATATATTTTGTAATTCCTTACAGCATTAAAGCCTTTTTTCTTTTCCCTCAGTGTCAGAGGCTGAAACCTCACTCCACTGTTTGATTTATTGGATTGGCAGCCTTGCTGCTGTCACAGGTACAGGAGTAGCAGTGCAGGGCATTTTATCTGCTCACGGGACTACATCAATATAGAATGGATTTCCCCAGGTTTTCAGTTCAGTATAATTCYCTCAGAGTGGTCTAACTGGGCGAAAACTCTGTTTTAATAGCTGAGAATTACTTTGAAACATTGATGTGTTTTCCATGAGGTTGTCAYCATGTACCTCTTCCCAAGAATATGGTTTTTATGAAGAAAATTAAGTCCCAAAAAGCAGCATGCCATGCAATAGGTGATTTTTAAAGCAATGTTTCTGCAGCAGAGTTGTTGTTCTGGTTTTTCTGTGGATGCTCAGAACACCCCACAACCACACACAGGAGTGGTATCACACCCCAAGAAAAAACCTGTGAATATTTYTTGACTCAGAAATGAAAGTGTGATGTTCCAGAAGCCTTTGAATGTGTGTTTTACGTGGCCTTGCTCCAGCTGACCCTTCAGAGAGCCACAGGGTCTTTCTGCTGTAAATACTTGGTGGAAAATTAAGACCTAAGCTTAAACATCAGAAAACTTGTCATTATGTCAGATGTAAAATATGTGGTGTCAAGAGGTCTGCAGGAGTTTCTACCATTGGCTATGAACTGGGGAAAAGCTTTTAACCTCCTCTTTTATTTTAAACCATTTACAGAAATATGGTGACAGTTCACAGCTGTCATCTTAGGAAGGTCCTTAGAAAGAATTTTAAGAGTTTTGATCAGTTCTTTTTATAAAGACATGAAAARATAAAAAGTTCTGCCTGTGCTGAASTGTGAGTCTTGTTGAGTTTGCTGGTAAAGGTTTGTACAGGAAAGCTCTGCCTTATCCCCAAGCAAAGCTGAATTCAGGAGTTGAAACATTTTTGGAGTTTTTCTTGGGGGAATGGGTGGTAGGTTTTCTTTTTTGTACTTGAGTGTAATTTACAATTCATTTTATCTGTAATTTTTTTAAAAAAGCATTTCAGCATATTTTTGGAATATGTGTATTGAGTGGATTTTAATAGAATTATTCTTGTAAAAGGATAAATTACTTCTCTCTAAGTTCAACTCTGGCCACATGAAGTTTATCATGCTTTTGGTGCAGGGAGCAAACCAACCCCTCAGGTGCTGTGTTGTGAGAAGATACCTTTAGCAATTTATCTCTAATATTCAACTCTTGGCACTTTTCACTTCTGGGAGTTCTAATCCTCACCTTTCCCCAAGGAGAGAGCATTTGCAAACATCCCAGTTCCACAACAAACTCTTTCCTTCAGCATCCCTCAGGCACTCAAGGGATGCCTGGCTTGGAGAAAAGTCATGATTTTCTAAACCCACAGAGCTAATTATGCAGAACATTTATGGTRCATATTCAGAGATGGTTAATAAAGGCACTTTTAGCCCTGAACAAAAGCCCAAGCCTGGAGGAAACGGGAAGAAACAATAGAATATTTCACAGAATATTTGAATAATGAGATCAGTACAAGATTGCACGTTGAAGACACCTTTTAGGCAATTTAGGTACTTAGGYTGAAGAGCTATTATTAAACCACTGAGGACCTAGAAGTGCAATGTTGCATGAGATGATGTGCAAGGATCATTTCCTGCACTTCATAACTCTGTCACCCACTGGCAGCAAGGAGAAAGGAACTTTCTTGTGCATGGCTGAAAGTTTTGGGCTGATTTATGTGACGTGGGTGCCCAGCTGGCGTGATAGATGAAGACATCTCTTCTCCTGATGAACTTCTTGTTGTTTCACAAGGGCTTTGATGTATTTTGAGCAGGTTTACAACCTGCCCTGTCACAGTTTCAGTGCCCAGTCAGTGGAGACGAATTGGTGATGGCTGGCAGTGAAATCTTAAAAAATGTGCCGACATCCCAGCTGAACCACAGACATATGATTTGATTGATTTTGTTTTGGGTGAGGTTGTTTTTGGGGTTTTTTGTTGGGTTTTCTTTTTGTTCCTTGGTGGATGTAAAGAGTTGCTGTCCCTTGAGGTCCCTCTGCTCCRTTTTTCTCAGGAGATGGGGCTTTTTAATTGATGTATGCAGAAATAAATCAGAGTCCTCTTTTCACTGAGCACTAATGCTTCTGTTACAAAGTTTTCTGGTTTTCTCTTGCTGGGCAGCTCTTTTGGTGTGGTGTGATCTCAGATGCTGGAATATGCAGTCAGCACTTTCTCATTTGTCTCTCTCTGGTGTTAATTACAAAGCCTTTGCAGCCTGCACCATTGCTTCTTTTCAACTGTGTTTAGTCAGGCTTATTTCTGAAACTAAATAAAGGAGAAGGAACTGAAGAATTAATACTGGCACCTGCCAGTGCTTGAGTTAATGAGCTATATGAAGGAAAGCCTTGAGAAATTTCTCCTTTTTTTTTTTCTGTTTTAATTACTCTGGTTGTCCTATAGCAGCAGTCAGCACTCCAAGTAGTGTTTAATTCTTTGCCACAAGGAATCCTATAATAAAAGAGCTACTTCTCTSTGTAGTTTTAACCCTTATATTTATCATAACCTCTGATGCAAAGAAGAAAACCTAAGCATATGTGCTTCTTAGAAATGCAGGGTTTCACCATGAGATGTTCCTCCACTGCATGCTGAGCATGAAGTCACCAATTCACCTTCACTAAATTTTGGTTTTGGTAATTTTTTTAATAGATATATGACATATATTTGAGATATAAGAGTGGTTAAATGACACACAGCAAGTTGAGCTGCATTCCTGTCTTGCTGGTCRCTCATGCTGAGTTTTTGTGCAGGCTAGACAGTAATGAGCAGCAACTCATTACTGCTGCATGCAAGTGAGTGTTTCCCTTCAAAACATCTCTTGCCTGGTACATGTAAGCAGCTTTTTRAAAGCCAGAGGCCAGCACTGTGCCTGTGAAGCCTTTGATCTTAGATTAAAATAATGCTCAGCGTGGGAGGGTGGARCTCAGAATGGTGGTTGGAGTTTGGGAAAGGTGAGACAGGAAAAAAGAAATATCAAAAGAGTATTTGGGCCAGATACTCATCAAATAGGGGCTTCATCCACCCAAGAACCATAAAGAAAGTGAAACAACAGTCACAGGAGAATGCTACTTAGGAGAAAAAAACACCTAATTAATGGAAGATAACAGTGTATCAGAGTGCCAAAATGGCTGTTTGTTGGAATTGCCAGCAGGTCCCTGCTAACTCTTCATAAATGTAAAAAAACTCCCTTCGCATTGTAGAATATTTGCCCAATATTCCCTTTATAGGGGCAGAAAGTACARCTTCCAGACTCCCTGTTTCTAAAGGTTTAGTCTAACTGTGGTGTGAGTACAATAAAATTTTCCTTTTCCCATGYCTAAAAAGTAAAACGCCTCAAWTTTTTGGAACATTTTTTTAGTGCCACAAAAAMCCCACACTGCATAATTTTATAGGTAAAAGGTTTTTTAAATGCTTTATTTTTAAAATGAGAATTGCATCTTCTGCTTTCTAATAATGGGGTTTTATTTAATCACTGAAGATTGCCGTTCTCTCCTTGGGGAATAGTTGAGGTTTTATCTTTTTTTCTTTGCTCTGACACTGTTTCTTCTCCTGTTTATAAGAATTAGACACAAGGTTCTTATACATTAATGGTTTAAAAGTAAATCTAATTTAGTAGTGTCATCATATCAGCCTCTTTCTAAAGTACAGTGGCCATGTAATAAGGAATTACTGCATCAAAAAGGAAATTACTTTCCTCTGTCTTTGCTGAGAGTGCTTAATTAAAAGGAAGGTATTTAACTGGTAAAGATTGGATTGTTTGTGATATAGCTCTAAATAAAGGGTTTGGGGTTGCCTGTGCTGCTWCCTTGACAGCTTTCTTTAGGATAACCAAACACAGACAAAATAAATAATCAGAGGAAGGGAGAGAATTTCTCCTAACTGCTCACAGCCAGATAAAATACTTCTGCTATAATCCACCTGACTCCTTCACAGCATTTACTTGGGTTTTTTGCTTGTTTTCCTCTAATTTAATATTGGTAGTTAMGACTGAAGCATCTCACTGTCCTGTCTGAAAATAACAATAGTGGACTGTAGATAAAGCATTGGTCAATCTGAAATCTACCTTAAAAATCTTTCTCTTTTTTTTCCTACATATTAATTTTAATTTTTTTATAAGGATCCAAAGTATCTTATTTATGACAATACTAGGATTAAAGGACATAATTAAAGGACAWTAACTGTCAGTGGAGTTGCATCACTGTGGCAAAAGGAGGGCCCCTTATCTCTGTGTGGACGCATGAATAGCACCAGTTCAGCATCTGCCACGTCTATTTAAAATAATAATGAATTTAGTCCTTAGGAAAGCAGAAGATTAACAACAGCAACAGCAGCTCTTGCCAGGATTAGAGTAGGAAAGTGCTGCAGCAGCATTTCTCAGCCACTCTGCCAAGACACTTGAGTTGTAGCTGGTGAGAACAAAGCTGTTTGAGCCATTTAAATCCCAGTTTGCCAGAGGAGCCTCCCAGGTCCCAGAACACGTGTGCTCAAGATGTGGGTCCTCACCATGGCTCACTGCTTGCTGCTCACACCCATGGCTGACAGGCAGCAAAGCCTTTGTGCCTCTTTGTTTGTAATAAATTCACGTCGTGGCGAGGGTTGAAAGTGAGATTCAGAGATATTAAAGGCTTAAAAAGAGCTTCTGGAGTAATTTTGCACTTGGGTTTGTGTTATTGCATGACAGTGCTGCTGGTTTGCCACAGTGGTTCTTTGTCACAGCCAACCCTGAGCCCTCTGCTTGAAATGATCTCAGCATCTCCTTTGCCAAATCATTACACTATTTGTTTTTAGTAGTTTCCTTTTCATCTTTTAAGATGTTAGCTTTAATTTCTTGACTACAGGCATTTTTCTCTTGCACTTGCCTCACTTTTTTTATGAACACTTCTTAGGCTTTTACAAATAATGCTGAATTTCAACAGTGTTTTTCCTCCGGGTAGCTGCTGAGACCTCTTTTAAAAATTGAGACTCTACACAGGTACAGCACTTTGTTTAGTGGCATTTTCTGGAGGATGTGATGGACAGAGTTGGTGGCATWTTTAGTACAAACACTGTGCACATGCATTTCACTACCAGGTGGGTGGACCAAATTCTCCCGCTGGATGAAAGATTGGACATGTGTGACAACAATTTCTGTGATTTCCTAAAGATTTATTTACCATATATATATATATATATATATATATGCATATATATATATAAATGGAGAACTGTATAAAAACTAATGAATAAAACTAATCTTCAACTCAAAACCAGAAATGTCACCCTCTTCTCCCTAAGTCAATGGTATTTTTTAAAGTTTGGAATGTAAGATGTTCTGGTTGTAGCTTCACTATTTCTGCTTCATGAATCAATTTATAATTTTGTTATAACTGATCATCTTTATCTCTCTTGTCCMTCTCTTTTTTTAATTATTTTTTAAAAATTCTCTCATCCATTATGAATCCCAAAGTTCAACAGCAAAATAAACCAGAGAATTCTGTTACTGTCTTTCTTCTGTKCTAGGTCTTAATATTGGAGGCAGAAAATTAGTGGTAAAGAGAATGAAGGGATTTCTTTGCTTCTTTAGCTTAATTAAACAGCAGCTAGCTAAAGGAAATGAACAGACTAATTCTGGAAAAGATTGTGTTAACTTTCTCATCGTTTTAGGATTATAAAACAGTAAATAATGGAATATGTGTGTTTTTCTCCCAAATAAACTCCCACAAATAATAAGAATTAATGCATTAATTTATTAGTTTTTATAAATTTAATTATACTATTTTATACATTTAAATTATCCTTTTTTAAAATGAGTGCATTAATTAATTATTTTCATATATTTCTCCATATATATACACATATATCCATGTATATATATATATATATACACACATATATATACATATATATATATATATATGGTTAATAAGTCTTTAGGAAATCACAGAAATCATAGGAACTCCTGGGATACTCTTGTGGAAAGACAATGAGAATGGAAAAATGGGACACGATGGGGCTCAACAGTGCTGTCCTAGAATTTAGAAGCTAAATAATCAAACTACTTCTGCAGGGTTTGTATGGYTTTGGCCTCTCTCCAGGGTGTGTTGGGATTTTCCCACAGAAATGTTCGAAATGCCAGAATCAGTCATTTTGCAATACAGATTTTTATCTGTGTTTATCAGGAAATCCTGTTGGCTCGTGTCAGTTTTTTCTCTTAGCTCTGCTGCTGTCCCAGTTAGTGAGAACAGCTTTATTAGATAATTGCAAACACATATGGGGACATTATTCTGATTTAAGAAACTCTTGCTTGGATTCAGTACTTATATTCTTGTTCAGCACATCAGCAAGCTGTCTAGCTTCAGATGAGGCTGTTGTTTGATATTGATTTATTTAAGTTTCTGCTAGTCTTGTATAGATCCTGGCTTCATTTCAGGCTAATTTGGTTTTAACTGAAATTGATGAAGCAGCTCTTTAATATAAGCTGATAGAAATGACTGCTAAGCTAGAGATGTGCAAACCTCCAAAAAACAAACAAAGAAAAACCTCAAAAAGCTTCTTCTTATGTGTGCATTTGAAGTAATCTTTTGAGCTGCTGCAAAGGGGGGGGTTGATTTTTCCTTATTGCCAGCTATAAAAATACACAGTTTCAGACTAAATTGTGAAGGTATAGCTGAGAAAAATATCAGTGCACAGATATTTTTTTTTGCTGAATGATAAAAATAGACCTTGTCTAGTTATATTGGTGTAATTCTGTGAAATATAAGGACTCCTACAGATGGGGGATCCTGCCAGGGGTAGGATGGGGACAAGTGTTTTTCTAGTCCTGTGTTCTCTTTCTGACAGTGAAGAATCCCAGGTGCTTGCTGTCTGTGGTCTGCTTTTCTATTTGTGAATATTWAATAATTCAAAAGACTTTTTTATGGGTTTTAAAGGCCCATCCAAGAAGCTCCTGGCCCTTGAGGTGGCCCTTAAGGAAGGACCTTTCTGCAGAGCTACTGGAGTGGGCAGGGGGGATCTGGAGGGGGCTCCCACTCTCTCCCCAGAGGCAAGATCAACTTTAACTACTTTTCTCATGCTGCCTGGTTTTTTTTTTTTTCTCATTTATAATTTGATCATGCTCCCTTTCACCCCTGCAAACAACCCTTTAAATGTTCCAGAGTAGATTTTATTTCCCCCACTTATTCTTTAGTATTTTCTGTTCTCTTTACCCCTGAACTCAGTCACTGCTTCAGTAGCTGAGGATCTCTTGGAGTCAGATTTGGATCCTGTTTTCCATATGTGGGCAAAAAAAAATGGCCTGTGCAGCAACTTTTTAATAACTTTTTCCATTATTCTGTATACTAATTTTACCAGTCTCAAATATATAATTAGATAGATAAAGTCTACAGATAAAGCCAAGCTCCTACTAATCTCTTTTCACCACTCAAAATTCCTGCAGTCAAAAGCAGGCTACGTAGAAGCAAATGCAGTTCCAATTTATTTTAATGGGAATTCAGGATTTTCAGATAGTGGCTGATTAGAACTGCTTCTGATACCAATTTGTTGTAAATTATTCTTGTTTTGCATAACCCCCAAACATATTAATTTGCTACTTAAAACTGCTGCTGCCTGCTGCTAACAATTAGATAACCAGGCTGTCAGTCCAAGTTTTTCCCCACTGAACTTGGCAGGGTTTAAGTGGCCCTTTTCTGCCTCACCTCTGGGAGTCCATCCCCAAAGAGCCAATACTAAATTTAGCAAAAATGAGGACTGAATAACCACATGGATTCTGAACTGCTCATCCAGGCCAACTCTGCTCCTGCCTGAGTTGGAACTGTTTCAGGAGCACTTATGAAACTGAGTTATTTTAGCAGGCTGGAATGTTTGGCTGTGAAAATAACATAGTCATTTTTTCCTCTATATTGGGAGGGACATCACTTAGGTATTGCACACAGCTTCTACTTTTTACTTGGACTGTGGCATCTTAGWGCAAATGAATGTTGAGGTAGTAGACTTATTTGAAAAGAAAAGGAATTAGATGACAAAATGCTAATTAAAAAATTCTAGACTCTCCTCCTATTGTTGTTTCATGATTGTTTTCTACTGTTTCCTTTATATCCTTAAATATCTCCTTCCCTCTGTTGATGGTTCTGTAGTTAATTCAATTTGGTATTTGTTTACAGGCTGAATTTTCAAATTGTTTTGGTTGTACAAAACTTTTCTGGGGCAGAAATTACCTAATCAAAAGTAGCCCTTGGAAGGGCTATGAGTTTCTTTTTTAGACCTTTTTTCAGAGAAATTTCTCTGTAAAAACACCTGAAGAAGTCAAAGGGTAGAAAAAGAAATGGAGAGGGAGCCTTTCTCACATGTTTTAGATGCAAGGGGAAAATGGGTTGGGTTTATTGATTGCTGCCATTACAGCTTCCTTAAAATGGTTGATTATTAGCTGTACATGAGGAATCCACCATGGATAAGCACTCCTAATTCCTGAGAAATTTATTTTCCTTTTTCTGCTACTTTGTGATGCAGTTGCAGAGGCTTAGGATCATTGCCTTAACCTTGTGAGGTGATCCCTTTGTAAACCAGGAGTTTTAGAAGAAAAGAGGGTTTTTTAATAAAAACAAGTTTGGGGTTTTTTTTAATAGAACACTGTCCTTTATTACTACATGAGCTCTAACTCCTATTTTGATTTTGTTGTGCCATAAATGTAAAAAATGTAGAAATTACTGTGATAAGAATGAGCTAAAAAATATCCGTATCTTCCTGGAGACTTTGGAGAGTGCATGGAGCTGGGGGCAGGGAGAGATTTTCAGTGTTATATGCCAATATAGGATTTTATAATGTGATATAAAAACCTGATATTTTCAAGAGGGCTGAAAGAAGTGCTGACAGCAGTTTCAGTTCTTTAAGAAATCGTGTCTGTAAAACCAACTTTCTTTTCAGAGCTGGCAATACTGCAGGTATACAAAGACTGACAGGTGTAAATCATCCTAAAAGCCACAAGTCTGGAATTTCTGCCCCTGGCTGCCAAGCAGCTTAATGTGAAAGGTGAATTTATATAATTATTTTGCCCCCTGCAGATTCAGAGATTCAGAGTGAGAGAATTGGAGGGTGCAGAGGAAGTGCTCCACATGTCCCTCTGTACCTCTGGGAATTTCTCTTCCTTCATGCCTGTAATCATCCACTGAGTTTAGAATTAACTCTATCTGTCAGGTGTTGTTCATCAATAACTAAATATTTGAGGATTCTTGCCTTGGGTAGGGGATATTGAGACAGAGTTGGAATAGTGTTGAGTGATGAGCCATGCATAATTTTTTACTCTTGGTGAAATCATTAATGTTTATTACCTGCTATTTCTAAAAAGATCACTCATATTTCAATGTCAGTGTGGTGCTAGAACAAATATTTCTAAATTAGATAAACTTCATGTTAGTGAAATGCCATAAAGTCAAAAGAGATTTGGAGAACAAAACATTTCAGTTCATGTCAGGGATTGACCGAAACAATAAAGTTCTGTTATTTTCTTATTAAGTTCTTTCAATCTCCCTGAAAATCTTCCTTCTCCCTCCCCTGCACTGCAAGATACTAAATTTAGAGTTTAGTTTAGACACTAAAACTAGAGTTTTGAACAACTGCTGAACTTCTCATTTTATCTTAGCAAAATCCTCTTAGAACTAGAGAAAGGCCAAATTGTTTGTTTGAAAGGCCAGTTGTTTGATAACACAATTGTTTTGTTTTATCAAAATGTAGTAGGGGAAATGACCTATAAAATGTTCACTTTATAAAGACTTCACTGGATTTTTGGATGTAGCTATGTTACATGCAAGGAGTTCCAATGGAGGGTTTACAAAGTTATATAAAATGTGGGAAGAAAGATGACTCTACTTATTGTCATTAAAAAATGCCCAACAGATAAAGCTTGAGGAGGGTGCCACCAAGCAGGCAGGGCAGAAATATTTCCCGCTTGCAGGGTAACAGGGAGGACTAATCTGATTCAAACCAAATTTACAAGCATTGCCTCACTCTTTTCTAAACTGGGGCTGTTGGCAGCTGTTAAATCAATTGTGAGCATTACAGCTCTTAAGTTACATTATTCATCAAGAATAACAAGCCTGCTTGCTGCTTGCCTCTTCCAAATGCTTGCTGCGCACACATTTAATGGGAATTCACATTTAACCCAGTCTTCACTGCAGCCAAGAGAAGACGTGGAAAAAGAGCAAAATGTTCTTTAAGAGCAAATCCTAATGCAGGAGGAAAGTTTTCCTTGTTAGGGAACAGTTAGAAAGTGCAAATAAGTGTCCCAGTTCCCAGCCTGGGCTGAATACAGCAGCTCAGAATTCCTGTCCCAAGGGGCACAGAGCAGCAGAGAAAATGGTGATGGTGCTGGGGAAAGCTCCCTGGCCCTTGCGCTGCTGGCCATGCCTTGCCCAGACAGGGGTATTTAGGATTTATTTAGCACTGCTGAGGGAGAGTCACTGCACAGATTATCATTTATAATTATAAACTAATTTATATTTTATAATTATAAATTAATTTATAAGGGGGAGAAGACGAAGCGAAGGGCTGCGTGTGCCGTGTCCTTGGCAACAGGTGGGGATGTGAGGGCTTGATGTGAGGTGCGGGATCTGCAGGGCCAGGTTTGTAACTGTGGGAAGCTGTCACAGCCTCACTTTGTGGTGTCAGGGCAGCAGAACACAGCACTGATGGCATTTGTGTTAGTGGGAGATCATTTCAGATTGCTTAGGTATAATGGGACATTTTGCTAATGCATTTTGACAGCACCTTCAAAATACAGTTACACTTGCCTATCATAATCACTTGCTGTGTATTTCTAATCTRACACACAGGACAGGCAGCAAGGAGAGGAGGAAGGGAAAAAAAAAGTAGAAATGCTTTAGTGACTTACATGGACATTATTACTATTACACTTTAACTGGATTCCTGTCTGAAGCACAGAGCCTTTTATAGAAGAAAAACTTTCCATGGGATGCTCAGAGCTGACATACACCCTTATTCTGTGGGTTTGGTGAGGAAATGAGGGCTCATGAGCTACTGAACCATGGCTTTGTAGAAAAACACAGTTTAAAGAACTTCTTCTAGGGTTATCTTCTGGTCCAGGATTACCCCAAGCTAAATCCTTGCCTGCCTGTGGTACACATTTTGTCCCAGCACAAGGCTGGGAGCTCCAGCTGTGGCTGGAAAGCTTATATGGGATCTCACCAGTCTGGAAAGCTTTTGTGTCAGGTGTAGAGATTGATCCATCAACCCTGGGCTCTCAGAAATGCTCCTGGTTAGTAGTGAATGTGAGATGTGTAACTGCTTAGTCAAGGACAAACCTTTTTCCAATTCTGCTCTCTATATTGGCTTTTCAAATGTAGTRTTTAGTGAAAAAAAGGTCTCAATGACATGTACGCTGGAAACAAGTTGTCCCAGTCAAAGTTACATCAWTAAGAAGGTAATTATTTCTGTTATAACTTTAGTTTTCAATAACAGATTTTCTTGACTTGATTGCTTAAAATTGTTTGGGTTTATGTGCTATTTTGTACCATTTGTACCAGTTTAATGTTTACAGCATTCTTTTTGCTGGAATCTTTCTTGTTGTTGAAACTTAGCCTGCAAAAAAGAAAGCTTTTTATTATTGTCCTGAGATTTGTTCAGAAAAAGTAAAGTAGATATTTTGGAAACAGACCTGCAATCAGAGCTTTGCTAAGCAAAGTAACCAGATGGAATTTRACTTCCCCATTACCTCTTAGTAAACTCCAAAGACTTTTAATGGGAATAGTTGAGAATATTCCTAGTAGGGAAAAAACCCCACCCTATTCTGCATCAGTTGGTGCTGATAGATACAGAATGTCAAATCTCATGGTGGATTCCCTAAATGCTTCCATCTTTTGAGGGTTTTGGATGCCCTTTCAGTCTCCTTGGTTTCTGCTTTTGACTGTTAAAGTAAGAAGTGGGAAAAAATTAATATAAAACAAATGCTGTAGTTAAATCCATGGTGTTTGCAATATTGTTCCTTCACTCAGAAAATGGCATGGTGTCTATATAGTAAAACCTTTCTTATAAAACAATGCAGAGTCATGAAAGGCATTGTAATTCTGTTTTGTGATTCTTTTCCCCATAAAGTCCAGTGGAATTGCAAACTGTTAATTGAACATGTGGCATTGRATGTCAGCACACAGTATTATTTGTTAGAAAAAGCACTGAGCAGAACAATGCAAACTTAGTTTCCTGTCCCTTCTGATGAATTTCCTGCATTGATAAGTGAATGCTGTTGGAGAATACTGAGTTCTTGTTTCTGTTGCTGATTGTAAGGAAGGATTTCATTCTGTAGCAAATACCTTTAAAATGCAATACATCAGATTCTTTGTTTTCTAAACAGCTGAGATTCTGCCCCCCTTGGATTCACACAGGTAGCAGGCAAGTGAATAAAAATGCTGAACTGTGATTTTTTAAAAAAAATTACATTTAATTGGATTTTTGTTCAGCTAATAATTGCTTACCCTGCAAACCCAGACTTTTTAAACACATGCAGACAAAATGCATGTTAGGTAATTAAGAAATTTCTTTTTAAAAGGAAAAATACCAAGGAAGAAGAGGCAAAAGCTAAAGCACACAATGCAGAAATGCACTTGAGTGTTCAGATAGTTTTGCAAAAGCCTTTCTTTTCAGCTGTGAGGAGATTGTCAGCTCACAGATGTCCTCAGGGGCTGGAACTGTTTAATTTTCAGACTTTCTGCTGTGGAAGGATGAAAATACAGTCGATGAAAAAGAAACACAAAGAGAAGAGGATGTTCTGACAATGATATAGCTGTAATGTTTTGGGTCTTCTGTTTAAAGCTTTTCTTTAGAAACCTCTCTGCACATGACAATATCTGTTTATATGTTTAATGGCTTTAGATTAAATCATCCTMCTTCTGCCAGATTCTGCCAGCACAGAGATATTTGAAGGCTGGTGCTCATGGCTTAAGTCTACATTAGCAAGGAGTGTRGCCAAATAGGAGCATTCAGCAGTGGGAATTAAGGATTCTGTGCCCCATACCATGACAATTTTTAAGCATTTAATTTTCACTTCAGAAAATCTCTATCAGGTCCTACAGACTTCCTGTATCAAGGAGAACCTCTTCCAGTATAACTGAAAGTATTTTTTTTTTTTTTGTGTGGTCTGGACACACTTTATGTTGTGAATCATATGACAAGAGGGGGAAAAATGAGATTTTGCTTTAAAAGTGTGGCWAAAATATAGATGCAGCCATTAAATGGCATTAACAGCATCACTAGCAAAGCAATGGCTGTTTCCTATACACTGCTGCAAATTACAGCCATTTTTTGATACCCTAAATTATATCCCAGATTTAATGACAGTGTGTTAAACCTTAGGGATTTTTTCTGACAGATTTAAGTGCCTACCATTGCAGCAGCATTTCTCTTCTTGAGAGCTTCCCTTTCCCAGCACCAGCTCTCAGTGAATTCAAGAAGTAGTAAGTCAGTGGTTGGCAGTGAAAGTAGCACTGGRTAAGGCACAGACACACGATTTCAGCTTCAATTTCAGCTTTTCAGCTCCTGTTCCCATGAGTGCTTGAAAATGTGAACTTTGGTTTTGATTTGGGTTTTTTTGGTTGGTTGGTTGTGTTTTGGAAGGGAGGATAGCAAAGTGTTTCCTTCCTAAACTTTATGTGCCTCTGACCATGTCTTGTCTTSAGTGGTTGAATTCAAAAATGCGGTAAAATTGGGAAAAAGAACTAACTTGGAGGTATGAGAATTTGTGGGAAATGAATGTACAGGCATTCTAGTCACTGGCCATTAACTGAGCCATTCTATTTTAATTTTATCTGCATCTGGTATATTTAGTGTTGTGAAATTGTCATATTTAAGCCTAGCTGACAACTAAGCCATTCACTCCCTCTCCCCTCATGGGATGTGGGAGGGAATCAAAGGAGTAAAATGAGGAAACTTGTGAGTTGAGAGAAAGACAGTTCAGTAGAGAAAACAAAAGCCATGCACAAGGAAAAGAAAACAAGGACTTGATTCCCCACTCTCTATCAGCAGGCAGGTGTTCAGCCATCCCCAGGAAAGATGGGATGGAACATCCCTTTGGCCAGACTTGGCCAGCTGTCCCAGATGTGTCCCCTCCCAAATCCTTGYGCACCCCAGCCTSCTCAGAAAAGACCTTGACRCTGTGTGAGTGCTGCTCAGCAGTAAAAAATAAAAACTTGGTTGCATTATCAGCACTGTTTTCAGCACAAATGCAAAACACAGCCCYATAGCAGCTACTATGAAAATAATTAATCCTACCCCAGCCAAAAGCAGCATTAGAAATCGATTGTCTTTTTTATGTCAGTGGGCTCCTTGTCACAGGTAACGAATTAACAGCTCAAGAAACCAAAGTCCTCTCTTTTTTACCAACAAAATAAGTTCAGCAAGGGTGTGAAGAACACGAGCTTCCCCCACACTGCTCGAGCAATGTGCCTCTACCCTGACCTGAGAGCAAATCTCTGAGGGAAAAGGCGTTTGTTAAATTTCTTTTCCAATTAATTTGACAGCTCTGCTGAGACTCCTAACAAAAGTACTAATTCATGCAAATTGCAGTAGTGGACCTGTGTCATCAGGGGGCTGGGCTGGGCTCTCTGAAACATCACACAGGCCACCAGGCAGCATTTTGATTAGAAGGTGACACTGGGTTTGGAGCCTGTTCTGCATTAATTTTCTCCCAGGGACAGCAAAAGATTCCTGAATGTGCTAACAGAGGTGGGAAGTTGCAAAAGAATATTCAGCCTCAGTAAATGCATCATGGTCTTCCCTCCATCCCTGAGAGAAAACTTATACCTTTTATATGTCTGAATTAACTGTTCTGACTTGGGATCTGTGCACTGACTGGGAGACATTTTCCCTGGATTGCTCAAAATAAAAACCAAAACCCAAAACAAAGCAAAGGCCCAAATGTGTTAGAAAGCAAGATATAATCTGTGGTCCAAGATATAAATCAATTGGTTTCATCAGACATGTCATGGGAAAAATAAGAACACTTTCCACTGGATAAATGACAGTGTAGAAACAGAGATGGGTATGATCAAAGGATCAGAAGATATTCCTGTAAAAGCTGATGGAAAAGTTTGTCTTTGTTCATCACAGCGAAGATAAGCTCATGATAGATCTTTGTGAGATGAGGAATGGCTTTGAGAGGACACATCAAGAGCAGCTGGTCTTCTTGTCATGTAATAAAAACCAAGGGGACATTGATTTGGTGAAAAAAGTAACAAATTTGAAGGTAAATTGAAGGAAAGATGAATTTTTGTACTTCACATCAAGTACTTAAATTGGAGCAGAATGCATTGCAACCAATAATCTGCAAAAAACCCCCAAATATTGGATAGTCTACATGAAGGACAATACAATAATGATGGACATAATTATCTTTGTTAAAAAATAAATTAATTGATACATCTAACCCTATATTTCCAGGTTTTTGAAACAGTATTTGAGTTGTAGGTAGGAGGGTGAAACAATTTATATGGTTATTTATAAACATGGGTTTATTAAATTCCTGTTTAAGGAATACTTGCTTAAGTGATACCTGTTTTAAAGGTTTAAATACCTTATGTAAGTGATCCACTAAGATTTCTTTCCCCCAAAAYTGACTGCAGAGAAGACACAATGCCTGACACATTTTGAAACCAGGCGCTTGCATGCCCACAAGTGCAAACCTCTTTGCTGTAAAGAGGTTTTAGGTCTGTTTTAGGTCTGCAATCTTTGACATTGCACTTTAAACAAAGCTGCTGGCAGCAATCCTGGCTGAGATGCACTGCACAAAAAGAGACACAGAAGCCCTGCAAGGCACAATGTGCAGCTGTTACAGACTTTGGGTTTTTTGTGGTTGAAAGGTGCAGTGTTGTTCCCTCAGGACAGCGCTATCTCTTATGTACATATAATTAATATGTCTGCCAGTAACAGTTATTAAACAAAGGAACAGGAATTGTTTCTGCTCAATGGCTTGACCTGGGAGTAAAGCCAATTTAAGAAGCATCTGATTAAAATATGTTAAGGTCACAGATCACTATAAAATATGAAGCAGGGAGGAAAAAGGCAGAAATTTACTCATGAGGAAGATTAAATGCTACTGATTTTTTTTTTTTTGTGCTAGCAGCAGCTTTCAGGTGTAAAAAATGAGAAGTGCTCATTCTGAGGAGTGTTTTCCTTGAGACATTTCAGTGTCACATTGCTCTGAATACTTGCTCCATGCATATCTCATGGATGATGCAAGGATACACACAATAAGATCATTTGTGAATTTTAATTTCTTCAACAGACAGAATGGAATCCTACAGGCAAGGAGAGAAAGTCAATGTCCTTACCTCTTTCTGGGGATATTCTTACAGTAGAGGTAATGGGGTCCAATCACAAGAAGAGCTTTTATCCCTCATTAGAACCTTTCTCAATCTTATTTTTCTCTTCCTTCAGGTGCCAGCAGCACAGCCCATCATGGAGAAAGCCTGCTCTGCATGTACAGCAATAGCCTTTAGTTGGGAGGGCTGCTTACTTAAGTGGTGTCTTTTTATTCAGGTCTGATGACAAAAAGTGTGCCTGAAGTTCAGCGGAAATATGAATCAAAAATACAGTCTAATTTTTAGAAGCCTTTTTGGGCTGAGTTGGTGTTCAAGAAGTTACAGASAGGCTCAGGAGAGGATGCTACAGACATGTGGAATGCTGTAGAATTTACGGCTTTTCAAATAGTGATAAACAACCAGAGCTGCTAAAGGTGGTTTCATTGCTCTGAGAGGTTTTGAAGGAAATCTACTTTTTAAAATTTGCTGGTGAATGGGGTGCCATAGTGGAAAAAAAGGGAAAAGCTGTTTAACACTTTCAAAAGGAAGTGGAGAACAGTTCAAAGATGCAGGGCTGTGTGTGGGCATTGAGGTGAGTCAGTAGCGTTTAAGGGAAAGACTGGACACATCCCAGTGCCATGGTCTCATTGACATGGTGGTGGGAGGTGATAAGCTGGACTTGATGGTCTCAGAGGTCTTTTTCAACSTAATTGATTCTGTGATTCCCTTCCTAACACACCTGCCCAGCCAAAGGTCATCCTGTGATGACCAGGTCCAGCTTTGTACCTGTTAAAACACAAGCAAATCTTTGTCCCTGCAGGGACTGGAGGATTTTCTCAAAATCCTGGRAGTGAAGAATGGGTTCTGATATGAGAAATAAAATACTGATTAGTTCAATTAACTCACCTGCTGCTGCTCAGGTGACAGTGGGAATAGTTTGCAAAGCCCCTCTAAGAGTGGCCACTTCCATGGGGAATGCTTCCCTGTCCTGGCACAGGAGGCTTGTCCTGAGTTGCTCTGATTTGTCTCATTAGTGCACACTCTGAGGATGTGTTATCTGTGAGCTGCACAGGTTTGTGACCAAATTCCCTTGGTAAATGCTGTGCCTTAAAGCCTCCGTGACATTTCACCCCTGGGCTGTTTTAATGAGGAGCAGAGGAACAAAGAGAGGAAACAATCAATGGGTTCGTGCTTGTCAGCCATGCCAGGGATGTGTAATCCACTTCCAGCCTGTTGTGATGCTCCAGCCCTGCCTAAAAAGCACAAAAAGCAGAGCTCCTGCAGGGCTGGGCAGTGCCAAGCCGTTTCTAAATGAAGTTTCCCTGACCTTGTGCAGGAGATGGGCCCTGTCAAGCCTGGAGTGCTGGGACTGGGACATCCCCAGTGCAGGCTCCACTTGTTCCTTGGTGTTTACAGCTGGGAATTGCTGAGATTGCTCTGTGTGCAGTGGGCTGCAGGACATGAATGCTAAAATGCTCCTATTTGCTAACAGATTTATGTTTTGATTTAAAATTAATTCCATTTTAAATTAATAATTTAACCCTTAATTAGGAGCATGTTTTCACCCCAAGCAGATTAGTCAGGCTGAGGCAAAATTCACTTTGCTGCAGAAAAGACAACCACATTCCTTTAATCAGGAGCTACCACAGACTGTTGCATGCATTTGTTTTCCTCTCACTGAATTAACTTTCCCTGCTCTCTGTTTCTGAGACAGACTCATCAGTTAGAGCTCAAGGAAGTTCATTTTCACACAGTAACAAGGACAACCAGAGTCCTGAAATTCTGACTAACAGGTGACTCAATAAAGTCATCCTGGCATCACACCCAAACAAAAGAGACTGAAATCAGAATAAATGCAGTTTTAGAGTGCTGCAGTTGGGCGTTACCACAGGAGTCACCAGAGCCAACRGGCTTGGGGAGATCTTCCTAGAAAAGCAAAACCAGCCAGCCTTGCTGTACAGTTTATATCATAAATGTAGAAACTCCCAAAATTTCCTTGACTCACTTTTAGTGTGCTAGCAGTTTTTTTCTTCCTGGCCCATTGCATCTACTTCCTCCTGCATTGGTTCCCCATTGCGAGCAAAAGAAAAAATGTTTCGTTTTTGCAAGAAATTGTTGAGTAAAAGCAACTGCTGTTCACAGCTGGTTTCCATGCTAAAATTAGAGATTCTGTGAAGACTTCCTATGCTAATTCTTATGATTTTTTTCAACCTAATTGAAACCAAAGCCATGGTACTTGCCTCAAAAAGCCAAAGCTTCTTTTATCAGTACATGTAATCCAATTTGTCTGACAGAGAAACTAATGCCTTTTGAAGTAACAACTTTATTTTTTCTCTCATATATCAGAATTTAAAAAAATTATTAGGAAAGGAATAATTATATTAAGTACATTGACAATATTTTTCATTGGCACCTCCAGTTCTGAGCTTTAGTTTCAAGTGTAAATGCATTTTTTTTCCTCCTTTGGGCTGCAGTTGTGAGTAATCTGAAATTGGTCTGACAGACAAAGACAGAAAGTGCAAGACAGCCTGAGGGGAAGACATGAGATTGGGATGCCCTTGCTAGGGCACATTGGGACAGCAGGAATCTGACTGGCTCACCCCCCCACTGACCATCACCACCTTTTCTTAAATGAGGTCCATGAGTTTTTCCTTGAGGGATGAAAGAGACATTGATTAATGGAGCAGTTTCTTTACCCCTCTGAATCTGTCTTCTTCTGATACAAGCTTTCCTACTGATGTTAAATTCATTGCTTTTATTAAAATACTCGTGGTAGGGTCTTTCTTTTTTGGTCCTTGCATTAAACTAGCATATATATTTATTATAAATTTCTACTGTATAGAATCATAAATACATTATTGTCTCATAAATGTAAAAGTGTCCTTTCAAGCTGGTTAAGCAAAACCATTGAAGTTTATTATCTGGTGTCAAGTTTCCATGAGAAGTTTTGATGGAAGTTCTTTGTATTAATGAGGCAGATGAAGTGTGATGTTTATTCCATATTGTGTTTGCTTAGTTATTATTGCTGGTAAGAAGCGGATTGGCCTCTTTTCTGCCTGGCTTGCTGTCTCAGGGCTGGGAACAGAAGCAGCAAAGTCACTGGAGGTTCCTCTGTCAGCCAGAGGGGCTTGCTCCAGGGGCCTCATGGGGCAGCTCATGGGAGGGAATGGCATTTGAGTGGTGAAAGGCTGCAAAAATAACAGCTACACAAAAAAAAGAAACCCAAACCCAGTTGTTTCCTGCTGCACTTTCTCCTGGTGGAGGGGTGTAAGAGGGACTTGGGTTTTCTTTATTTCCTCCAGTTAAATGGGAATCCCCAAACCCCTTGGGCAGCCTTTGAGGAGAGGGGAACACCAGAAGTGCCAGCTGGATGGGCTGTGCCAGGTTGGGCAGGTCCATGCTGCTCACACAAGGCCACTTTTAGCAGTTCTTCTTTTCTTTAGCAATTCTTAGAATTCTGCTGTAACAGATTGTCTGCTGGGGCTGTGACTCGGAGGCTCAGACTCTGGGATGTTTCCYCAGGGCTTGCAGGAGAGAACTTGGAGCAGGAGTGTCTTTGGCAGCTGCTTTGCTGCAGCCTGGAAGTTGGAGGGAGCAGCTGCAGCCAAGCACTTCCATTTGCCAGGGCTAGGAAGAGCTGGAGGGTGGCTGAGGTTGGCAGTTCCCTGTGAAACCTTTCATGCTMCTCCTGCTGTCCCTTGTTGGAGGAGGCTGTGTCTTTTTGAGATGTTTCAGAGAAGAGCAGAGTAGTTGTTCTCTCACCATTCACCAGAGCATTTCACTCAGGTGTTCGGCATCAGGAGCTAACCAACAAATCCGCCTTGCCCAGGTGTTTATTTAGGTTTTGGGGATAGACAGTAACAGTCCCTCCCTCCTCCATCATTTGAAAAGCTGCTGGGATATCTGTTCAGAGCTTTTTCCCACATCAGGCTGCCCATCTAAAGACATTGCTAATCCAAAAAGAAATCTTTCTTACAAAGGTAATGCAAACAGCTCATTGACATGGTTATTCAAAAATGGAAAAGATCTTTCTCTGTTCAGGTTATTTTCTTGGTTTTGGCTTACTTGCTCCTGACCTGATGAGCTGAGGAGACGTAGTTTACAATCAGTGAGCCCTTGTAAGAAAATGTTAGCAGCAGAGAGAGGATAAAGTTAGTTTCTTATGCAGGGTAGGGCCAAAGTTTTGGTAAATTAAGCAGAAGAGAAGGAAAAGGAGTGAAGTTCTCAAAATGAAGCATAGAAAATGTTTCTTCTTAGTGGTGCAATAGATAGTTTTTTTTTCCAGGGAAAATTAAATGCAAATCCAAACTGATGCATGAACTCCATTCTACCAAGACATTTTATTTCTGTCAGCTCTGATTATGAGAAAAATCTGTAATTTTAGACCATAAATGTCTGCAAACTGTGATCCCCATATGGATAGGTTCCAGGGCACTAGTCACATGTTAGAATCAAGATGCCCATGGAATTTAAAACTCTATCCCTGTTACTTTGCAGCCTGTCGAGCTGGGTTCTACAAAGCCTCTGCTGGCAATGTGAAGTGTGCCAAATGCCCCCCTCACAGCTCCACCTACGAAGATGCATCTCTGAACTGCAGGTGTGAAAAGAATTACTTTCGCTCTGAGAAAGACCCTCCATCCATGGCTTGCACCAGTGAGTAGCTCATTCTGCTCGGGGCTGTCATTCTTGCTGCTCCATCTGTCCCTCCACAACAGCTCGCCTGCTTGCTTTCTCTCATGTCCCACTGCAGTCAGCCATCCACTCCCTCTCGTGTCTTCTTGAGTGTTGGACAGGCTGCTGGAAATTGGTGGGTTGGGTTTGTGTCTTTTCTGATTTCATTTTTTCCTTCTTGTACCCTGTCAGACTCAAGAAGGAGAAGTAGGATTTTTTTTATTGCTACCAGTACTCAGCCCTCAGTCCTGAACTGCACCCTGAGGGAACTCTCTATTTATAAGAAAACATGGTTCTTGTTAGCCTAGGTCTGTAATCTAGTGAAATATTGCAGGAGTCTCCACAGGAAATAACCAGAAGAGTTGGGTTATTAATGTTTTTTTACTTTTATATTTCTGCGCCCTCGTTACTCCCATTTTGGAGCACCCTTAGGGAGAAAATCTCACTCCCTGCTTTCCCTTTCCCAGGACCACCATCCGCCCCGAGAAACGTCATCTCCAACATCAACGAGACCTCTGTCATCCTGGACTGGAGCTGGCCCCTGGACACGGGGGGCAGGAAGGACGTCACCTTCAACATCGTCTGCAAGAAGTGCTCCGGGGGCGGCCGGCTGTGCGAGCCCTGCAGCGACAACGTGCGCTTCCTGCCGCGCCAGAGCGGCCTCACCAACACCACYGTCACCGTGGTGGACCTGCTGGCACACACCAACTACACCTTCGAGATCGACGCGCTCAACGGCGTCTCCGACCTGAGCACCCTGTCCAGGCAGTTTGCTGCTGTCAGCATCACCACCAACCAGGCTGGTGAGTCTCCCTCTGCTTGTCTTTCCTTTCGAAGCTGCTCGGTTTTGTGCACCTGTTGTGTTTGTGGGGTTCCCAGACAAAGGAAGGAATGATGAATCTGACTCTATGTGGTGTTTTCAGGGTCCCCCATTGTGGGGAGGAAAGAGGAATCTGACTCCATGTTCTTAGAAGGCTAATTTATCATGACATTACATGACATAACAGGAATTATATTATATTATGCTGTACTAAAACTACACTAAAGAATAGAGAAAGGATATYTACAAAAGGCTTAACAAAATACTAATGAAAAACTCGTGACTCCTTCCAGAGTCCAACAGCTAGACAGTGATTGGTCATTAAGTGTAAAAAAATTCACATAAAACCAATGCAACCTATTGGATGAACAATGTCCAAACCACATTCCAAAGCAGCAAAACACAGGAGAAGCAAATGAAATAATATTGTTTTCCCTTTTCTCTGAGGCTTCTCAGCTTCCCAGGAGAAGAAATCCTGGCAAAGGGATTTTTCCAGAAAATATGACAGTGACAACTCCATGGTCTCAGAAGGCTAATTTATTATTTTATGATACTATATTATATTAAAGAATGCTATACTAAACTATACTAAAGAATARAGAAAGGATACTTAGAGAAGGCTAAAAATGATAATAATGAAAACTCGTGACTCTTTCCAGAGTCCTGACACAGCTTGGCACTGACTGGCCAATGGGTGAAAACAACTCACACCAGAATCCARTGAAACAATCTCCAAACACATTCCACATGTGAGCACAACATAGGAGAAGCAAATGAGATAAGAATTGTTTTCCTTTTTCTCTGAGGCTTCTCAGCTTCCCAGGGGAAAAATCCTGGGCGAAGAGATTTTTCAGAGAATGTGAATGCCACATGCACCTTTGTTTCCTCTCCCTGATTTGCAGGATTTGGTCTGTGCCAGGGTGACTAATTGTCTTGGATATTCCTGTAAAAGTAAAAGTAGAAACAAACCCAGTGTGTGTTTCTGTCAAAGAACCTGGCAGCATGACTGTTATGATTAACTCCCAGTTCCCAGTTAATAGTCTCTAATAGCAGGCTCACATGATTCCTTAGCCAGAATGTGTTTTATTAATAAAACCAGATTTTAATAAAACACTCATTTCAATAATCTCCAACATAAATTACTGTAGTAATCTTAGTGATTAATTTTGATTAAATAGAAGTGAAAAAGGCTTTGATGTTAGATGCATAAAAAGCTAACATTAAATTAGAGAGGTTGAAAACACAGCTCTTTTTTTTTACTCCTTTACAAGTTGTCTCACCAACTCTGAATTATTGCCAACATGATGGGGGTGTGGAGCTGAATACTGAATTAGATTGTGGTGTCACAGTTGATGGGGTACAAAAGGGCTGCTCTCCTTCTGTGGAGACTTATTAAAGCCTTTGAGGCCYTGCCTGAGCACGGCAGTGCGCCCTGGCTGTTGGATCAGAGCCTTTGTCATCACTGCTCTGTTCTGCCATTTGCTTCTCATTTGACATGGCTCCATCTATCTGAAAGTTGTGAAGATTCTAGGCTCTTCCCTGGCATTTGGTTGGGTGTGAAATTTTTAGGAGCAATGTGTGCCAGTGAAGAGAGAGACTAGATGCTGCAATTTCTGTGCTTGTGCTCCATGCAGCTTCCATCAGGAGGCTTTGTACAGAAAACATGCATGTGTTCACTAAGCTTCCTCCCACSTCCTCCCATCCCACACCATGTCCCCAAAATACTTCCAGTTCTGTCTTCCTGAAACCACAGACAAGTTCACATTGTTCTAAGTAGGCATCCTCCTGGTGGGCTGTGTTATTGCAATGCTTTTCACTGTAGAGGGTGTATGTTTTCTCCTTAAATCACAGATCGGCTGTAGTGGGAGGCAGAAAAATATGAGAACAGGCTATTTCCTGACCCCAGTCACTACATTTCCCAGTGCTCTGGGGAGCTGTCTAACTGTGCAGTAGGCAAACGGGTGAATCCACCCGATTCAGCCCTGGAACCTGCATTTTATGTCCATTCAATTTGTTGCTGTTATAGATCATTATTTTGGATTTTCGGATCAGTGACTTGGAGCATCCTTGTTGAGTTGCCCTCTTTTCTCCTGTTTCTCTGATCAAAGGTGTTGCCTTTCAGCCTGTTCATCAGCACAGCAGTTAGAAATCACCTGAGGACAGTCCACAAAAAAATAAACTGTCCAGGATCAGGGAAGTTCTTTCTCTGCAGAGGCCTCTTGCTTTGCAGTGTGCTTCCCTAGGGCCCWGAGCTTCTGCCTTTGTACTGCAAGGTGGATTTTGATTTTGSTGTGGAACACACAGTACCTGGGATGTGGCAAAGTCARAAGCATTGATGGAAGTAGCAGCTCTGTTCACTGTAACCCACAGGCTGCTTAAGCAGTTTWTTTTCTGCTTTTATGCATGGTCCATTTTTCTTTAAGTACATTTAGGTGATGTGGATTAGTACAGGCTTAATTGTGCTATCTCTTGATCATGCCAATTGGTTTACTGTATTAAAATTCCCTTAGAAACTCTGCAAGTTGTTAAAATTAGACCTTAAGTATGTATATAAGCAGTSTCTTAAAGTATAATTGCAAAAACATAATTGCATTCCCTTACTGGTCAGATCACAAAAGGGATATATCAGAAGCACATTTTTAGCTCTGTAAGSTCTAGAATGCTGTCCCAAGAGAGCTTTTCTACAGCTTTATCCTTAATTTCCATGTACCATATCCAAATGGGTCTGAGTTGCCATGAGGGGTCACAAATCCAGGTTAGACCAAAGGGGCCRTGGGGCAGAGCAAGCAGAAGGAGCAAAGTGAAAACCCTGTAGAGGGTAGATGGGAACAAGAGGGTCAARTCTATGACCCTCTTTTTGCAACAGCGTTTTCCTGGCAGCTGCTCCACATCAATCTGAATATTCTGTCTCAAAACACCAACTTTGCATGTGCATCTTCCTGAACTCTTACCCCTCCCATTATTTAGTGATGATTCAGTGTTCATGCTTCCAGCAAAATTATTGTTAACATAAATTTTTGTGAAAATAGCTAAATTTTCTGTATTTTCCTAATCTACTCATGCCAATTTCCAAATATTTTTCTTTTTTCCCCCCCTTATATCTCASTTCTTTATTTCATTGATGACAGAATAGATTGGGTTTTTTTGATCACTGTAACAGCTTTAAATGGAGCTTAGTTCTTAAGGACTTTAGGCCTTTTAACCCAAGGTCTCAACAGTGCAGCTGCAAAAGGTGGTAGCAACTAAATTCAGCTACAATAAGGCAATGTCAGCACTAAACCAATTCCAAGGAGTTTTGTGCTGTCAGATCTCCTGGCATCAGCAGAGGAACAAATGGGACGTGTTGTAACAAGAGACTCCTTCAAATTCRGTCCTCAGCTCACCACAGCTCTTCCACACAATTCAGGCAGGATGCAGATAGGTGCCAAAAGTAAATAAATTGGAGAATAAAGAGGAATCCCTGCAGAGGAAACATAGAAGGCTTTTTYTGGGCTAAATTTTGGCTAGAAATGTCAGTTTTTTCCTAATTGTAGAAAGTGATTCTGCTTCTCAATTGAGAGACAAAAAGTGCCTAACCCTGAGTTTKGGCCTCTCCACAGATCAGTTGTGCACCTGCAAAATTTTGATTCCTTTCTCTGTCAGAGACTTTTCCTAGAGGAAGCTTAGAGAGCAAACACCCCTGCATCCAAACTGAGGCATCCTATGCAAAGCTACGTTATAAATAATAACAAAACTCCAGGTCTACTTTATATCACCTCAAGCTCCCTTGACAAGCAACAGTTTGATTATCTAGAGTCTCTTTCTTTTATCTTTTATACTTCTAAAAGCCAGGAGGCAGAACAAGCCATGTAACTTKTTTAATAATCTTGCTTAATCATTGAGCCTAGGCATGAAAACCATAGGAAATCAGTTTGTTTAAGGGGAAGGTAACCAGTAAGGCACTACAGAAGTTTTACCAGAGGCCAGAATAAAAATTATTTTTAAAATAACCTTTTGAAAAAAAGTAAGGTAGAGATAGAGAAATTAGCATCATTAGGAGTGTTGAAGGGTTTGCAGTATCTTGATCTCCCTGTGGCATTTAAAATTCCAAGCCATGTGTTAATTTCAGCTTGGAGGGATAAGCATTTACAATGGAGAAAGAAACAGTCATTTTTTCAGTCCTGTTTTAAGTAGAGACTTCTGTGGCTCTTTGGAAGGCTTGTTAAAACCTCCTCAGAACCAGAATTTTATTTGYCTGAAATCTCTGGCTTTAAGGGAATAAGTTCAGCCCCAAGCTTTGTTTCAGTGTATGTATTTGATTATTTGCAGGTACTTTGATGCTATTTATGTGCTCAGCCTGCACTGCACTGTCTTCAGCAGCTCCCAAATGATGTGTGATGCTCCCTGTTTAAATAAAATCCATATTTAGAGAGGGTTGTGTGCACTTTACAACCTATATCCCAAGGCAAGTCCCTTAAGTAGATCTGTCTTCTAAGAGAGACAATTTGAGTGAGGCACAGATGTTTGGGGGATGATATATKTCTTTCTTTCCCTATGGCCCTTATAAAAAGGACAAGAAGATAGACTTATTAAAAGTGAGCTAATGACGTGATGTAGGGAGTCTCTGGTTCACTGACTGTTATTACAGCTGTGCCCCATTACRTTCTGAATACCTAGGACATGCTTGTTTTCCTGAATGACATTTATCTTTTGAGTTTCAAACATTCCTGGCATAAATAAAGATTTTACGCTCTTCAAATGTGTTTTACAGTTCAGCCCAGAGGCTATTCGAGGATCATTTTAACTCAATAAAACTCCTTTAGGGATATAAAAGGGAAGTGTTTTTAACAATGTCACTCCATGCATAGCCTGTTATTAGCTGGAGATGTTCTGCCTGCAAAGTCTTTGATCCCTTTTCCCCCTGAACGTCAAGGAAGCTCTGCCAAGGCTTCAAAGTCTGTGACACACACTGGGCTCTTCAGTCCTCATGTGAACGCTCCTGACCTGACAGAAAGTTCACAGGTGAAGTTTGTGGCTCAGAGAGTTTTTCCTYTTCCAGCGCTTTTAGTTGGTTTTTCCACAGATCACTGAGACATTTTATTCAGCAGTCACTGGATAATGGTTTTCTTTGCTTGCTTCTGTTAGTCTTCCTCATTTAATATCTTAGTTTGGTACRAGAGTAAAACTGAAGGAATGCAGGTAAGCAGGATGCTTACTCCTCTCTTAAATAATAAACCTTAGACTTGTGTCTCTCTGTTATCTGTGCTGGCATTCTCAGTAATCACTGAGGGAAATTGTGCTCCTCTTGATTGTAAACACAGCTATCAATTTGCTTTCTGAAGCAATTCCCTCTAGGCAATTTGAAAGATGGAGAGAGAGATGGGAAAAATTGTTTCTTTGGGTTYGGGGACTGTTCCTGCAGTGGGAATTATGAATGTAATACGTGTCAGCTTCTACAGTAAAAATAGGGGTTTTTTTTTAGCAATCCTTTTAGTAAACTATATCTCTGTGTATATTAAAAAAATCTTTTCACTCAAACAAAAATAAATCATCTGCAAATCCAAAAGCATGTGAAAGATGTCAGCACCTYTCAAGTCTTTTCTGTTAGAGGTTCTTCTTTCCTGATGAACCTCCACAAAAGCAGCTGCTCCAAATGACAGGGCAAGAGATTTGAGAAATTTGCTTTCTTTTCTTGTACTGAGCAGGTAAAAAATACTTACTGACAGACCAGTTCAGGAGCTCTTGTGATTACTTAAAAGGAGAGAAAATATTTTGTATCATAAATTACATATTTGAGGGCAATTGTCTTCTCCAGTTTTGGATAATGGCTTTTTCAGAGATAGTTCTTAAGTATATTCTTACATTGTGCATGGGATTTCTCTGGTTGAGGAAATAATCAAATTATCACAGAAAGGGAAAGCCTGCTTAGCACCTGAATGTTGATGTTGTGAGCATGGTGAATAAATTCTTCTTTCTGAACACTTCACTCCAGGAAATGTGAGGCTCTAAAATCCTCTAAGGTAGTGTAACAAAGGGGTAGGGAAGGCAAAGAAAAACTGTTTATTTAAACTGATAGGATCTTAACACATTCAGTGAAAAATATGAACTATTGCAAAGCTCCCACCATCACCACCACAACAGAGAGCAGAAAGAATAACATTTGTGTTGTGAGTACCTTTGGGATGAATCCTTATGAAAGCACATCCAGCATTTGTCTCCTCTCTGAAATAACAGCTGGGAATGCCACAGTACCATAATTTCCAGTTTCTGAAGCGAGTGCCTTGTGCAGCCTGATCCTTCCCAAATGGACATGGCATTTCCATGACTTATTATACATGTGTTTAACACATGAGCAAATCAAACCTTTTGTTTGCTCTGGGGAAGGCATTTGCTATCTCTYTTAATAAAAAGAGGGAGAAGCAAGAACACGATTGCGCTACGCTTAATGACGTTTTCTTTTAATTTAGAATTTATTTGTAAAAGTGAGAAATGATCTCTGATAATCATTTGTCCAGTGACAGCTGCTGCCCAGAAGGTTGCCTTTCTGTGCACTTGAGAGGGAAATCAAGCAGCTGCCTTTTGGTGTAATTCCTGCTGAAGCTGCTTGTTTCCCCCTTTCCAGTTCCCTGCAGTCTTTCTTCCTCAGCACCTGTGAAATGCCTGCAGCCACTCTGGAGTCTGTAACCACAGGCTGGAGCCTTTCACAGATGCATTTGGGCACTTCTGCCATAATGCAGGCAGTCATCCATCAGAACAGCCATGAACAAACCACTTTTTAATTTTTTTTTCTGTTTCTGGGAGARCTGTGCCCAGCTTTGTTTCATCCAATGGCAGCCTGCTTGAGTTTGCCTTTGAAGTTTTGTCCTGTTTCTTTCCTTCCACGTTTTGACGTGTGCAAATATGATCTTGGTAGTCCTTCTCCCAGAAACCGTGAGCCTTTTCACCCTCTTCCTTATGATGGAACCATACCAGGATCCAGCTGATGTGGGATGAGTGGAAGGAACATCACCTTCAGGCTGACCATCACCCAGTGATGTTACAGAATCAGGTGACATTTTACAGCCCAGGTCATAAAAATAGATGGAGCCTGCTCCAGCTCAAGGAAAAGGTGCAGAAGGACAAACACAGGCACTGTGCTGGTTTAACTATGTGTCCTGGAGATTAAAGGGCAAAGGGCTGTGCCTGCACGTGCCTTGAAGTGGTGGGGAGTTGTATCTGGAGGAGCAGTGTGGAGGGTTTAGCAGGTTTCCAAAGAGTTGTTAAAGTGGGACTGTTTCTTCCTCCTCCTCCTGCCTCCTGGGAGGCACCTGGGGACCTTCTTGGAATGTGCCCCTGGGATGGGGCTTGCTTGCTTCAGCACAATCCTGTAGCAGTGCTTAACAGAGAAAGTGAGTAGGAGTGCAGCCAGAGGGAGGTTGAAAACAGGGCAGGTTCTGCTTTCTGTGAGCAGGCTTCTCTCATAAACCCCTTCTACACTAATCCACAGAATAGATGCTGGAGGTGTCAAAGATTCCGAGTAAAAGCACAGCTGTTCACAGACTTCATGTTAGTGTGACTGTGTCATGGAGGTGTGACATCATTACATGGATTTGTGAGTCAATGCTTGGCACTCTTACAGATTGAGTAGTGGAATTGATGGATAAACCTAGAGATAAAATGTTGGTTCTCAAAAAATCCAGATGCTGGGTGGTTTTGCATTAATCCTAATCCAAAYGAGTGTGTGGAGCATTATGAGCAGTGCCAGAGCCAGCACCATGGTGAGTTCTCTCCTGTCCTGACTGTGGATGTGGCTCCAGTGTCCTGGAGAAACTCTCTTCAAGTGAGAGATCAGTTTGTTCATTCAAACACTGGTATTTCTACTTTAAATTGCATRATTTGTGGTTTAGATGCTGGTCCTCTAAGACTGGCAGATTTAGGTTTGAGTCCCAGYGGATCCTACTTTGGATCAGAGAATGCAGATTTAATTTCCAGGTTATGATCTTTATTTACTGCTCTTGTTCCACATTACCTCCTGAGGGTATCATAGACATTCAAGAAAATTTATAGGTTMTATCAGATTACAGTATTATGATTAGATAATAAAAGCATCAATTTTCTAAAGAAAGGAAAAGKAACAAGCCTTCCCTTTTTTCAGCAGGGCAGAAGTTGAAAATTGAGTWGAACAGTCAATTCTGCTTGGTCACCATCTTTCAGCATAGTTTGGAATATYCTAGGCCAAGCATATTTTGCTCTTGTTTGCAAGCAAAAGCTGGAAGTGAGCTGTGAGTCATTTTAGAATTAAATCCTTTCCTAAAATTTAATTTGTGACCTAGAAACCTAAGCCAGAAACAATAGGACTCTAAATGTTTCAGCAGTTGTACACATGTGCCTTCACAGAGTTAATACTGAGTTCTCCCTGTCACAGGACAGGGAATTTTCTTTCAGTGCATTTATACATCTGTAAGCCAGTCACATATGAAAACAATAACCAAGGAATAAGGAAAAAGTCAATAAGGAAATTTATATATAGCTGCTATTAAACTGGAGGAAAACAAATCATCTGTTGGGGTCAGTTTCAGTGGGAAATCAATTTGAGCAGAGTTTTATTGTCGTCTCTGCAGATCCTTCATGTTATTTGCTTGCACCTTTAATAGTCATGACTGAGGAGGTTTTTACACTTGAGCCTGAGCTCCCTGAATCATTGTGTTTGTTACCTTTTCAACATCCACATTCCCAGTTGTCACAAATGCTACCTAACAACAGCGAGCGCTCAAAGTACATTTCCTCTCTCAGCTCCAGGGAGTTTTCAAGGTTCCTGTTAAGTGCTCAAAGCAGTTAGGCTGCAGTGCCAGACAAATTTGAACCATGTGAAGTGTAAAAATGCCTCTCTGTGCAATGCATGGGACTGCTGAGACTGAAACTCTTCATATATGTCCACACAAGCCTAAAGTTAGTAATAAAATTTCAGTTCCTATTCAAGTGAAGAAGTTGAGTGTTAATATATTAATCAAAATATTGATAAAAATGTAAATACCTGGCAGCATACGAGATATGGGATTAAATAACAAATCACTGAAACATCTTCATAGTCCAAAAAGTASTCTCCTTAAGTTTTACCTTTAGGTGCAAGACTTCTAAATGGTGAACTAATTTAACCTTTGCATTCCTGTTGATACCTTCATATAGTCTTTAAAATTTCCATTAATCCTAAAAAGCTTAATAATGTCTCATTATTTGCTAACCCAGTGGTTTTGTCAATGAGAGCTGCAGATTTAAGATAGAAATTTCATTTTTAATTTTCAATTTAAGATAGAAAAATAATGKAAATTTATGATAAATGGCTGTTCTAAATATCATGTATTTCTCTTCCCTTTTGTAGCCTGATTTTGAATTCCATCTTGTCCTATTRTGGTTATTTAATTCTCTTTAGGAAACTCTTAGTTCTCTCTCCCTCATATGAAAGATTAAAGTCTAAGCATAGTTGCACATGGTGATGGCCTYAGTGTTTATTGGTTTATAATGTTAAGTGCCTTCACTTTGATTTTTCTCTTTGCTGCATTTTCAGACACTTCCAATTAAATAGGGAAATACAGTAAAKGAGTTGCTCTGATGTTACAAAATAGAAATTAAGGCTGACTTCTGTTTAGACAGTATTTAGAACAGAGCTTATTAAGTTTTACATTGTATTCTGGGCATGTGTACAACAAGAAATTAATTAAATTATCCAAATGTCAGGCTATTTCTCCGAATTACACCCCAGCCCTGGGTTGGGGCCATATTCAGGTTACCTTAACTCTTTACTGTATCCTAAATTCCTTGATTGCAGTAGATTTAAGCATAAACTTGTAAGTTATCTGAACAAGGTATTTTCTTTAATTGGGTTCAAGCCTTCTAGCACTTTTCAAACCCACCTATCCAACAGGTATAGAAAAACAAACCAAAAAGAATGCATTAAAATTTAAAACTGTGACAGTCCAGCTTGTCACTGACCAGCAAAGAAAAGTTTTGTGCTGGGAATTTTTCCATTTTGTCCCACCTTGGTGTGGGATCAAAGGTGGCTGAAACATGATGTTCCCTTGATTATTTATCTCCCCTCCCTGAGCCCATGCAGTGGGATTCTGGTTTGCCAGACCCTCTGGATGTCTCATTTCTGAGCAGCTTTGGGAACCCTGGGGATTAGGGAAGGTATATGAATGTTTTATAATGTTATTGATAACTGCAGAACAGATGTTTTCTAATAAACTGCTGTGAGATAAGTTGCTGGTAGCATCTGCAGAGATGTGTGCAAATGAGCTCAAAATAATTAATACTGTGTTAGGAGAAAGCTTGTTTTTAAAAGTTTGTCTGTATTGGAGCATGCAAAATTGTTTCAGCTTGCACTGAGAATCTTTTAGAGCAAAATTACCATAATTTATTAGGGGAAAATCCATTTCTGTTAATCATATATTAATTATTCATAAAATCAGTATTAATTTTACCTTAATGGGAAGTGTTACCAGCTGGATACTGGGCTTGATAATCTATTCACATACCAAAAAAAAAAAGAAAAAAAGAGGGATAAATAGCTTGACTTAAAAAGAAGACATAAAAATGACTTAGGAGAGCATAAAAGCAGCMAGTATGGATATATGAGTTCCCATGGAGCTGGCTACAGCAGGGAAGTTCAGCCTGCTAAACACTTTGTGTTTTGGCTCTGACATTGGTTTGTGGGATTCAAGGGGAATTGCTGAAGCATGTTTGTTGCACACAAATCCTRTGCTTCTCTCAAACTGATTTTAGGAATTTAAATTCAGGATAAATTCCTCCTGCTGGAAGAAAAGAAAAGAAAAAAAWTTGCCACTTTTTAATATTTTRTGAACTGTGTGAAATGTGAAAATGCTGTTCAGGGGACGTGTTCAGCCTGGAATGAAAATGAAAAAGTGGATCCTCCACTCTGTKAAAGTAGAGTTTCAATACTTAGATTATGACTCGGGACTAGAAAGTATATTTTGCTGGAAGTTCAGCAAAATCAAAAGCAGAATGAATTTTCAGAAATTAATTTTAATTAAAACCTTTATTTTTCTTTAATTTTCTTCTCTTTTTAATTTTTTTTTCCTGACTACTGGAAGTTCTTTTGCAAAAATGAAAGCCCAAATAGAAAAGGCATTGGCTGAAGCATGCAAATTGCAATGCCTGTAAAGTGCAGCTAGTTTTATATGAACAATAAAAGCTTCAGAGGATTCAGCTGATACTAAACTGTTGAGATCAGCTCTAGAGCCTTTTTATTAGGACAGCAAATGTTGAACTTATAAACAGATTTTATTTACATGTTAAGATAAAAGGCTGTTTATTAGTAAAAGATTTTTTTTTAAATGACAGTTACAACCTCCAGTGTGTGATCTGTAAAATACAATCTGATGAATTTTAGCCAAAGCCATGGAAGAGAAGCATTTGGAGTGGGAAGTCAACCCAAAAGAAACAAAACAAAATAATTTTTAAAAATTGCATGGCTTTCAGTGAGTCCAGGAAACCCAGACCAGGTCTTGGAACAACTTATGGATCTGGGTGGTCTAAAATTGAACCAATGTTCAAGAATCTTAAGTAATTATTATTTTTTTATGTGTGTGTTTAACATTGATACTATTTCCACATTGTGGGTGGTGTGTGAACCTATGGTATGCAATCAGCTGTCATGCCTAACCCTGATCAATGCACATAAAAAAATTATGCTATTTTGCAGTTTAGATTTTCCTTTTTTATTCATTTTTATTTTCAAAGRAATGTGGTGAAAAGTGAAGTGTGTATGGGAGCAATTTTCATCTGGAGAACTTAACCAAGTAATGATGCCAAAGAGGCTGAATTGTGCTGATGGTTATTCCCAGCCATGACTACCAGCAGCTCCTTGTACTTTAATGCATCCCAGCACCCTTTTAGACTTTCTTATCAAAATGTTAGGAAAGTCTAAAGTCAGAGTTCTGCAGAGTCTGGTAATGATAATACCTCAGCATTATAACAAACAGGTACTGCTGCTATTTTGCTCTGTATTTCCCACTGAATATATTTCATTGCTTACACTGTAGTAGCAGATCAAAACCATCTGCTGCCTTGCCATCAGTCCTCCTCCAGTGGAGGAGAAAATCTCAGCTGGTTTTCCATGAGGCCAGGGTGCTCCAAGGCAGGAGTACCACGGCTGCAATCCAGCTGCTGCTGTCGGTGCAGCATTGCTGGGAGTGGATTAAATGAAAATCTTACTCTTTGCCAAGAGCTGGAACAGAGATAAACTCAGTTTGCTTCTCTCCCTCCCCTCCTCCCCCTGCYCCATCTGCAGCTCCATCCCCCATCACAGTCATAAGGAAGGACAGGACRTCCAGGAACAGCGTGTCCCTCTCCTGGCAGGAGCCYGAGCATCCCAACGGGATCATCTTGGACTACGAGGTCAAATACTACGAAAAGGTGGGAAGGTCAAAGGGGAGGGGTTTGCTCAACACTGCTGGGATAAAATCATTGCATCTTGCCTGTGTTAARGGTTCAGAAACACTCAGGTTTGTACAGCCTGCCTCAACAGCACTGAGTGTTRGAACTGCTCAGTTTTTGGTGATGAGAACATCAGGAAATGCAAAGTGAAATCATTGTGCTGTCTACCAAGTTCACAGAATTCACAGAATGACTAGGCTGAAAGAGACCTTCAAGATATCTTGATCCTTGACACTTGATCTCTTCAAGACCATTGAGTCCAACCCAGCCCCAACCCCTCAACTAAGACCTGGCACCCAGTGCCACATCCAGACTTTTGTTAAACACACCSAGGGATRGGGACTCCACCACCTCCCCAGGCAGCCATTCCAGAACTTTTATCACCCTTGATGTAAAAATCTTTTTCCCAATATCTAACCTGTATTTCCCTTGGTGCAGCTTGAGGCTGTGACCTCTGGTTCTGTCAGTGCTGCCTGGAGAAAGAGCCCAAGCCCAGCTGAGCACAGGCACCTTTCAGGAGCTGTGAGAGTGATGGGGGCACCCCTGAGTCWCCTTTTCTCCAGGCTGAGCACCCCCAGCTCCCTCAGTTGTTCCTCCTGGGGAGTTCCCAAGCACATAAAAAAAATACAAAGTAATGCAGTCAATATTAATTCCTTTATTTTCTTATTTTCTCAACTAAAATTTTGTTATTATGCTGTTCTATCATGCTGTCAGTGCCCATACATTTACCCACATGCTGGTGGCACTTCCCTGTGGAATGAGAATCTTTTACATGAAAATTATTAGGAAAATGTTGGCTGGCCTACTGAGCTGGTTTGCATTGTGAAAGTTGTTTTTATGAATGACTGAATTATTCATAGTTTGCAAGCAAATGACTACAAATGAAAGAAAATCTACTTTCTGCTTTTTATTGACATTTTCTTTTATTYATGACTGTTTATTTAGACATCCTATAGAGATCTATATTTACAAAAGAAGTCTTTGTAACAGAATATTTTTAGGAGGTCTTACTGGTGGAATTTAAAAGACCATAAATTGCCATGGAGATTGAGGAGTGTGGCATTAGCCATTTTTTCATAGATCTATTGATAGCTCTATTTGATATRTTGCTCCTGGAATTAACAGACTTTGAAAAAAATGCCAGAATTTTGGTTTAATTGAGCATTAGCTAACAGTCTTCATATCTAATAATAAGGCTTATATTTCATACATACCAGAGAAGATGTAGTGATAATATCCTCTAAAAAATGCTGTTAAAAATACTCTATGAGTATTCAGGTAATCTTTAGAATTTTTTTTTTCTTGAAGCTTTGGAAGGGACATTGTGGTGTTGGTAGCTCATGCCTGGTCTTCAGATGAAGAAAGAGGATCAGAAGGCTGGATGCTGAAAAGATTTCTCCCAAATTTATGTAATTTAATTTTGGGAAGAGGTTTTTTGGTGAGCACTTGAACCTTCAAAGACCTTGGTAAAAATCTAAACACACCTCGTGCTGGTGATAATGGGGAGGAAAAGAAATMATCCAAAACATTTCAACTCAGTCTTATTTAATGGAGCAGCGTCTGTGGACTTATACATTGTTGGTTTTATTCTAAATTTCCATTGAGACAGGATCAATTTCAGTCATCCCCACGAAAGCAGGGCTTGAGAAGACAAATGCCAACACTCCAAATACCCCTCTCTTCCTTCTTCTATCCCAGCCTTACAAGCTGTGCATAGTGCCCTGTGGGATGGGGTATCTGTGTGTTCAGCTGGGATCAGCTGTCCTGGCTCTGTCACCTCCCAAATCCTTGCTCACCCCCAGCCTCCTCTTTGGAAAGATGTAAGAGGCCTTGACACTGCAACCACTGCTCAGCAATAACACAAATATCTCTCTATTACCAAACCTGTCTGTTTTCAGTGCAATTCCCAAAGCTACAGCTGGATATTGTGAAGAAAATTAATTCCACCCCAGCCAAAACCAGCACAGGTGATCTCTTGGGTTTTACTTATCCCAAAGGGAGAGATTTTTCCCCCCGCTGTGCACATTCAGTTAACTTTAATTAAATCACCTATAAGTTTTATTTGTGTTGGTTGGGGATGTTTTGATCATCTTTCTACACTGAAATTGGGGTTTTCTGTTCAAGACAATTGCCATGCAGTGCTGTTTTATGCACAGACAGAGCACACAGCTCCGATTCCCGCCAGGTTGTCAGAAGACAGCTTTATAAGACAACCCACCAGTCTTAGGGGGCTGATCTTGCACATGTGTTTCTCCCCTTTGAAGTCTGTGATCAAGAGTTCATATGCACCAGACAGTTTTCTTAAACCAGGGAGCCAAGTGCTTGACAATGGGAGCCAGACCATTTAGAGCAAAAGGCTTTTAAAAAGCCAACCTTTCTGGCACCAGCATTTTTAATGTGTGTTCTGCAGGCCCTTGGGGAGTCAGAAGCCTATTCCTCAGGGTTTATGAGGGGGAAAAAAAAGTTAAAAAGCAAATCTCTTGTCAGGAGACTTGAATCTATGTATTTTTAAGCTTTGCAAATAGGTTCAAAACTAATTCTCTGATAAACTTACCTGGGGCCAGAGCAGCTCATGCAGAATTGTTACTCTTCTTTCCTCCAACAAACACCTTTGAAAGATGCTGCTTTTCAGTCTGGGATCTCTGAGCATGCTTCCTTCCCTCCTCTTTAAAGAGGAGAGGTTTCTTTTCAAACTGGTCCAGTCCATTTGATTTTTCTGCTTCAGAAATCATCTTGATTGTGCTCATCAGAAAATCCATTGCTGTTAAGTGAAAATAAACCCTTCAGAGTTAGCAAATCTGGGTATTTCTCCTGACAAGTCATACCTGATTGCTGGTAGATGGTTTATGTTGAGCCATGCTTTTTCATCCTGCTTGTTTTCACTTGATATGTCTTTTGTCATCTCTTAGAAATTAAAAAGAGCATTCATCATAAAGAAATTAAAAATTAGAGCATTAATAGAGCAATGCAGGTCAGCCCAATTCTGTCATACATCTTGTTCGTGGCATTATTTTGTTAAGCTGGTCTTGAGGTATTTAGGATATTACAAGAGATTTGGAATAAAAAATACAATGTCATGTACATAAATTATAATATCTTGTAGTTTTTTCTCATGGATTACTGTCATAAAATATATGAAATATATTCAGTTTCTCAAGGGCAGTTAATTAACCTGCTCATTTGGGTTTTTTTCACCAGTTGTTRCCTTTGTGTAGGCAAAAGAGCAGCACTTTATCTGTCTAAAGAAATTAGTAGGTACAGCTTTAGGAAACTATTTCAACTCTTTGGAAATAATCAGAATGGCCTGGCTTGGAAAGGAACTTTATAAGATCATCCATGACCCTCTGCTATAGGCAGGGATAATTTCCACTATCCAGGTTGTCCAAAGCCCCATCCAACCAGGCTTTGAGCACTTCATAGCATGATGAACTGAGTGGCAGTTTTTCAGAAGCAGTGTTTGGAATAGAATTGTATTTTTCAAAAAAAAATACAATTTAGAGCTTTATTATGAAGCCCCAGTCAATATTTATTCAAAAAATTTAAAAGACACAAAATCTTCTTTCAGAGGGAGACCATATGGAACTTTTAGGCATTTATTTTATGGTAAGGCATAACATTTTATGTTAAGTTAATAGTACTAAATGACACCTCAGTTYAGTTCATCCATATAATGCTGTGCTGAATTTTAAGTGTCTCATCCATCAAAGTGCATAAATAACAAAGCCCTGTTTTTCCCTTGCACAAGCCCTATTCTTGTTTCCTCCTTGTCCTTGTTGACATAATCATGTTCTCTTGAAGGAGTATCTCGTCATGTGAAGGTACAGAAAAAAGCCATCTCTTAAACACCACTCAAAAACTATTAATTGTTGCAACTAAATATGTGGCTAACAATTAAATCACGTACTCTTCATTAAGATGGAGTCTTCTGCAAACAGTGAATGAAATTCAGCTGCAGGCTCAGGTTGCTAAAAGAGATTTTTTTTTGCCATCACAGGAATTGTGTGATCAGTGGTTACAGCCAACACAGAACTCTGCACTTTGAGGCTGAAAAAGTGCATTATATTCATATGCACTTTGTTGCTTTTGAACTCTAATTATTCTGGCTTTAAGCGCAGGTAGACCATGAATACACCACAAGACTTGTAGGAAATGTCATATCCATGCAGAACTCACTTATGGCAATAAGGAAAGCTGTATCAGGACTGTGGCCTCCTCCCAGAAATGTGTACTCAGGYTTTGGCCTCTCAAGTGCACATGAAGCTGATGGAAAAAATATTTTTCCTTCTATAATATAAGCGCTTTCTGTGCTTATCTGGAAAAGGGCAAACCTTTCACCCTTCCTGGTATCAATTTAAAATGTCTCCAAAATATGATTTTTGTAAAACAAAGTGTAAAATTATAAAATGTCACTTGCAAATGAGACCCTAACAGCAGTAGGATTTGCTTCCCAGCAAAGGTTGTGTCTGATAAACTATGCAGAAATATTCAGGAAGAAATTGCTTTGTGCATCCAAGTTCAAATTTATCCTCAGAGTGTTTGGTTGAAGTTCTGCTTGGCAAGGACTGACTCTCCTTTTTGTGTATTCCTTCTGCTTATGGCAGCTCTAGTGCTGTATCTCTGAAGTTTTGTTTTATCCCCAGGAAAGATAAACTTGGGCTTTTATGTGGTGTTGCACTGATTTGATTACTAGTAACATAAAAAATGACTTACAAAATATGTGTGTAAAAAGCTTCCCATAAACTGAGATACCATGACATCCTCCATACCATTGTTTTAAAGGTTTATTTTCCAAGTTCCAATGTGGATTATTAACAGACAGGGCCATGACCGTGTTTTCCCTTGCACGTATGTATCTGCACCAGAAGGAAATGTTTGCATTTCATAAAAGCAGCCTGAAGCGAGATCAAAATGAATGTCCAGTCATAGCATACACAAAAGATGTTGTGTTTTAAAGACAAGATTATTATGTCTTTGAAATTAAAATAGTTGTCTACATCCAACTGAATGACAAGATAAGGAAAGCCTGCAAATTATAATACTAGGCCTTTGTTAGTTCAAAAATAAATAATTTTACACAAGCCTGCTAGCTCTTTACAGTGTCTTCCTGTAAATTTGCTCCTCTGAATTTAGAACAGAGAACTTTTTAAAGAAGTATTGGGAAACTCTGAGAAGGTCCAACGCTGATTTCCTTTTTATTTTTACTGTGCAAAGAAAATGGGCCATGGTCAACATTTTTATAGTCATTCTTCGAGGACTGGGTCCAGCTCTCCCTATCTGAGGTTTAGATTCTGGATGGTAACTTTTAGGCACAGGCTTAGCTGCTTTTTCTGTTTTCTTAATTTTTTTTTCTTCCTTTTTTCCTTTCATTGTGGTTTCTCATGAGCATAATGTTGAATACTACATGGAGATCCTGGCAATTTTCCTAACCATGGTGTAAATGTTTTTGTTTCTGTATATCAAAGTACTGCCAAGAACAGGGCACTTAGGCTTCTTTAGCACCAAAGTGAGCAGTTTCTGATGTTCACCTACTAACCTAAAATATCCTGACTCTATTCCTGCAGACAGCAGAGCAAACACACTAAAACWACTCCAGTCACTTGAACTTTACACCTGGAGGTGAAATGGCAATGAGTGTGTTGGGTGTTTTCCAGCCCCTGAGCTCGTGCATTGGCACTGCAGAGYTGTCAGAGTGAAAATGTCAGCCCTTGAGCAGCTAATGCAATGCCATGAGACATGATGAGGGTTGGGTGAGATGCTCTGCATCCGACGTGCCTGTGCCGGGTTCCCACTTTCAGCCCGGCAGGATTCAATGGCTGCAGTGTTCTGCACGGGGCTCAAAGCAAAAGGACATCACATGAAATCCCCACCACCTCCAGAATAAAAGAAAAAAATCATGCTGGGGAACCTAAACAATTGAGATTCTCACAGTTTCCCACATGTGTGGCTGCTGGCCAAGAGTTTTTTTTTTTCCTGAGACAGTTCCAGCTGCCATATTTAGGAAGCCAAAAATGCTCTTTTGGTACAAGATGGCTTTAGTAAAATAAGCAGTACCTCAGGCCCCAAATGCATGCTTAGATGTTAAAATTATGTGCTTACAGTGAGACAGAGACATACTTTTATCAGGATTAGCTTTTTACACAGTGTGAAGTGTATCCAAACTTACCAAATTACAAACCAGTCCTCCTCTTATTTTATATAAAAAACATAATGTCAGACATAGGTGACTCATAAGCAGAGAGAGTTTATGAACATAGTCCAGGATTGAGTTCAGTGTGGTGGTTTTGTCCAAATGAGGATGGACACAACTATCTGATAGTTTTTATAGCATAATAGAAAACCAGCTAAATCTGCCTTTTTGCTGAGCTGAGGAGCCTGAGTGGGGTTTCCCTTCTGACTGTTATAGAGGTAACCACTGTCTTGTAAAATGTGAGGCAGTAAAAACTGCATCCTGCAACAGCTCTGCAGGGCCCTAAAATGTCTAAGTTGGCCTGTTACCACTTCCAGTTCAGTGCAGTAGGCAAATCTGATTTATGTTTTTTAAAATAATCTTTTAATAATTTTCTTGTTGTATTACAGACCACGGACAAAATGATGCAAAACCGTTTAATAAAATGTCATAAACTCAGCATGTCTAGTATTCCATTTACAGCACAATACCATAGCAAATCTGATGATTTAAGGTCTCTTGTTAAAAGATGATTGAAAATGAATGTTTGCACAAGCATTTGTTAGGCTACAAATATTCAAAAATACACCAGTGGTCTCCAGGACGTTTGTAGTAATTTAGTACCAACCAMCACTTTTTTTTTAGGATGTGGTTTTAATCTGATGTCTTTTTTCAAAAGCAGGAACAAGAGACAAGCTATACAATTCTGAGAGCCAGGGGCACCAACGTGACCATCAGTGGCCTCAAGCCTGACACCACCTATGTCTTCCAAATCCGAGCCAGGACTGCAGCTGGATACGGCACCAGCAGCCGCAAGTTTGAGTTTGAGACCAGCCCAGACTGTATGTATCTGTTCAAAAGGTTTTTGCTGACATCCTGCCCAGTTCCTGACTGATCTCAATGGCTGCTTTCACTCCTTCTCTAGCTGAGGAAATGTGTCTCATAACTATTTATGATGTGTCTTTCTTGGTAGCACTGCTGGATAACTTTATGGTTTATCATTAAACGTGAAACAGGCTGCAAAGAAAGTTCTATCCCAGAACTATCACAGGTGGTGTTTTCTTCCATTCCCTGCCCTACTTCTACCTCAGGCCAGAACTTGCTAGACTGTGGCTCTTGCTGAGGGAGGAGATGTGATAGAAAAACAAAGAGTAGTGTCAAGCCAAATCTTTCACCCTGATTCTGTGTATATTTGAGATATGTTATGTATTTCATCCCCACTTCTTCCTTCTCCACCCCAGCTCTTATTCTGAAAGGCAAATAAGTTTCATGTTTAGAAAAAAGAGTTAAAAATTGCTGTTATGGTGACTTGCAGCTTTGGTGTTCTAGTTGAAACTAGAACTCAATGTAGGACAATTACAGTAAGGAGGTAACAATCAGATAAAAAAATGAAGTTTAGAGGTTAATGAGTTTTCTCTGCAAAGTAATGTTACCAAAAGAAGGGGAAATTGAAAAAATAGGAATGTGGAAGGAGACTGGGGTGCACATCTCAATAAGAAGCATACAAATTACACAGATGACCAAAAAATGGCATAAGTTTGTTGCTGTGTTACCCYGTTATCATAACTAGGTGCAGCTGTTGGTATGTAACAGGCACAGATGGGGATGGTGTGACCCTCAACAGAGGCTCTCTAACTTGTGTGGGCCAGGAATGGTAGCTGGAGACTGGTTCTCACACCAAAGGTCTAAAGCCATCCTGTCATTTTGTAAMAGTTCATTTTGTAAAGTTCCATGCTCAGGGACCACAGGGAGTTACCCAAAATAAGGCAGAAAATAGCCCTTATTTTCTCTGTAGACATCTGTGCCTGTGTGCCCTGGCTTTCCACAACCTTCATGTGGATATTGTYAGGCTTAACTGGGAAACTTAGCTCCTGAAAGCACTTTCCATCATACAGAAGGGGAAGTGAAGGTGATGATTATGGGATTTCTTGCCAAGGAAATGTTCCTTACTGAGCATGACATAAAGTATGTATGGCATACATGACATGTATCTTTGTATTTATGTATATTTTTTATATTAGCATCAGTTTGCCAGCAGTTGCTACAATTAGCAAGAGTAACAACTGAGAGTAGCAGAAACAACTTTCATAAATTGGCAAAGATGGCTGGAATCTCATGTTTTCTTCCTTTGTATTTATTTGTTTGATGAAAAATTATGTCCTGGATTAAATATCTGCYGGGAGACCAAATGCTATATAATGATGTCTGTCCCCTATGTGCATGTAAATTCTGATGTCACCAATGAGCTGTGTATGTGTGTGTGAGGTTATTTACATGKTTTTGTGTTGCCTTTGCAGCCTTCTCCATTTCCAGTGAGAACAGCCAGGTGGTGCTGATTGCCATTTCAGCAGCAGTGGCCATCATCCTCCTCACAGTGGTGGTGTATGTCCTGATTGGGAGGTGAGTCTGGGGTCTGATTTGCACGTTTTCTCCTGTTGCCCCATCCCAGGGGGGCCTGGTGACAGTGGCACATGGGGTGTCCTGGTGTGGCTGCTTTTCAATCCTTTTTCTGCTGCCCAGGAGCTCCAAACACTGCTCACAGTCAGTAATGAGCCCGCTCACGTTAGCAGCCCAARTCATGCAGCAGTTGTTAAAAAATGCTATAAACACATTCTCAGGCAATTGTAAAATTAAACTGTAGGGGTCAAAAATCAACAAATCCTCTCATTAGCCAATTTCCTCAAATTCCCTGAGAACATCGCATGCCTCTATAGGGCACAGAGAATGTAAATATCATTAAACTTTCAAACAGGCTTTTAATTGTGCAGGGAAAACATTCTATTCTGTTTCCACCTGCAGTTAACACATAAAATTCTCTGTATTAATTTTTTTTTCTCTTTGCTTGTAGATTCTGTGGATACAAAAAGTCTAAACATGGCACTGATGAGAAAAGGCTGCATTTTGGGAACGGCCATTGTAAGTTACTGAAGCCTTTTAATGCTTCTGTTGAATTCCTCCCCTAGGTAACTGATATTTTTCAATTAAAAAAAAAAAGTAGAACCATACCTCACTTAAACCAAGGTGAAATTAGGAAGAGAATTATCCCTTCTCTTGTGGGTAAGGGGATTTTCYCCAAACAATTATTCTTTATTTCAACTTCTTTCATCTGTGTTCAGGTTACCAATGAGCAAAACATCCCTGTCTATGTTCAAACAATGCRTGCGGTTGGAATTATGATATTTATCCTGCTGTGCAGCACTGAAATCCAGAGTACAACCGCAGCTTCCTCATTATATAAAGTCTAAGAAATATATTTTCCTTTCCCAAAGCAAAATATAAATAAATTAAACCCATCTTGATGAACACTAAAGCTGCTGTGAAAATTGCTTGCTTGAAAAAGTTCACCTACAAATAATTTTAATAATCTGATTGTGGATCCCCTTTGCAAAGTGCATAATTTTGTTACACTTTTCCATAGCAGAGCTGTGGATCCTGAAGGTTGGCTCACAGGCAAATCTCCATCCATACACCCTTTAAAACAGGAAAAAAATTAATTTTGGAGCAGGAGAAGCTGAGGGGAAAAGAAGGTGATAGCCTAATTCCTATCAGGAATGGRAGGATTACTTAGTTGGTTTTTCATTTAATCACCGTACTTTGGATTTTTAAATCTTTACAGGTAAAGATAAGGCCCCTAATAGACACCAAGACAAGAAAATCTTTTTTTGCACCGACATAATTCTTGATGTCTAATGAGGCTTTGTTTAATAAGAAGCAGTAGCTCACCTTTGTTTCAGCTCCAGATGAGTGTCCTGCTAYACCCTGTAAACCGTGGTTGAACCGTGTATTTCCTTTGTTTAGCATGTTGTAACATTAATATCTGTGGGGTTTTTTGCACACAAYGTTGGCACTCTGCTATTTGCAAGAAAAGAGCTGCTGGTACCATAATCAGGTGGCCCCTCCCCAAATATAAGTGAATTAACATTTTAATGAGGGATTTACCTGCAGTAGCTGGAAATTAGAGCTGCTTCCCAATCCTCGTGACAATGGAATAACTGTTCTCTGACTGTTCAAATTATTATGCTTTAAAGTTTCCTGCCTCTCCTTATCTCCAGAGAGCCAAGAGCAGGAATATCCACGATTTCTGTCTCCTTCCCAGCACTGTCAGGGGATACACAAGCTGCAGCCCAACAACTGCTAACCAGCTATTCTCAAAAAAATCTCTAAGGTTACATGTGGCCTATAGAATTAATGCTTCATCATCCAAATTTAATGAGGTTATAAAATAAAAGCAGCCAGTAAAATAAGTGTCACAGACAAACAACAGGTCAAAATTTGCTCTCCTTACTCCCACACAATGGAAAGTTGCAATCACTATTCTTAAACATGGCAGTGCTGTTAAATTCCTGTGGATTAAATTGCTTTTAATTTGGCTTTAGATATTTATGTACTGTTTTCTGAGTAGTGCCATAATGATTCACTATGCAGTAAGACCAGAGCCAATCATGGGCCTGGTATGTCTGTTAGAAGTTCTYGAAAATTATTTATTATGGATTTTGCAGATATTTTTCTGTTAGAATTTGTAAGTATGTACCTGTGTGGCTGTTGAAATTTTCAATCTACCAAATTACAGTCATTCCCAAAGAGAAGGAAAATTGCTCCCATGAACTAAAAAAGGACAAAGTAACTTCCATGGCTGTTGTAAACTWACAGCATCTTATACACAGCAGCTGGTTTATTTCAGTCAGTTTACTCTGAATTACTTTTAAAAAGGCTCCAGCCATGAGCTATTCCCTGCAGCCTTATTACAAATCCTATAATATTACTTCAAAGGAACAAAAATGTTTCACCTCCTCAGATCCTCTCCCTTTGCCTCCTCTGGCTGGGCCTTTTTATTTTTTTGCTAYCTTTAGGGCAATTTGTGCCGTTAAAATGAAAATGTAAATTATTATGTTTGCACAGAATGAGCTGTAAAGTAGTGCAGCTTAACACATGTGCACGTGTTTATTATCTGTATTTCATGACAGAACCCAGTTACTGCACAGGCTGCCCTTAATTATTGGTGTGAAGGGATTATTCTCCTTGCAGCCACCATCACCTGATCTTGGGAACCTCCGGGGTCAGCATTAAAAATCCCAAGCCAAAAACCCCACAGTGCAGAAGCTTTTAATTGTTATTTTTACTGGGGATGTGAGGGGGCCTGTAATGCACATTCAGCATGGACGGRAAGGAGCATTTACAAGATTTTTAACCAACAGCAATATACAGCCAATTACTTTTTGTTTTACTTGCAGGTAATTCTGTAATCATCAGGCTCTTGAAGGAAACACAGTTGGCTTTTAAGGCTGTGCACACACAGCCCTTGTGTTGGGAGCATGGCTCTTACTTTGCTTTGTTTTCAAGGCAATTAGCTTGGGAACTCAGTTTTATCTTTTTTGTTTGTTTGTTGCTGTGTTACCCAGTTATCATAACTGGTATGATTATATTCTGAGGCCAATAAATCCTCATAAAATTGWGAGGGTTTTTTTTCTTTTTATACATACACTTTGCATTGTTTGATAAAACAATTTTGTGCTCTCAAGGTCCAAAGGTTTTTTTCCCCCATCTTTGCAACCCCAGCAAAAAAATGTTTAACTATTTTTACAGTGAAAAAATTGCTGCAGTATAATAATGCTAAGCTGGAAAGGATATTACTGAGTGGGTCAGAGCAGTGTTTGTTGAAGGAGTTAATATCTTTTACAAGACCTACTGGTACAGTTAGGGAAAGCTGGAATACATGTCTGGGAATGTAGGGTTTGTGTCAGAAGCAGAAAACTTCAAGCTGGGTATTTCACTTTTTGTTAATAAAACATATTCCTGTTGTAAAATGAGTACAACAGAGGCAGGCACAGAAGGGACTGGGTGCAAACACAAGCAAGGCTTTGAGCTGGGCAGGGAGAATGAGGCTGTTCTTTGCTTTCAGCATTTTTGTTGGAGGCAAAGGTTGGCAATGATCTCTTCCAGCAATCCCTAGCCAAGAAACTCTAGAGGTGCCCAAAATTATAACATGGATGTATGGGGAGCAAAGCTCTAGAACCAGCCTTTATTCAAGACAATTATCTGCCATCCTTCAATGTTCTGGCAGAGAGATTGAGGCAGGGGTGCATTTTTTTAATGTATAAGTTTTGTATTATGCATCTTGTTGATTGACTTGGATTAAAAAAAATAGTTAATCTGATTTCTTAATATATTCCTAAGAACATGTCAGGTTGACTGTAGCAACACATTTTGTTCCTTGCCCCTTTTTTGTTACTTTGRAAGGGGWCAATTTAAGGCAGCATCTAAATGTTGCCTTAAATTGCAGATATTTGAAATGGGYTGTCACACTTCTCTGCACTACATTAGTGTCTKGTTTCATGCTGTACAAAGATTSTGAGGACCCACAAAAAAAAAGAATTTCAAAGGAAATTCTTTCCTTCTTCTTCCTTCTATTGATTTGGTTTCTATTGTCTCATGAGCTTTTTTYCAAGTCTAAGTAACATTTTCTCTCTGAATTTGTTTTTACACAGTAAAACTCCCAGGTCTGAGAACTTATGTAGATCCACACACATATGAGGATCCCAACCAAGCTGTGCATGAATTTGCCAAGGAACTGGATGCTTCCAACATATCCATTGATAAAGTAGTTGGAGCAGGTAATGACCACCATATAYACTGAACTAAAGATAGATTTTTGCTGTGTATATACTGTTTTATGTCTTTAGGTTCATAGTTGTGACTGGAAAGAAAGTGTTCTAGAAAGTCTTCAAATTAGCAGGTCACATTTGCAGCTGATTTCAGTGCAAAGTTAAGGGCACACAATTTTCTACTTCATTTTTTCCTGAAAGAAAGGAGACAGCAAGACAGCTTCTCAAAGGACACCAAGCCCATACTTGAGTGCAACACTGTTGGAAGGGAAAAGATCATTCTGCCTCACTTCTATGTTTCTTTTTAAAATCTGTCAGCRCAGAAAATATTAACAACTGTGAAGATGTTTTCTTCGTTTTTTCTCTTTCCCCATAAAAGGACTCTTGACTATTATGCCTTGAGTGAAACCACAAACTCATTTCATAGCAGTCACCAYGCATCCATCAGGCTGCAGTGACCTTTGGCCATTGGATTGATTTTGGTCACTGCTTTGGATTTGAATTATTGATTTAGGAGGGAAGGGTTGTCTGTCCAATAACTGGTTGTCTGAGCCATAAAGATGCCACAGGTTGTTGGATTTACAGGAAACAAGCTGGTGAAATGATCAGATTTTGTATCAGAGGAGCCAGATTACAGAAATTCTCATTACACTGAGTGTTGCAATGGAGCATGTAGCTCCTGATGGAATGTGTGCTTGCTCCTTGAAGTGAAGTGGCAGATTGTCTCATTGAGCCAGGAGATCATGGAGTGTTGCCTTTCCTCCTATATTAAAGCATTTATGAGGAGTACTATTGATTTTTAATCCATTGAAAAATACTTGTTCCTTTATTACTGATTTTTTTGGCTTCTCTCTAAGTATATGGTTTGAATTAAAACCATGAGATGTGAGAGACAGACTCTGAGCGCACAGCAAAAGATCTTCAGCTGGAAAAAGTGCAGAACCCAAGGTACTGAACTCAGTGCATCTCCTGAATCACCCAGCAAACAAAAGGAACAGTTTCCATCCTCTCCTACTGAAGCTACTCAATTGTTGTTMGTTTGAAGTTATTTTATGGAAAGGTGGAATCCTTTCTGGTTTTAATTTTGCCCCACAAGAGTGCACTGTTCTCTATCATCTTCAGTCAAGGCAGCAAAGCTCTGCTTACTGCACATAGCAGGGAATTTCTGTGAGGATGGAGAAGGAGGAATACTCTTAAATTTAAGTCCAGGAGCAGTGTGTTTCCTTGTAAGACTTTCAGGAGCCTCACAAATGCAAACTTTCTAGTGCACAATATATGAATCTAAAAAAGGAATTCCTAGGATCATGCTGTGTTTTACAGCTTGATTGTTCTGACCTGGTTTTGGTTAAGATGCATAGCAGAATAAGAAGGAAACCAAAATTTGTCAMATATGGCCTCTGGAAACAGAGGAGAAGTTTTTGAGAGCCAGGTGTTTTAAAAGCCTCCCTGCTCCACTGCAGTGAGAATCACAGTTTATTCTGGGTTGGAAGGGACCYCCAAGGATTGTGGAGTCCAACTCTCAAATGAATGGCCCCTACAGGGATTGAACCTGGGCCTTGGCATTAYCAACACCCTGCTCAAACCAACTGAGCCAAGGGGCAGAGGGTTCTTGCAAGCTTTTTAGATTAAAACTTGAACTCAAGCTGTTATACCACCTTTTCTTTGGGCACCATAACTCAATTCATGTAGTCTGGAGCACATAAGGCATTATAGTTAACATTTCCTCTTAGCAGTTGCTTGAGATGCYATCAGGAAGAGCCAGGAAGGGAAGAACAGATGAAAATCAGGCCACAGAGGGCTGGGAGCACCCAAAATGAGTTTGTGACATCACATTGCCCTGCTAGCACCCCCAGCACGTGGTAGCTTTCACATTCAGAGTGCTCTGAGGCAACTTCTTCAGGAACACTTCTCCCCAAAACCAGAAAGGCATTTCCTGCCTCTTACTGAGTCAATGACTTGTTTGAGTGAATGACTTGGTCTCTTCCTGCCCTTGTCCTTTRCAAGGCAAGTGTGGATGAAATTATAAAAAAAAAAGACAAGGATTTGAGAAGAAGGGATTCATTTAACTGCCCTGGAGTGTGACGTATGTAATGAGACCTTCAAGTCAGGCAAGCAGTCTCGACATTCTGAAGTGCTCTGAGCAGTTTTTCACAGCTTTAGCCAGAAGTCTCTGAGAAGAGAGGGCTTTCAGAGCTTACATTGCTTTGAAAACATACACAAATGCAATAAGGAAATATTCTTATCCAAAAGAACCTCAAGAAAAACACAAGGGATTTTAGTGGGAGGCTAAGCATAAGAAAATTGAGGTCAGAAGCCACTCTTTCAGACTTTTCTTTACAGTAATTTTTTCTTTTAAAATAACTCACTTATTTTTATGGATTCAGTTCAACAAACCACTTCAGAAGTTTAAATCCAACTCAGCAGTAGGAGAATACTGAAGAAAGTACTTTATTGATTTGGGRTGGATTTGACTATGTGCTTTGCTGAACAAGAATGTAAGCATTTGCTTTTCTTCCAAGGAAGAAATATATTTGTAGCTCAACATCTTGTTAATGAAATTATTCACAAAATTCGGGGTCTAGCTGTCTCTGAACTTACTGTGAAGGTTTGCAGTGTCCCAGTGAACATGGCTGATGTTCCCAAGSTTTATGAAATGTTGAACTTTGGTGCCTCTCCAAATCTGAGGGAGTTCTCTGCAGATTTAAAATGCAGCAAAGTGGAGGGAGTAGCTGATTTCACAGAATCTTCATTTACTGTTCCCCTGAGTCTAAAAGCACAGCAAACACCATCCCCTGATGCACTAAATAACCTTTTTTAAAAGAAATTAAGATATCCTGAAGAGAGATGAACAGCCCTCCTAAATAATCCCTATCAGCTTCCCACATGTAAATAGACACACCAGTCAGCAGGGCAGGTTATTCAATCTTTATGTGTGGGGTGTAATTAAAAATAAACACCTCAGGAAGGCTTTGTATGAAAAGCCATCATCCTCCCATCTTACAGTCAGTGCCAGGTTTTSCACTCAAGCACAAGCCCTTGTTCCTCCTAAGCAGTGTTTGGTGAGACCCAGTCCATTTCTTACTGGGATCATATAATAATAATTTGCAGRAAAAATTGTGGTGTGACTGCATGGGTCACTATGAGTGTTGACCAGAWAAATGTATTTAGCATCCATGCTGCCCTGGAGATAAAAAAAATCATAGGTTAATGTAGTTGGGCTGCCTGGAGAGCTCTTTCCAATGAAATCATTTTCCAAGAAAGTGAACCTGCTTTACATCCATAGACAACAGCAAACTTCATTGCTAGAAAGAGCCCATCTTTTATTCTCTTGCAGCATCTGCTGGCCTTGAGGTACTTTTGGAATCTGATTAATCAGTCAAGCTCTGGATTGTCCAGCCATGGCTGAATGGGACTGTGTTGATGGACATTACCCATAACCTTTTCCTTCCCAGAAGTTAAACAAATATCAGATACACGATTCCAGCTTTAACATGAAGGATTGATTGCTGGGCTGCTGGCTGAAATCATAGCTAAAGTCTCCATTGACAGTAACTGTAAAATAATTCTAAGAGCTTAGCCTGTTATAGCTTTTTGGACCATTAAAACATCAAGAAAATGGAGTTGGAAGCAGGGTGCTACAAGATTTATTTCAAGCATTTTTTCCCCCTTCCCTCTGTTTTCAAGATGTGCTTTGGTCTTCCTATTTTGTGGTGCTCTGACAGTATTGAGCTGAGGTTGGTGTTTGAACTCCTGGTAAAGTATAATGGTCATTTGGACTTGCAGAAGTTGAATGCTTTTAATTAGGTCTGAAAAGAACTCAACTCCCTTTAGTTACTAGTAACAGCTTTTAAAATTTATTTTCTGAGCTGCTGCCTGTCTTGGCAGCCTGAAATACAAACAGTGCTAGAATCAAAGGATGTAATGTCAGTGCTTTTTAGCAATATGTATGTACATAAAAATAGATGTTCCTTTGAGTGGTTATTACCTTGATGGTACAGTTCTATGCCTAGAGGATGAAGCAGCTGGTGGTAAGATATGGTAACATTAATTTCTATGTTGTTGACTCAAATCTAGCCTAGGTTAGCAACAGAGAAAGGTCATTACCCTACCACACATTTATTCAGGCCTTTTTTGATTAACTTGGCTGTCTAAAAAATAAAAATATTCAGAAAAGAAAAGCTGCAGAGGGGCGTTGAAATCAGTTGCTGCTCAAATAATAATATATTGAAACTTCCTTATGTGATCTGTGTAAAAATTATTCAACAGAAAAGAAATTTCAACTGAGGTGTCTTCTTCCAACAATYTTCTGTTTATTTAATACTTCCTCTTTTGAATGCTAAGATGATTTTTCTTGTGCTCTGCTCTTGCATGTTGCAAAAGGATAAACCAGTATACAGCACATTCCAGGGGCTTTTTTGAGTGCCGATTCTTCTCCCTTGAATCCCTACGGAATAACCACATTTCAGCTTTCATCACTTTTCCACTCTCTTTTTTTAGGAGAATTTGGAGAAGTGTGCAGTGGACGCCTGAAGCTGCCTTCTAAAAAGGAAATTTCAGTGGCCATCAAAACCCTGAAAGTTGGCTACACAGAGAAGCAGAGGAGGGACTTCCTGGGAGAAGCCAGCATCATGGGCCAGTTTGACCACCCCAACATCATCCGGCTGGAGGGAGTCGTCACTAAAAGTAAGGAATTCCAGCCTGAATAATTCTCTGATTTGCTGATCAGTCAAAGGAGAGAAAAAGTGAATTATAAATGAAGTCATCCAGGTTTATGCTCTGCAAAAAGCTCAATAATAAATTAGCAGGTTTAATAAACTCCAGAGTTAGGAATTGCTCCAAAATGGCCAGGAGGCACTGGGTGATGATCTGGTAAGGACTCGTGGAGACTATGAGGCTTCTTAATTGCACTGAACTTCACTGTGTTCTGCTTTCAGCCAAGTCATTAGATTTGTCATTAGCACWAATTAATGAACAGCCTACCTGGTACAGCAACTGGTTCTAGTGAATCATTAAATAAGGCCAAACTCTTCTCCTAGATGGTTTTTATGCAGGGAAAGTACTCCATGGGATATTCAATATGTACCAGCACAAGGCATGTTAAAGCTCCAGAATTGCAGAATTCTAACATCTTGCTAAAAATCTCAAAGAAGAAGTCTTGAGGATTTAATCTGTCAGTAGTAAAATTAATTTTATTTCTGTCCTTAAATATGTATTTACTTAAATGCCTTTTCTAAATCTGCTGTTTGGTGCTTATGTGTTTGCTTGGGTTTTTTTTTTTTGTTGTTAAAGCATATTCTTCATCTTTGTTTATGATAACAAATCACCTTCTCTTTTTGAGACCAAAAAAATTTAACTGAAACCTCCATGKACATGTGGTACCTTCTTGGAAAAGTAATATATTTCAACAACGCTCTTCAGCCAATTTTCTGTATTTTCACTGCAGAATGAAGAGATACATTTAGAAATCAAATTTATCTACCCACATTAGTTATTAAGCGGGGGATCAATAAGCTTTTATATGAGGCAATCTTAAAAAAAAAMMAAAMMAAAAAAAACTAGTGCTCCAAGATTTTTTTCAGGGAGCAGAAGAAATTGGTGGGATATTTTCTTGTTCATCCCAGAGGATCCTGCTGGCAAAGCAGCTCTTTGCCATTTCAGTGATCAGCTTGGAATTTGCTGAGGATGTTTCTAGTTTAACTGGATAGAAACATACCAAACACTTTGGGTTTAAGTAGATGGTTTTATTAGTTTGAAGAAAATTTTGGTTTTTAATTGTGTGATTGAAAGTTTCACAAGGATAGGCATGAAAAAATTTCATAGCATACTGCTGAAAAGTATAAGAAATGAAAACCCCACCAGAATATGTCTAAAAGTCACTAGTGAAAGGTATGTTAAACACTACATGTTATGAAGAGTCACAATTATAATAATAATAATGCCTTCTCTATGTGTGATTCATGAAATTCTATTTTGCTGATTTCAATAACAAAGAAATTATTGTTTATCTTAGGTCTCACAGTCCTATTAGGAAAGGTCTGCCTGCATAAATTGAGGTTTATCTCCTGCTCTGTAGTGACACACATTTTGTACAGTCAGAATAAGATTTGCAGTCACAAAATCACTTGAAACACCAGCATCAGCCTGCACACAGCTGAGCTAAAATCTCTTTTGTTACATTTTGAATTCCTGGAGCACTTGAGACAAYAATTTAATTGCTGTACAGGCAGGAATTTGTGCCTTGCTCTTGAATGTGCATTACTAATTCTCTCTGTACTCTGTGTGGGTGACTTCTAGTGAGTTTGCCACTCAGGTGCATTCACAGCACTGCTGTCTGCTTTGGGGRGCTGGGGGAGGAGGTCAGGAGTGCCAGCTGCCTATTACATCCATGTGTGAGAGAGCAAACTCTGAATATTCCCAGCCGAAGCCAATAAAACTTCAGTGGTACAACACCCTCTGCAGATAGCTCCAGAACAGGAGCTGAGAAATCTGCTCTGGAGCTACTTTTTACTGGGCCAAAAGTATATGGCACAAATTAAATATAATAATAAATACAATTATTTGTTTTATTGGACATTCTGCAGGGTGGTAGAAGGACAAGAAGCTTGGGAGTTGGGAGGGTTTTTTTGTTTGTTTTTTTTTTTAACAAGTCAATCACCACATCAGGCTTCCAGCCTCACCTCCAGCGCAGAATTGTTCCTCTGCTGCTCCTTGTGGATTTCTGCATTTCCCAGCTGCTGCCCTGCACTCCTGGGCACACTGTAGGCAGCAGTCTTAACAACCAGCACACATGTTCTGCTTAGTTTACTAATAATTTACAGCAATTTGCAGCCTGCTATTCTAATAAACCTGGGCAATGCTGTTGACACAACTTGTTATCATTTATAAGCGGCTGAGTTTTGATAAATGGCTGCAGAGGGTTCTTTTAAAACTTGAGAGCATGTGATTCTTATTATGGGCACATTTCCAGCTGAATGAGGGTGAAACCCTGCACTTAGACTTTTGGAGTGCGGGTGAGCAAGGCAGGAAGATGYTCCTGTAATAATTTAGAAGATAGATTTCTTACTCTAATTTAAGTTCTTCTGATAAAGTCTCGTAAAATTGCCTGAGTTTGTACAGAAACCAGGCACCTGTCTCCTGGCTTCAAAGYGCAGGGCAAAGTAAATCAATTTATCATAGAAAGTTTTGGATAGCCGTGTACTTGAAGGGTCCAGCAGCATATTCTGGGTGTTACCAGAAATCCCTTTGAATTCATGTTGCACACAGAGTGCAAGCGCTTTTTCTTTAACTATGTATTTCTGGCTAGCAAGACTCAATATAAATAGATTTTTTTGTTTGAGCTTTTACATTGTTAGATCTCTTATCTGTATCATCTCTTATATAATTCAAGATTAATATTTTGCATGCAGTATTTCCTACTGGTGAATGGATGAGAGTCAATTAAATAGTCATTAGTGTGACTCCCACAGTATAACACATAATTTGTACCACAGAAAGAAGATATTTGAACCCATTAATTCATAATGTTCTTCTCTGTATTAAACTCWTTCTTTGAAATTACTATTTCTCTTCTAAGATTTCTATTTGGTAGAAGCTATACTTTTTGAAAAGCAAACAGAAAGAAAGTTGTTACCATTGACTTAGATTTTTTGATGGCTTTCTTCCTCTTAATTAAGCTGGGTACCTTTTTCAAGCCTCATGCTGTTCAGTTTTAAAAGCTAAAATTTCACCATGCCCATACACAATATGCAGGCCTTTTGTCCTACTTTTATGGTCAGATGCCTTCCTGTATTTTATGTGCAATAATAATTCATCTCCTTAAATAACTTCATGGTCTTACCCAGCTTTCAGTCTACCACAAAGAGAAAATAAGCAAAGCATTAGTAAATATTATGAAATAATAAAATCCATATGATGGTAAAATTAGCAGGGCAATGACCTTGRTCTGAAAACTTCCCTGTCATCACATGAATTTTTGCATTACTTTCTCTCCAGCTTGTCAGAGCTGCATAGAAAATCTTGGTTGTGTCACAAAATGCCCTGGGGTGGAGGGAATGGTTTCAAAAACTGGTCTGAATATATCTGGATGAGTTTTGGGGAAAAAAAAAAGGCTTTTCAAGGGCTGTTTCCTTAGAGTTTGCCAGTGCCCCGTGAGTGCAGCATGTTCAGATCCCAGCTGTGTCCAAGTTTGTGCTGTCAGGGATCCCAGCACAGAGAAAAGGAGTGACTGGGAGGAGGGAATGCCCATCTTACAGCTCTGCTTCTCTTTCCTGTGGCCTGGGTTTTACTGTGCACTTTCCTTTCCATCTGTATCTGCACCCAGCCTCAGTTTGCCCACACATCTTTTGCTTCCTTTCTAAATGTAAAGGAATCATGAAAAAATTATCCTTGAAGTTAGGAAGGTTTGGACACAATCCTGAAATGTTTGGGTTTGCTGATTGTGTTCTAATGTGTTCCTTTGAAAAGCCTGACCCCTGTGCTCTATTTTCAGGTAAACCAGTTATGATTGTTACTGAATATATGGAAAATGGTTCCTTGGACAGCTTCCTACGAGTAAGTGCAACAGGAAACTAAATGGGGCAGAAGTGGCTCTTGTTCTGGACCTGTTAGGGGTCTACTGCCACTCTACACTGATTCATCATCAGCCCTTGTGGCTTCATATTTTTTTGTTTTCATCTGGGTTTGTGAGTATCATGATGTGCTCAGAAAGCCACTTAGGGATCTGCTGGTCCATTTGCAGTAAGCATTATTCCAAAATTAAGGCAATTTTGGTTGCATTAGTGTGTCAKATCTATTAAAAATGAAGAAAACAAAGCAACATTCTGGCACACAAAAAATGAGAACTGTTTTTCTGGAGGCTAAATTATGACTGTAACGCAGTTATGCTTATTAGTTGGCAGTCTCTATGTCTAAGCAAGATATTTTCAAAATGAATAGATTTGTGGAAATTTTATCAGTAATGAAAAGTTGAGAGAATAGCCCCATACCTGAGGATGTTAGAAATGTTTAGCTAGCAACGTTTACTGGCCTGTTTTCTTTTTCCAACCTTAGACACACTAATGCTGTGGCTGATTTATCTTTGTTTTCTGTYAAAGTTGGTAGTGAGCCTAAAAAAATTCGAACGCTCCCTGCATCATCAAGATTTACTTGTGGCAAAACAAGAAGTGTAGGAGAAGTGAAATCCCATCTGAGGGGAAACACTGGTTTAATTTTAATTTGTTAGGGCAAACTCAGCTTTGGCTGGGAGACTGCTTTGGTTCTGCCATGGTTGAATGACATTATCCCCCAAATTCATAACATTGAACTAGACATTTAACCCCAAAAGGGGATAGATTGTCAACCTTAGTTTCTCTATGTACTATATATGTTATGGTGTCCACTGGAGCGTGTAAAATACATATAAATAATGTGTCAGTATAGCTGAATGAAATATCTCTGTACTGAACTATATATGTTTTGTTTAGACTTGAAATCCTTGAAGAGAGCCCTGAGGAAGGGAGAATAATTTCTGACTGCATAGAACAGTTGTTCAGCTTGTTCTTTCATTTTACTGTGATTTTTTTTTTCACTGCCGTTACGTGGAAACACAGATAAGAACCTTGTGACTCATTAATATCACAGGCAACTCARGCCCTATAACCTTTTTATAAATGCCTTTTGGAACTACTTAGTTTGCTTTCCTCATTGCCATTGAGAGGCTCTCTGAGCATCTGATTCTGTTCATGGTTAGAAACCTTCTGGTTTTTAGCTAAATCTTTTCCAGAGTCTTTACAAAATTCTCTTGTGTTTGATAAAAAAGGGACGGACAACTGCTAAGAGTTTTTTAAAATATTAATTTCTTCATGAAGGGGAATTTTGAGAGACTATTTAGGCATCCACTGTGTCATATATTTGCCTAATGTTTCCAATGCTAATATCACCCCCAAGTGCACTAACCAAAAATGAAAAATGGATGCAACCAGTCTGGCAGACTGATTCATGTCAGATCACCTCATGTGCCAGAGCCAGCTCCCTTGTATTTAATAAAATTCCAGAAGCAGCAGCACGAGGAGCTGGAGAGCTGCCCATGAGGTTACATTTACAGCACCGGGGAATTCATCTGAGAGAAGCATTACAGCAAATGCTGTCCTATTGTCTATATATCCATATATCAATATCAAAAGTAGATGTTAGCAAACAGGATTAGCAATAGTTGGGAGATTTGAATTATGCCCAGAAGTAGATGATTGGAAATATATCCAACCAATGGTTTCTAGGCTAAGTCATAATGTGTTTCAGTAATTTTTGAATTTTTGAAATGAGTTTAAAACTAACAGAATTTGAAAGCCGCTGACTCAGATCAGCATTTGCTTTTGTTAAATGAATTTCTTGTGTAATAGAAAACTTTCATTAGGCCATTGGGGAAGGCTTGGATTTTCACTAGAAAATCTTGTGGCCTTGCAGGGAAGTTGGACATCTGTTTCTGTAATGTTCTGACACTCCAGTCTCAGGAGCACACATGACTTAGATTTATGTGCTGCTTTCACACGTGCCCCATCTAGGAAATTAAAACTCTGATGACAGCAAGAAGGGGGAAAATGAATTTTTATCTGAATTGCAAATCTGTCCCCTTCCCTCAGCTGATTGGGAGACCAACATGTGGCATTTAAATCACAACGCCTGATTCACGAGCTCTTCATTTGAGGAGCTTCCAGGCTATTTATGAAAAAATCTGTGCAGGAAGGAACATGAGCAATCCCTGAGATGACATTTCCAATGTTTTCCAGAAGCATGATGCCCAGTTCACAGTCATCCAGCTGGTGGGCATGCTTCGAGGGATCGCATCTGGCATGAAGTACCTGTCGGATATGGGCTACGTCCATCGGGATTTAGCTGCTCGTAACATCCTCATCAACAGCAACCTGGTCTGCAAAGTCTCAGATTTTGGTCTCTCTCGTGTACTGGAGGATGACCCAGAAGCTGCTTACACCACAAGGGTGAGTTCTATGCTCCTTTACCTTTTTTAAATTCTTGTCGGGTGTGGCAAAGACTGAAATCTGATGGAAGTCTGAAATCTGAGGCTTTGGGAGGGCAGCCAGACCTGTCTGCCCAGAGATGTTCCATAAACCAGGAGCTCATCACAGTTATTTTTAAATTAATATCCTGGAGAAAATAGAAAATGTCCATACAAAAGTATGGTTTGTGTTGGTAGATTACTTTCCTTAGACTATGCAAAATTCTTGGCTCTGTTTCTTTCTCCTGGCTGTGTAAGGGAGTGAATATTACAATTAAAGCCTGAGTTCTTTTGGCACACAATAATTTAAGCCTTCATGTGTGCTTTGAGAAGTTTTAGTTACACTGCTGATTTAGCTCCACACAGTAAAAAAAAAAAATCCTACCCATTGAATTTTTGTGTGTTTTCTAGCATGATAGGACATATGTGTGACTGGGACATACTGCAATCACTGTTCTTCAAGGGTGTGTCATTATACCTGCGCTTCTACCTCTAACTGAGTAAAACAAAGAAATGCACATCTGAATATCACCCTGAATTACGCTTCCATTTTTTTGTGGAAGCCTTCAGCTTTATGTATATATGTGTATTGCACTATCTGGTTGTTCATTTTAATGCTATTTAAAGTGGATTTTGTTAGCTTTACAAAAAGTGACATTATTATCCCGTGTCTCAGTCAAGTGTAATTTGCATTGCTCACAGTAATCACCTCATCTTCACTGTACAAACCAGATTACAATGTATCAGCATAACCTTAATGTGGGTTTTCTAAGGTTTGTTTTATTCCTGAACGCTGACAGGAGTAATCAATTTTACTAGTTTACAAGCTGCCTTCTTCATGATTGAAATAAAATAACATGTGAGAAATGAGTGAAGAAATGACAGATTCCTTACACATTATATACTCATACATTAATAGATACATTTATCATACCTTCATAACTTAGCAGGCATAAAGACTCTGTTCTTTACTTGGCCTTTCAGTGTTTTCTTTGCTCTCTGATAAACTTTGCCATGGAGTTAGAAATATGCAATATATAGCACTTCAGAAAGCTGTCTGCAGAGATCTGCAATGGTTTATATAAGGAGACACTGCAGGAAAAAGCAGTGTTCATTCTCAGTAGTGTTACAGCACTAATAAATAAATATTATAACTGTATTATTACTATTATTATTATTATTAATATTAATAATAATAAAAAATGTTTTCTGTGTCAGATACTTGTTTGCTCTCTTAAAATCAAGCTGAAAATGAAGCATTGGATGAAGCTGTCACATCAGTGACGTGTCTGTGGGTGGCTTGGACAAATCAGGGTGCACAAGTTGTCAGTGTTTTCAGCCAGTGTTCTGTGTGAATTTCCTCTTGTTCTACCCTTGCCACCTATTTTCTGAGTCTACCTGCCTATTTGCAATTGGATAGTGAAATCAGATGGAAAGAAACTATTTTGTGAAGTGTAATCATCTGTGTTCAGTAAACTCCATCTGGCGTTTATGGTGTGTGTGCAAACTGCTGCAGGAAGATGCTCAGATAATTAAAACCTTCAAATACAACTTAGGGCAAATCTAATTTTTTTTCAAGAGCTGTTGCTGTGAATATACCTGTGCCACATGTTGGCTCTGAGAGAAGAACAAGGCTATTTGATATTCATGTTTTTTGCTCACATTTCCCTTTAAGGTGAGTCTTATGTTGATGTCAGGGGAGTGTTTCCAGGTGGGATGTTTGATCCCCAGCTGAAAAAAATGGGGATCACAGATGTGAAACAGAGCTTCACTCTCTCTCTGCAGAGAGATGAACAGTTTGTGTTCCTGCTGCTTGGATATTTCACAAAACACAGGACCATTTCCTAGGCTTAGCACATTTTGCAGCCACTAATCATAGGACCAAATTAGTGCCAGTTTTTAAAAAAAATGGCATCATCTCAAACTATTTCATGCCTAATAATGGCATTGTCCCAAACTATTTAATGTCTTTAAAACTAAAGGATGACAACAAGATATTTTAAAAAGCAACAAAAAAAAAAATCTAAATTATAACTCAAATTTCAAACATTACAGGGTGTGTATTATATTGATGTCCTCCTATCCTCCAGCTCTTCCTATTCCCAGTTGTCTATTTGGTATCAGTGGTGCTAGGAAATTTATAGTTAGCTGCAAAGATGGATGCTTTATCTATTTAGGCTCTTTATGTACCCCTATTTTCCACCTGTAAATGTCAAAGCCTGAGAATGATTCCACTGCTTTAATTCACAATTGCAAGTCAGGATTGATCTACCCCCAAGAAGCCCAGCCAGGCTTTCAATACYCACCACTGCCTGGGTGAAATTTTAGGTTGTGCTGCTCTCAGAAGCCATGTCTGAAGCTTTGTATTGAGGCTATGAACATGTATCCTTTTATACATCAATAATTGATGTATTCCTTTATATATCAATGCACAATCATTGATATATAAAGGAATCATGCACAATGATATTCATGCTATTGTACCAGAAGCCTGAAGGACAATGCAAAGATCACAAGTGCACATGTGAATTACAGGGAATCAGGAGTTGTAAGGAACTTTCCTACCTGAGAGGGTCATTTTTTTACTTCCTGAATTATTGTCACTGCCTTGGTACCACAAAAGGCCTTTGGCAGCCTGGGGTCTGCCTGTTTAGAGAAGCAGAAGCCAGCATGTGAATCAGGCCTGACTGACTGGATTTTTWAATTTTTTCACAGAGTCTTTGTGCCTGAGGGGATGTGCTGTAATTATCCACATTCTCCATATCTATTCACTTTAAATTGAAACACTGAGATTGTATTAAAATTGTCATTTTCAAATGGATCTGGTTTATCCTTATTGTTTTTCAGACATCTGTATGACAAGGGGGTGGACTAATAGACACACTATGAAGTGGAAGTGAATTTAAGCAATCACAGTTGTAGAGGGACTGTAATTATGTCTCTCAAAGACAATATTTGGGTAATCTGTCGATGAACTTTGACTATTTAAGCACTTAGATACATCACCAGTATTCATGGCATTTTAATGTAAATGCAGCCTGTGCTGGACAGAAATMAGTTGTATTTTCCCTATGTATGCAAAATCACAGTGATACAGTCTGAATGTATTGAAGGGTGTGGTAAAAAGGAACCAAAACCCCATAAATTCTCTTGCCCCAAAGCACAGAGGAGAGGAGCAGTGCTCTGTCATCACTGGCTACTCAAGGAGGAGATGATTTGATGATTTMAATATAAAACATGCATTAATAAGGGACTGACAAGCAGCATCAGATAATGTCAGGTGTGTAAAAAGGTAAAACTGGCTCATCTCACTCACATGAATCTCTCTTGTTCTGTGCCATTAAGATATCTCCTGGCCTCTCCTAAGTCCTGGTATAATGAATGAATGTCAGGCTTTTACTTTCAGCTTTTTTCTGCAAACTCCTTCTAGTAATTCAGTTAGAATCCATTTTTCTTGATTCACTCCTCCCCAGGCCTGTGGCTTAGGTGCCTGTGGCTGTCACCCTGTAAGAGATTATAAATCAGAATATTGGAATGGGTTCTGAAGCCCTGGAAACAGCTGCCTTGTGCTGGAGTGTCAGACGTGCTCGAAATAAATAGAGGACTTCATTGACTTTTGATGAATTATGTTGGAGAAACAGATACTGCAGGAATAGCAGCTCCATCTACAGAAGATAAAACTTTTGGTTACTGCTGGCTCACTGATTTCCAACCCTGAGAGAGGTTCTCTGACCCAAAGTGCCTGGGATTTTGAGCTGAAGTAACAAACTCCTACAATTTCTAACACCAAAGCTGTCTTTCTACTCAAATTTGGTGAGCTGGACTTTATGATGAGCATGTCCTTAAAGGCAAACCATGACAAAAATATATAAAAACTGTACTTATCGTCAAAAAATAATCAGTAAATATATTGCTGTTCTTGTTCTTAAACTATTCCAGAAAAAGAGCCAGCAAAATCTCTTTAAAAATAATTATGACATTTTTATGGCAAACTGGGGAGCAGAAGAGCAAAATTACACTTTAAGACTCTGTTCACTGGCAGTTGATTTCTTTTTTTAACTACATTTTAATTAATATTTTTGAGTTATTTATGGCAATGCTATGTGGATCTGCAGGTTTGTATAGGATTACAGCTGAGGCTTAGCAAAGAGAATTTGAAAGCCACTGACTCACGCTCATTGCAATAAGGATCTGGGGTAGATGCACCTTCCTTTTTCAGTAAAGCAAAGCCAGAAATTGTTTCATTGAGTTTCTAATCTTTCTGCAATAAAGCAGTCCCAAAATGTGAGGAGACTAATTAATGTCCAATTGCATAAATGACTTTTTACCTAAGATTGTAAAGACCTATCCAATATGAARTTCCTGCCCTTGTCTAGTGGGAGATGTCCGATCCACTTTGTCATGGTGGGGTCTTTGTTGATGTAAATTTAGGATGTGACTTTCCCTCAGGATTCATGTTCTTTATTGAAAACCAGGGCTCACTTCTAGCATAGAAAACACAGAGATTGATTTCTTTATCAGCCTCACATCTCAAACTGTAAGTGAATTTCTTGTGAAAACACGAGGTTACAGGGGAGCTTTCCTTGTTCCTTGGCTGGGCCTTGGACTTGCTGAGGGCCCCTGGACACTTGTAAAGGGAGCTTATTAATTGAGTATGAGAAAAACAAAGTCATTTTTATGTTCTTGGTACTGTTCTGGAGCAGCACTGGGAATTGTGAATAAAGTTATAAAGCATGGAAAATACAATGTACTTTTTGTGACTAAAGACTATCATCTGATAGATTAAATTTCCAAGAGAGAGAGAGATCAGGCTCTTCATCTGTCTTTGGTGGTAAAACAGTGGTTTCAAACACTCCAGTTTATCTTCTGTGTCCTCTTTTTCCTGGGRAAATTTGGTATTCACCTGATTTTTAGGGTTGTGTGTGAAATGAAGGTTTGTCTTTTGGTAGGGAGCTCTGCTAAACAGAATGAGATCCATGAAAACTATATGCCAAGACAATCCCCTCCCTGACCTTTGCCAAGCCTCTAAGGCTTATCCAGTGACATTTTGGAGACCTAAATTGTAGTCTGAGTCAGGACTGCCTGTGTTGTTTATACTTAATTTAATTTATGCAATATTAGCCATGAAAATGAAGATGCTTCAGTGTAGTAAGACTCTATTTAGGTTTCTAATTAACACTAATGCCTGCATTTCTATTGTTAATCAAGCCAGTGATTCTAAAGCTGATGATTGTACAGCTACCCTCAGTGCAGGTACAGTTCATGGGAGTGTAGGCAAAGCAGTGAAATATTTAAATCTTTTTTTTTTCTTGCTGGTTACTCAGTGGAAGTAAGAGCACTCTCTCCCCACAGAGGTGATTGTGAGGAGAGGTGTGTGACTGGAATGTAATGGAGGTGTCAGAAGCACTGCAAAGAGCTGGTCTGGTGTGAAATCTTCAGAATATATTCTGTACATGTTATGCATAACTGGAAATAACTTGAAACTCTCACAGTTTTCTGTGCTAAAACACATTCACTCCAGAATTGCCTTCAGGAACAAGTTCTGCACTGCTATCATTTAGAACTTTATTTTCTCATATGTAACTCTCAAAAAACTCTGTCAAAGCTGGCATCACCAAGAATTGTCTCTTTCCTCTAATTCTCACATTTTAGAAACTCAGCCTGAGGTTCCTGGTGTGCATTTTATTAATTTGACCTGCAGCACCAAGTGGTGGCCATGACCAGAGAGAGATGTTCCCCCACCAACCATGTTAATTGTACTGGTAGCTTCACTTCTCTTCAAGTTTGGCATTTAATGGTGGCTTGCTTCTCTTATGATGTAGAAAATGTCCAAAGGCACTCTCCCGGCTGACATTTTTTCACTCTTCCCTCTGCACAAGTGACTCCATCTGAATCTGACTTTCTGTGTTAGCTGGAGGCTTGGCTTTAGTGAAGTGAAGTAACATCATGGCCCCTTATTTTCCTTGAATGTCCCAGAAAACCTGGTGAAGCCATGCAGGGAATTCACGTCAATGCCTTAAARTCAGTCAAATCCAGCCCTCCTGTGCTGTGCAAAAGGACCTGGGTTACAAGCAAGGACCTTGGAGTGGGTTTTTCRCCTTTTATGATGTATGACTGTCGTGGCAGTTTCCAAATATTTCATAACTGAAAATCAACCAGACTTGATTTATCATTTACTCTTATCTATGTGAATTATGCTACACACACATACATACGTATATATATATACATACATACATATATATATATATGAAATATATATGTGTGTGTGTGTCTATAGAGTATGTATGCTGTAATGTACTATAAATCTATATTGTAGATAGATAAATTTATGGTAAATCTAGATATCAGTAGATTTTGCACTGAAATTATTTTACTCTCTCTTTTGCTCTTATGACCAATAGCAGCAGCGTTTTCCAGCTTACACTGTTTTTCTTACACCAATGTCACAATAACTGAGACTCTCAGAGATAAAATAATCAACCACATGAAATCATATTTATTGCAGGACAGTCAAATGGACTCTCTGGTTTTGTTTTGCTCCCAGGGGGGCAAGATTCCCATTCGATGGACRTCTCCAGAAGCTATTGCCTATCGGAAGTTCACGTCAGCCAGCGACGCCTGGAGCTATGGGATTGTCCTCTGGGAGGTGATGTCTTATGGGGAGAGACCCTACTGGGAGATGTCCAACCAGGATGTGAGTAAATTGTTGGCTGAGTTTTGTGTTCTCAGATAAGGGATGAAGCTGTGAAARGAGGCCAAGAGCAGGTGGCTCTGAGTTTTTGATGATGACATTGGTGATGGTGTGGAGATGAAAACTGCCAGATCTCCCTGGTCAAGTAAAAGTTCATTAGAACTTAAAAATCCCACCATCTTTATWGCAGAGTGTTTTGGATCTCTGAAGGAGCAGAATAGCAAATTTTATCCCATTGGTGGTATTCTGCAAATAATTCCACTGCAATGAGGTCATTGCCTTTTACATTCCTTAGCTTGTTGTTAGAAAACCCTCCTAAATTTCTGTTGATCTCCTTTTGRTTCCACTTGTATAATGTCCTATAGWAGTTTTCTGTAAATGCCAAATGCACAGAATAAATTGCTCTTGGCACTTGTGAAAAAGAGAAGCAAAGCATTTCTGCTAAGAGTTTAATGAAACCAAAATGCTTCTGGAAGTAATCAATGGATAAAATAGAGGAGAGTGATCTGATTAGACTTCCAATACAGGTTTCTTTGTAACATTAGTAAACTGTCCAAGCCTGCAACCCAAATGATTAATGGAGCTCTCCCAGTATTTTTTAAAGAAGCATAACATTTCCCCAAAGAAGATTTTTTATTATGTCTATTTTGAGTTCTTTTTCTGTGGTTTTATTAATTTTAGATTTATTCCACAGGAGTTTCTTATGGACCAAATTTTATGGAGTGCAGTCACTCACACAGATTTTCCAAGGAGATGATATATATTGTTACTAATTCTAAGTTAAAATAAATAAGTCAGTTACACAGTTGTAGTCAAACATTTTTCTGTACTACTTTATGTTAAACAAGAAGAAAGAGAAAAAAACTTCCTTTTAARTGGGTACCTCTGCAACCCAAATCTCTGTAGAAAATGATGCATTTCTTTTAATCGGTAATGAATGTTTTTGTGGAGATTAATGTATCCTGTTGTGCAGACTGATATATTAGTGGAATGTCTTTAATAATATCCCATTAAAATCTAAAATGGAAGGATTAACCTATTTATGTATCACTCCTTCATGGCTGCTTAAAGCATTAACTGTTCTCTTGTCCTTGTTCTGATGTAGAATAGTTTCTTCTGCTTTTCAATTAATTGATCCAGATGAAAAGAAAAGATTAACAGAATATGGCTTTATCATTTTCTACATTGAATTTTCTACATTTTTTTTTTTAATTTATGGGGCAATAGATACTGTAGGCCTGATCAAGAGGTGTTGGATTCTAGTGAAAAGGCTGGATTAAAAATCTTCTGGACAACAAAAATTCTAAAGTAATTTTGGTTTTGCRTGTGTCCATCTGGAAAAATTACAGAAAATCTAGACAAATTGTATCAGCCTAGGCAAAYTATAAGGAATTGGGCTTGCACTGCCTAGTAGAAAATGTATAGCTATCCATAAGTTTTAAAAACATTTTGTGGCCCTGTGACATCATCCACAAGACCCTTTGTCTGTTGGTTCAGGATGGCAGTGAGGGGCAGGTTGATTTTTCAGCAGGGTAGGCTGTTTTTCCTGTTAGTGTKTTGAGTTTTGCATCCACTGGAAGATGTGGAAAGCTTGTGTTTCTAAGTGTAATCAGAGGAGAGATATCCAAGACTTTTTGAAGTTTGGCATACTTAAGCAAGCTCTTGCTAACTGTGGCTTTTGTTTATGGATTTATTTCAAGTGAGTGTGAGTTTTTGAGATCCTTTCCACACACTCACCTTCTTCAAAGTCACACACTGTATCTTAACTCCCCTTCTGCATGTCTAATCGACTGCCTGGTTTACTTTGCAGATAAAGGAGAGACAATTAGTGAATAAACACGTTTGTTTAAACACACAATGTCCACGTTAACGTTCTCACAGCTGATAAAAACCCAAGTTGCTGTAAAGTGCCTTTAAGTTTGCCCAAACTTTTCTCCTTGTGCAGGTGATTAAGGCTGTGGATGAAGGATACCGCTTGCCACCTCCCATGGACTGCCCAGCTGCCTTGTATCAGCTGATGCTGGACTGCTGGCAGAAGGACAGAAACAACAGACCCAAGTTTGAGCAGATTGTCAGCATCCTGGATAAGCTGATCCGTAATCCCAGCAGTCTGAAAATAATCACCAACGCAGCGGCAAGGTGACATACCCGATCTTACAGTACTCATGAACCTCTTTGATTCCTTCATCTCCTGTAATTAGAATTTGTTTGCACTCTTTACAACCTTCTCTCTTGAGAGAAGGATTTAATATTAATATTTTTATCATTGCCGGGGTTATTTTATTAGTTATTTGCTGTTATTTATCTCATTTGTGAAAGAGTTTTATGCTAAGGGTATGAAACCTACTGTAAGACTGAGTAGAGTYTTTTTGAGAAAAACACAGCTGGCAGATTTGGCCACTGTGAGATTTTCCTTTTCCTTCTGCCCTTTGGTGGTGTTGAAAGTGCTTAGTGTTTCACAGGTTACAGCCAGCCATGTTCCTAAGTATCTTTCTGAATTGGGTCCAAGTACATTTAGGCTCTTCTCTGACAAGTCATGTTAACTTTAATCATCTGAGTAATCTTTTTTTCTTTCAGTAGTGCTCACAGACCTCAAAATGCACTTACACTCCCTCTTAGATCAATGCGTGAACTAGGAATTAATTTTCAACCTGTGCAATGTTCCTAATTGCATTTAAAACATTAATTTTTAATCCTGGGTTTTCAACACACTCTGGAGCATCGTCACTACGATGAGATAAGAATTATCTCATTGAGAGGGAGCAGCTGAAGAGTGTGTTGACACCTAAGGGCATAATGAAGATGTGGTGAAAGAAGAGCTTTAGTTAAGTAGTGTTAAAGAGACTCGGTTTGTACAATGCTCTTACTGAAGGAGTGTAAAAGTATTTTTAGCATGAATGGTAGTGCCAAATCCTCTGTCAGCAAAGCAGGCAGAGCCAGGGAGAAAAGCACTCTGCTCCTCTGCTGCTTCAGAGCAGGGCCCTGGAGGGTGTTCTGTGTGCCAAGAGACCACAGCCTGACACGAGGCAGGTTTCAAAAGGGAGCACAGAAAACCTTGCTGTCWGACCTCTCCTTGTGATGCAGCACACTTCCCACCATGGCAATTGGATGGGAAGGCTGAGGGAAATGGAGCAAAGGCAGTGGGAAGAGCTGCATTGATCCTGCAGCCTGCTGTGCGACTGCCATGGACCTTGCCTCCTCCTTCCTGGCCCTGGCTTTGTGCTGCATCCTCAGCCAGGCACTGGCCACTCTAATTACCTGCTGCCATGCCAGAGGGCAGAAAAAGAAAGAAAAACTGGGAGGAGAAAGGCAGGCATACTAATGGGCTCTGCTTTTRAATTTATATGTTGAGAGAAGACGGCTCGCACAAAATTATGTTTGGATAATTTTGCTTGGTGAGTGTTTAACRTGTAGGAAACCAACATGCTTACAGAAGCAATTATTTCTAGGAGGTGACAGAAAAAACCCAAAAAACAAACAAACAAAAAAAACCACCACAACACATTTTTGGAAAAAACTCCAAACTGTTTCAACATCATTTTCTCAGTCAAGTACATTTCTTCCAAAGACCTTGCACCACTATGTGGCAAGCCATTGGTGCAAAGAATGATTTTCTAGGGATGTGCTGCAGCAATCTGATGACTAGGGGAGTTGGAAATCATAACTGTCTTGYTTGGGTTTGGAGACCTGATTGGAGAAACCAGGGCTGTATGTTTTTCATTCCAAACAGAAGCAAAATGTCTGTGGTCTTGTTTGTGGTTCGTCCAGTTGCAGATTTGAACTGTGACAGAGATAAAAACAGTGTGGAGCCATAATTCCAGTTACCTGTTCATAGCCAGTAGAAGCTGATATCCTCTASTGGGGACCAAATTCAGGCTGAGCCCTGTTTCCACCTGCTGGGTTCTGTGCAGAGGCTCTCAGGGGATATTTATAGTTCCTTTTTGTCTCTCCTGTTCCGTTCTGTGCTTTGTGGCACAGAGGGTGGCAGAGGCTGCACATCCCTAGCACAGTGCCATGCTCTCAGCTCRTGGGGAGGCAAGGAGGGAAGGAAGGAGGCTGCCTGCATGGTAGGGAGCCTCTCAGAGCTGCTTTAGGTGAGCTCTCWGTGAAATGCTCCTCCTGCTGCTGCTTGGCTTTGATACTGAGAGCATTTCTGAGGAGGGCAGCATCAAAGGTGATTTTATTCCTTCCTTCTTTCCCAGTTACTTCTCCAGTGCCACATCCCTGCACATTCCTAGGCAGTGCAGTGTCTCTCCCTCACTGCCTGCTGACACACAGGGCACTGTGGGGTCCCAGCATGGGAGTTCCCTCTGTGGAGGAGCTTCTTGCAGCTCAGGGAATGATCTGTGATCTCTCCATCTCCTCTGTCAGWGTCTGCACCAGCCCAGGCTGCACTTAAACACAACCGCGAATAAACACCAGTGAGGGATGCTGGGCAGCCCTGTGCCATGAACTCATTGTCAAAGCAGACTAATCTCAACCCTTGGACTAATTTCAAACCTTAGACATGGCTGGAAATCTGCAGCCAGCTCCAAACTCCTGTGGTGTCCTGCAGAGAGGCACTGGTGGCAGGTGACAGCCCCTGGTGCTGGTGGCCAGGGACTGAGCCTGGAGGTTCAGCAGCGCTTTTTGACATGCTGACAGAGAAAAATGAGACAGAAAAATGAGAAGTGAGGCTTAAAATGGGCTGGGGCCTTGCCATAGCCTTGTGTGCAGGAATGTGTAAGTGATACTGAAGGGCTGTGGGTCAGGGCAGCTCCTGGAGAAGGGGACACAGTGGGATCCCAGAGAGGGACAGACATCAGAGCAGGGGGAAGCACTCAGGGACTCAGCCCCAGGGCCCTGGGGAGTGCCTTGGCTCAGTGGCTGCTCTCAGTTGTTATTTGAGGCCGCAGCACTCCCCCACTGCCTCTCCTCCTACCCATAATAAGCAATTAATCTAAGTTATAGAGGTCCCAGCTCTCTTTTGGCTGTGTCTGTGGTGCTACTGGAGGAATGCTAAAGCTTCATGCCCACCATATGCTGGTAGGTGTTCAGAATATACTCGGTCAGGGGAAAAAATGTTTAACCTGACGATGTCTGGTACAGATGGAAAACCTGTCTCCTCTTACAGATTTTAGGGCTGATGTTTGTTTAAAACAGTCACAGCACCGTTGTATCCTATTGAAAAAACATATTTCTGGAGGTGCATAGGATATCCCTGTCCTCTGGGTGCTGGTTGCTGTTAACTGACCTCCACTGGAGGATGTGCTTGGCTGAACATCTGATTCCAGGCCACAGCCCAGGCACGTTCTACACTAATACCTCACAGAAGAGGAGTCAAAGCCTTCAATTCCCTCTTCCCTTTAAAGTTATCTATCCCTTCAGGCCACTCCATGGTATCTAATAATTTCTTGATACCCGAGGGGATGTTTTTATCCTTATTGATCATGGCTTTGCAGACTGTTCTACGTGCCTTTGAACCYTACACTGACAAAAGGTTTTTGTAGCCTCAGCACAGCAAACGTTTCATAATACCTTTCCTGGTGTTGTGTTTCATCTCAGATTCATGTACAAATTCCATTTCTCTTGCTTGTAAAGTACAGAGTACGGCTGATTTCTTTCTTACCTGTCTAAATTCACTTTTTAATCAGGTGGCCACCCTGAGCTCTTGCTAATAAGACCGGCACTGGTTCTGGACACATGGGGTTTTTGTGTCCCTTAGGCTGCCTGGAGTTAACCAGCTCTGTAAGGGGCTGTAGGAACAGAACTCAGTGCAAGCCATGTGGTTTTCTAAAGCACAATCTCATGATATTTTTATTTGATTTATGTCTTGCTGTTCTTTCCTGTTTTCTGAACACGATGTTCATTTTTCTAAGAGAGCCCTTTGGTTGTTTGGATATCTTTAGGGTGGGAGTGAGTTCATCGTTCTTCCAGTTTTGATCAATTTCATTATTTTTCCTCTTGAGCTTATTGTTTTTTCAGCCCACTGTGTATTACTTCACATTTGTGAGCATTTCATACAGATACAAAGCAGATGGAAACTTTTCTCAGCTTGGGCTGGGGAGTCAGAATCACTTCACCCACCTGCAAGCAAGTTGGTGAGGCTGAAATGGCTCTTTAGCTGTTGTTTCATTTCAAAATTGTAACTTGAGTCATGCAACTGGAAGTACTTTGTGTACACTACAAATCTGAAATGAACTCTTGAAATTTTTTGATCTATTTAACTTTTTTCACTGATTTATATTTGTCATTGTTTTAGATTTCTGGGTTTTTTTTTATTCTTACTTAAATTTACGATTCTTCATTTATATATTTACATAGATATGTGTATATATATATTTACAATGTATATTACCATTTTATGCATATGAATCTTACTCTTACATGGCCATTTGAAAAAATATATTTAAAACATAGTGTGTAATTTAATATATTTAAAGCCTTTATGTGTCCCAAAGCTGTCATAGTACAGTGTGATCTTGAGGTATAAAGGCTGTGACACAGGATTCAGGCAGCTCAAACGTTGTGGCAGCTTTCCCATATCTGCTCTGTGTGTTCACATCTGTGATGTAGGAGGGACTGAAGTCATTTAGTCTYCATGAACCTATGAAACAGAGTTAATGCACAGCCCTCATTTGAAAGAAAATTGAAATTTTATTTTAATTCCTTTAGAAATTCTGGGTTTCTGCCAGGCCTCTGATTGATTGCAAAACTGACATGGAATTTGCACAAAAAAAATCCCAACCTGCTTCTGTGTTTGCTTTTGGTAGTGTGAAAATCAGTGTCAGGTATTGCTGTTGTTGTTTTTCTTTACTGCAAGCACATATTTAGGAGAAGAGGAAATAATTGTATTGCAAGGAAGGGGAGAACACCTGAAAATTCAGGATATTTCAGAAAAATCATAACTGAAATTCTTCTCATATAGCCCAGAAAATTTAGGGGATCAAGGTCAGTTGTTCTTCATGATGAAAAAACATGTATGAATAATTAATTCCTCACACATTCCTTTTCATGGTAGCAAGTKGTTTGCAACCCTGCCCTGATTTGCTTAAATTTGAAGGGTAGAATGAAACACTGGCTGGGGTAATTTCCTTGAGCAGTCTTTGGAAGGGCCGCTTTGTGTGAGTAATTGTTTGCAAGGGTTCACTGCTAAACACCTTCAGCTCTGCTGTCTCTCATTGTGCTGCTCTCACTGCTGTCATTCTCAGACATCCAGGGGCAGCACTTACAATTTAAAATTTGAATTTTCAACTTTGCTCCTCACAAAGTTATTTCCATTTAAAATCTGGTAACTCCGTGGAAACACTCTGCATTCTAGCTTGGTAGGATTTTTGTGAAAATCAAACTCAAAAGGAGCAGTGTACAGGGCAAATAAAAAATCAGACTTGCTCCTTTTTGCAGGATAATTCAAGCCCTGTTTTTACAAAAATATTTGCAGTGAAATTACTGTTTAGATTGGCTGAACACTTTGTTGAGAAGTCCCTTTTTTTTGCCATTCAGGTCAGAAGGCTTGACATATAGTGCTGACCTGCTGTAATATTGYTTGTTTGCTTCTCCCTGTTAGGAACAGGATGGAGGAGAGGAGGAGATTTCAGTTTTCCTTGGATGTTGTCAGGGTCTTAACAATGGGGTTTGAGTTTGGCCAAAAGCTATGTAGGGCAAGATTCTGTGTGGACTTTAAGCTTCATTTAAAATCCAGCAACAACCTAATCTGTGTCCTAAACCCCGACTGTTGGCTCTAAAAGAATTCAAGTAATGTAAACTTAAAACTCCAGCTCTCTCTCTGAAGCCTGTTAAACATAAAATTGTGAATTTATGGAAGGAGGGGGGAAAACGAAACTTAACTACAAATCACAAAATGGAACGCAGTAAGTCCTACTCCTCGGTGTCTAAGCRCAGTTTGGATTGAAGTGTTAGACTGAGGAGGATTTTGGGGACTTCATTCAGCTTTTCAGACAGAAAAGCCCTGTTTCCACCTAATTTTCCTAGTGGTCATTATTACTCACTCAGCCATTGTCCCTTCAAAGTGAGGGGTTGGAAGTGGGCAGGGGCTGGCTGTTAACAGGGACAGTAAAACATCTATTTGCACTTTCACACCTCTAATTCGGTGAAACTCGCGCAGGAATTTACTGCGGGGTGGGGCTGGGTGCTCTGTAACTTAAATAGAAATGCAGCTGGACCAGCGGGTGGCCTGATGGGGAGGGGAGGTTTTSCTGTTTATTGAGATTCCCGAGGAGTTTTTGGAGCCCTCGTTAGTGGTGGTGGCAATTCCACACTGGGAATGCTGGAAAGAGGTGACAGAAGCAGAAATTCGCAGTGGTGCCTAAGCTTTTTATACATTTCTCATATATTTGTAGCTTGGCAGATTGCTAATGCATGGCTGTAGCACTTTTCCTGCCCTTTYCCCCTAGATTTTGGATCACATCCCTGAAATATTGTTTAGATTAATAAATAATCTTTATTCCAAGTAGGGGACCTACAATAAGAACCGGGGCAACTCCAAGGGGCTGACCCAGGGGATGGTTACTGGGGCAGCTGAATCTCCTATTGGATGTAGCTGTTAAATATTTAACCTTAAATAAATTAACCTTATAAAATCACAGAAAATTGAYTCTGGGTGTGCCCATCACCACTGGGACACCTGGAAGCTTCAAGATAAAGGTCTGTTTTTAACCTGACTATTCTAACACTGATGCAAGGGGTTTTTGTCTTTTGATTATAGGCAACAGCAGTGCAGCCAAAGGTGAGATATAAAGGGAAGCTCTCCACAGCAAATGGTAGATTTTAAGCATTTTGAGAGCTTTATAAAGCTGTTTTCTCTGCCTGTTCTGAGGAGCTTATAGACTGTCCTAAGAATAATGAGTGGTTGGTATTGAGGGTCTCTCAGCCAGCTACACATGCCAGGAAATGGCCGTGTGCCTGTATTTCCTTAAAAGCACAGCTTAGGCTGGGTTATGAGTTGGGAAAAACCAAAATTCAGCAACATGCTGGGGGCTTTTTTTTGCCTTTAGTGGTTTTGTGYTGGGAAGAAGTAAAATGAAGAAGCATCAATACACTCAGGCATGTGAGTRTTGATTCATTATCCCACCAAGATGCTGAAAAATAAAAGTACATGGAAAATCATGTTCTGAGGGGCAGCTAAAGGAGTAGGAAAGACTGAAGGATTGACCTTTGAGGAAGTGGAAATTTTATTTGCTTATTATCCTAGTGGAAGCTGTGGTAAGTTAGGTTGTTTTTGGGTTTTTTTGTGTTTGGGTTTTTTTGGGGTTTGGTTTGGTTTTTTTGCCAACAATGGAGCTAGAAAACAATAAATATTGACATTCAGAGAGCTCTACCATTTTTTCAGCCTCAACTGTATTGTTTTTCCCCTTTGGTTATTTGTGTTGCCCCTCTTGATTTCTCCAGCTCTCCTTTCACTCCAAGGAGCAGCCCACAACATGATTATTTGGAGAGTATGAAAAGGAAGGCCCTTGGGAAAAGCACATGTGGCCCCTTAAAGAGTGAATTGTACTTTAGGGACTAAATTTCCAATTCTGCTAAGAGCATGTTAAAAATGGGCACGAAGAGATGGAACTCCAAAGATTTTTATCTTTAAGGTCCAGGGATAATCAAGTAAACAGAATAACTCTACTTCTCCTTGGCATGTCATTATTTACTAGTTTCCTGTTGATACACATGTATGCATATGACTCTGATTGCTACAGAAGATAAAACTGAAATTTGCTTTCTGTGCCACCTGTTGGTTTTGGGGTTATTTTTCTCTTGAAATAAAATTCTTATTAGACCCCAACTCTGTGCTTCASCTCACCATAATCATAAAGCCCATAGAATCTGAGTTCCAACCAGGCTCATTGGGAGCAATTTCACTTTACAAAATCAGCTTTTAATTACCTAAAATTTGCCACAGGAAATTACTTTATGTTTTTTGGGGATTTTTTTTTTTAATGCTTTCCTCTTTAAAAGAAATTGACTGTGGAAAGGAAAGTCTGGATTTAAAAAACTGAAGGTTGGTTGTACTGTTTAGAGGAAAGGATGGAAAGAGAGAGGCTCCTACAGTACAAAGTCTGGCACTGTGTGTGCACAGCTCCTCTATGTATTTGCAGAAGAAGTGGCAGGACATTTTCATTTTCTTTGTCTCAATTCCTGGATTTTACAAGTTAGTTTGTCTCTTTTTCTCCCCAGACAGCAGCCAACCAGAGGTGAGATTTTCACGCTGTATTGGGAAGGGTTCTAATGATGTTTTCTGTGTTTTTTCTTGCTGGTGCAGCAAAATTTTCCCTGTGTTGTGACAAAAAGCTGTGCTAATGACAATACACCATAGTTCTCCTCACTGCAGATGGCTCAAAGGTTAATTCCAACTGTTAAAGTAATGGACACATCCAGAGAAAGCTTCCAGCCACAGGATGTTTTGTAACTGGCATCTCACTGTTCCATTTGTCTCTCCAAACTGAGTCTTGCTGTTTGTTGGTTTTCTTTACATGTCAGTAAATACAACTTTGTAGATGTAGTAAATACAACAACAGTCAGGGTGAACAGGATAGAAAATCTTGCCCTGACTGTCAAAAGATAATTTGAGGGTGTGTCATAGTTAAAGCAACAAGGTAAAAAGAGTTAAAGAAAGGAAAAAGAAAATAAAAGGGAGGGGAGAGAAGAAAAGATGGAGAGAAATGTTCTATTTCACTTCCCCTGAGCAAACATGTAATTTCCATGATTTCTTTTTAATGACTCTCTCCTGAAGCTGGTAGGTACTGATTTATGAAAAGCTGTAAAGGATYAGGTGGAGCCCTGCAGGACGTCGTTTACAGCTGCACGGACTGCAGCCYGTCTAATTTGTCTGCTAAAGTGTGAGCTCATGGCACACATCGCCCAGACCATAAATTCCCTGGTCAGCCCTTCTGTCTAGGGGCTGGGGCAGGGGGAGAAAGCCTGCCAGGGTGTGCAGATGCTCTGCAAGCCCAGCTTTCCCCTGGTGCACATGAGGAGAAGCGCAGGCTCTTCTCAGCGAGGCGAATTCCTGCTCGTTGATAAACAGTCCAGATGTCCTCTCTGAGGAGGAAAGTAACAAATTTCTGTTTGGAATCCTGCAAGAAGAAAAATGATTCTTTACAGTGCTGGTTACTCTGAGGTCACTCGCATTAAAATTAGGTCATATTTTTTGTCATGATGATACTTTGATCCAAGTAATAAACATAAAGGCTCTTTTGGGCCACTCTAATTCCTAATCCTAGAGACCTGTTCTATTTCAACTTGTTTATACTTTTTTTTTTTTCATTAGTGGTTCTTGAGTCAGACCTTGTTTTATTAGACTTAAGTTAAAAAGGTGTACTAGGCTGGGGAAAAAAAAAATCTGTGTTTTATCACTAAGAACACTTCATAAATACTCTTAATTAATATCTTGGGATTCCAGACACTGTACCCAGAAAACTATAAATTATAAACCATTGGCTCTTCACAGGACAAACAGTAGTCAGCCTTACAGCTACTGATTAAAACTATYTTGGGCCTGATTATCAAACTGAGCCTTTACAGCTGGGTGTCCTGTAGGTGTCTAAGATTCAGTTTGACCCTGACATGAAGTGAGCTGCTGTTTTGGGGACAGAGCAGGTTTCTGTGTCTTCTGTTGCTTTTCTTTCCATGGGTGGCWGTTTCCAGCCTGTGAAGTCCAGAGTTGGTGTCAGTGGTCACAGTCCTGGCTGGGCCTTGGAGGGAAGGTAGCCAGGCAAAAGCTGTCCCCATCAGGGACATCCCAGCTCCTCTAGGACCTGGTGAAAACTGATTGTGTGTGTTTGGAGTAAAGATTTTCAAGCATCCAAGTGGCTCTTTAATTATGCCTTGTGTTCCCAGAAGGGAAAAAAAATTAGTGTATTAACTTTTGAGCCTGAGAGAAATCAGCTGATTGATAACAATCAGAGTAAAAGGAGCTGTTTAAGATGTGGCCAATACTAAAAATCWTTGTTCTTTTCTTCAAAAGTGAAARGTAAAAGTCTTGATGTAACTACTGTTCCTTATGTAACTGATTTGGTATCCCCTGACTCCAGGGCAAGTCAGGTGTACTGCAAGGATGTGATGTAGTGCTGCTGATTTTGGTGAAATTTAAGACACACTGGAATTGAGAAGGATTTGGAATTTCTAGGCTTCTTATGGGGTTAAAATCACTATGTTTAATATGTGGTTCTCTTGGTGCCTTTAAAATCTCCTCCTATTTGTTCCATTGATGAACAAAGCTGACTTGGGTTTGGAGAGAAGAGAGTGTTTTACAGCCCAGATCAGTTCTCCAGTTCCAGTAGCTGTCACCTACCTSTTACACTGTGTAATCACTGCCTTTAAATTATGCTGCCAGTCCAGCCACCTCTCATTTTCACTGCTTTCAGGGACAAAAGTCACTTCAAATGGGTTCAGCAGCAGTAGTCAGACTCCTGTGCAGGTTGCTAAAGGGAAAAAGAATTCTGGGGCAGAAAATAGACTGTGAAGTKGCAGAGATAACTGCTTTGAACATTCTCTAGTTCGGTCTCAGGCTCAGGCACAGCCAAGCACATGCTTGACTTTAAGCCTGCAATAAAACAATAAAAATAAGGTACTTTGCTTATTTTTGACGCTTCCAACTTAGTTGCAACATTTAGGATTTTTCAGYGGGCCACAATATTCTGAACATTTGATACGACCAAATTCTACCAACACACTTGCGTTGGAGCCTGGAGTGTGCATTGTCTGTGTGATGTTTGAGACTAGGTGAATCACATAAATATAACCTAATTTAGTCTTTGTAAACACTAAATTGGGAGGCACCAATGCGCTTTGAGAATGCTGCAGTGATTTAAACACGGGCATGGGAAGCTGGTGCTCTTCAGGAGGATGATTACACAGCGTTTGTCAGAGCTGCCAGCACCAGTCCCGCGGTGGCCTCAGCAGCTGAGAACTGCCACAGACAAAGAGCAAAGCCACATCCAGCCTGGATGCTCCTGCCACTGCTGAGTTTAGACWCAAAATAAAGCTGTGTTTCTCCCTGCTCCCTAAATTCCATTGCATTATTCTTTCATTTCAGGCCATCAAATCTCCTCCTGGACCAAAGCAACGTTGACATTTCAGCCTTCCGCACCGCGAGTGATTGGCTCAAYGGATTCCGGACAGGGCAGTGCAAGGACATCTTCACAGGGGTGGAGTACAGCTCCTGTGACACCATAGCCAAGATTTCCACAGAGTAAGTTGCAGTCTGATGTGGGTTTTCATCACGGCTACAACTTTAAACATAAGCACAAAGGCAGCACTTTTATACGGTGTTCCCAATTCTTAGCTAAAATTTTCTTGCATTTAAAGAGACAAATGGGAATTAGTTGTTGTAGTTGAAATAGCCATGAAGGAAATCTGTGTCTGGCGACTGTGTGAAGGCCATGGTCCCACAGCTTTTTCTCACTAATTACAAGGAAATTCCCAATTTCTTCCAATACAGTAGCACCATGCATCATCTGGTACACTAGCATCATTTCCTTTCACTGAAGTTTCTCTGTTGATTCTTTAAATTCTGTATTTTACATGGGAGTTTCTCCACAGCTGGCACATTGCCAGTCTTTCCTATTATTGCCCATCCCATATTTCACCAAACCAGGTGAAGGGGCAAATTCTTTGTAGCTGTTTTCCTCCTCCATGCTAATAATTACTCAGGAGCTGAATTCCCTCCTGCTATACTTGGAAGTGAGCAAATGGCGAGTTTATTATATTCTAAATGCAATCCATCTTTGTTCTAGTGACAAGTAAGAGTAGGGTAATGTTCTTTCTGCACCTGAAAAGGCATCAAGAACAGTTAAAAATTTAATGCCAAAGAAAATCTTAATTCCCAGTTTGGCTGGCTGGATGCACAACAAGTTATGGAGAAGTAYGCAGCAGCTGTGCTACCAACAATTAAACACATCAATGCCATTAATTAGTGTATTACTGCATCTATTAAAAGAGTGCTAATTGCTTTTTGTAACAATCACCCTTTGGGGACAGTGTAGAAATCCTCTAGGAATGCCCAATTTCCTGTGAGCCCCTGGTTAATTAGCCCCTCACAGGTGTTAAAGCACCTCTGTGTTGCAYAAGGAACAATGAGGCTGGAGATCCTGGACAAAGAGGAGGGGAGAACCGGGGAGGCACTGGAAGCTTGGCCATGGACTCCTTCACCTCAGTGCTGATAGCAGAGCTCAGAGGACCTTTCACAGGCCAGTGATGTGTGAGCACTGCCCAGGAAAAGCCATCAGATTGGCAGGGGGATGGAGGTGTTAGAGAGGCTCAGCTGATCCAACAGTGACCCCCTTGCCCCAAAACCCCAAACTCCAGTGCTTGCATCACTGGAGAATGATTTCATTGCCTTTTCTTCCATGTTTTCCTCCACAAGGCTAAATGAGCTTTCACTCTATTTTTTTTCAGCCCCCTTGTGTTTTCAGGCAGTTGCTGTCATTGTTTTTTTTGCAGCAGGGCTTGTGTTTCAGCAATATCCCTGTACCTGGAGGCTCCTGCAGTGTAGCAGTGTGAGATGGGCAGGTTCATTGCTGTTTGCTGGGATCAGAGCTGTGAAATTCAGTGTCCTCACTGACACACCTCCTCTTTTTTCCAGTGACGTGAAGAAAGTTGGTGTTACAGTGGTGGGCCCTCAAAAGAAGATTGTCAGCAGTATCAAAGCTCTAGAAACTCATACAAAGAACAGCCCTGTTCCTGTGTAAGGTACCAAAATGATGTTGCTCAGGAGAGGAAAACAAAACAAAAGGAGCAAAGTTGCATCGCAAGTGAGAAGTGATGGCTGACAAACAGCAGAATTTAAAGGAGATCTTTGCAACAGCTTTGGAAATGCAATGGTTGAGATTTCAAACCCACAAGACACTCAAATACTGAGTATAAATGCCTTAAAAATAGGAACAAACTTGTTTTCTATCTGTTAATCCTAAAGGGTGGGTGCTCTTGACTGACTGTTAATGCAGATAGTAAATATCAAAAGAAAAAAAAACATGTGAAAAATCCTTCCAAGTAAAAACCAGTGTTACTAAAACTTAGAGCCATTTGAATATTAAGTGACTGAATAACAGAAAAAAAACCATGGACATAAAAGCTGTGTATTTGATCTATACAGCAAACAAGAAGAAAGAAAGACTTGCAGTATTTTTATACAGAAGAGATCTGTAACAGGTATTTTATTTCTTTAAAAGCAAGGAAAATAGAGGACTATACCTCACAACCTGTCTGGCCATATTTACTATAATGTCATTGTAACATGCTATTTCAGCTTCAGGAAGGAACACAGAAATAAAGTAGTGATTTTGAGTTAGTTGACAAAAGATTTTCACCATTATGTTAGCTTCCCTAACTGTGTTCATTTAAATAGAAACAAGTCTTAATTTTTAAAAGGYTTATTTATTTTCTTGGTTTGGTTTTTTTTTCATTATTGTTTATATTTATGCTTAAATACCTTAACCTGGCTGTATTATTGCCAAGTGCCAAATGTTATCCCAATTTCATTGGTTCAACCTGAGAAATTGTCTGAGGATTAGTTACTAGATGATTTCATACTCATAGCATCATGCATGAAATACAGAAGGAAAGAAAGGTGGTCTTTTTCCCAGCACTGACACTATGAAAAGCATCTGGACTTTTTTTGGCAATGAGATTTCTTCCATTTGCTGTGAGTGGTATTTTCAGCCAGGCTGGGGTTTTGGCAGTGGTGTGTGCATTCATCTTTAGATCAAGATCTGCCCCAAACAGCACATCCCATTTCTTACCCCAGGGCTGCTTTCCTGTCACAATAATTTCCTGTTCTAGGGTGGTGTTCAGGTGAGAGATCTGCCAACAAAATAGAAGAGAGGGCCAGGGTTTGTTGCATCCTGCTTTAACTGATGATGCTCTTTGAGTTCCCTGGGAAGTGACCCTTGTTTAAAAGGATGACTTGAGCTGTGAGGGGAGGCTTTGGTGTGGGATTTTCCTGAGCTAGAAATCCCACTGGAGAGGCACTGCCGTCCTGTAGGGGACATGAATTTTTGGCACAGATTCAGTGGGTACCTTTTCCTTGAAAGAAAGCAGAGAGGAGCCCAAATGTAGGAGAACATTCACATCTCCCATTCRAAAAAGGAGTCTGGAAGGTGGATTTGGGGGGCCCTCCACCATTTTTAGCATCTTCCAAAGAGCTTCCAAACTCCTAAGTTTTTGTTCTGGAGCACATCAGTCCCAGTTCTGAGCAGACACCACTCTTTGCTCTAAAAATGAGTGGTTTAAAACACACTGTGAGCCATTTCTTGTGCTTCTTAGTGCTCTAGATGTGATGCCAGGCACACGGAGAGAAGGCCTTGGGCACCAGGAGAAACCATTCTCATTGCCAACTTGACATTCTGGAATCTAGACCTGATTCTGATGATGAATCCCTAAAAATTCAAGACTGTGTGAGAAGCAGATGAAAAAAAGGCWCATTGTGTTTTCTCTATGCATGCAAAAGCAGGTGACCCTTGTGCTTCCTTCTGCTGGCTTGGGTTTGGAAGCTCCTTGGTATACAAGTGAGGAAAGGATCAGTTTCTAGGATTTGTGGGGCTGAAATTRTTCTGCATGAATCCAGGACTTGAAAAATGTCCAGGAACAACATTTATCACACCATTGCTAAATAGAAGTGTTAGAGGCTTTTTCATGAGTGCTGGTAGTGAGCATGCTGTAGAGGACTGGGTTTGAAACACACTCACAGCATAATAATTAGTAATTCTCTCTAAAAGAGAAGTGAATGGGTTTTAAAATTGAAATTTGAAAATGAAAATGGAAGAAAGGTAAAATAAAGCACTTAAGCAGTAAAGAACACTTCCCCTTATCTGCCCCAATCTATCATGAAATGCAGCTAGCTGGACAGAAAAGCTGTTTTGTGTTGCTTAGTTCATTCAGAATCAATCYCTACTTCGGGTTGAGATTGCTCTAAATCAGACACTGTTAGTGAATTTAAGCCACCAAAACCCAGTGGCAAACAGTGTCTGTGTGGGGACAGCTTTTTGTGACATTTCTCCTCAGCTTCACCCTGCTGCTGGAGTGTGGGGAGCAGGGGCTGGGGTGGGGGGCTGACCTCTGGAGATGCTTCTGGAGACACAGACCCAGTTCTTAGAGTTTTAGACACTTGAAAACTTTGCACCAACCACCCTCAATTTCCTCCTGTCATGTTCTTGCCCACTGTTCAGGCATGCTCAGCATAAAAGATCCAATCTCACCGAGGGGAAACAAAATGAAGCAGCTGGGTTTTGCTTTTCTTTGCTGTTAGGAGCTGAGAGTTTTTAAAACCCATTTGGTTTTCTCTCCCTGTCAGAAGTTGATTTGTACTGTAAGTGGCCTCTGTTGCAAGCATCCTGTACTCCCTGTCCCCCTGTACATATGTAAACATAGCAGTGTACAATTCTTCAGTGTGGAGTAGAGAAATAGAGGTCGTGTGGCCATCTGCCTGTACAGGTTATGGACATCAAGCAAAATGCAAACTGCTCATTAAATGACACGCCATATTATTGGGTTTGTACCTTTCAATATAGTTTCCATTTTATTTATTTCTGTTAACATAATCTAGTTTTTGTGCTGTAACTTAGCATCCAATAAGCAATGTATAGATGTGATTTGATTGGCAATATGTATTTACTTTAACTTGTATTTCAAAAGCATTACTTACTCATTTAGATTATATATTGTGCAATTGTAGATGGCCTCTTACTAATGTAAAATGATTTGTAGTGGAAACATTTATATTTTTATAATAAACATAATGAAAGTATTTTTTACATACTGAAATACTGAGGTGATTGCTTGGAGGACAAAGTAAATTTATTTGATTAGTGTGATAAAATTGTAATTAAATATGGATAAATTCTGAGTGTTAAAGCATGGGTCTGGAGTGAAAGCTAGATATTACCTATATTATCTATTGAAAGAAACAAGCAGTGCAGGTTTTTACTAAACAGACCAGCATTTGTGCAAAACTGACTTACATCAGTCAAAGACTTTACTTTCTCCATGGATACTGGAAAACATCATCTTCTACAGCCTGCCTATGGGATGTTGAAAAAAGCTGTCATTTATTTTAGTTGTGTCAAGTACTTCCAAACTTTTGCTTTCTTTCCTCCCTCGCCAGTGGACCTATTTTCATCTTATTAATATGTTGAATCCAGTCAAAGATGTACTTTTCAACAAAATAAAATAGCCCACCACGTACTGTAACTTCACCCCACGATCATTTCTTGCCTCTGARTATCTGTATTAGATAATATTTTGCCCCTGTTTTGTTATGTCCCTGCCATGTTGTTTCTGTGTGCTTCACCCAAGTACAGGGTCTTTGAAAATGCCAACATACACAACTCAGGAATCCTCTTCCTAGGAAAAAAGGAATGGTTTTGATGCTTGCCAGTTTCTTGAATTTTGCAGGTTCTTTCTGTACCATAACTGATTTTGCATGCTTTTGTATACTACTCTGCTTACTGGTGCAAAACAATGAATGATATACCTGTCCTGGAGTCTGTAAGTTGATAAAATTTATGAATGTGGATGTAGCATACTTCTTTTTTGGGGTGGGGGTGGCAATCTCTCTTGGTGTGTTCAACAGAAAGGGAAATCACAGAAAAAGTCACCCAGAGCTGGATTTGTCCTTAAATGACCACAGCTGGACTGGAAGCCCCTTGTCCTTCCTGCCACCAGAATGCTCATGCTGTGGTGGATAAATGGTGTCATTTTACCTTCCAAACAGGGGGTTTGATGCTGTGCTTGAGCACCGGGGCTCTGATGGGATCTAATCCATGCAGATAATGGTGCAAACCATTTTCTCTGGGAATAGGTTTCACCTCAGCAGTTGTGTTGCCCCAGCTTGTGTCTATCCCTGTGGCATTGCTGGTACATTATATTTGCTSTAGAGCCTAGAGGGGACAGTGGCTATTGGTGTTTTTATTGCTTTTACTGTAAAGTGGTATTCATTTGATTAATTAATGTAGCCAGCTCTGGAAGGGCAGCAGGATGCACTCACTTAACAACAGCAGGACAAGGAACTGCCTGGCAGCCCCCACCACCACAGAATCCCAGCATGTGCTGATTTGGAAGGGATACATCAGGATCATCGAGTCTGGAGAGGTAAATTGCTGATCATCACTTCCATAAGTTCAATATGCCTGTCAGTGCTGCCCAAGTGGTGTTTTTCCACTCTGCATTTCTTCCCAAGGATGATGCCCAGACCCAGATATCTGCACCATTAAAAGCCCAAGCAGTGCCAAGTGAAATCAGAGCATTATTTCTGCTGTCTCACAYGTGCCACCCTTGGTAATTCATATGGATATCCCTGCTATTGACTTCATKTTCTGAGCTGCTCTAATGCCTCAGTTCCTTTTCAAACCACCACTGCCTGGTCAGTAATTCCCTGTTTAATGGGTGTGCACTCAGTTCCTTTTTCAGTCCTTGGTCCAATCCTTTGGGATTCCTTAATGAATTTTACTTTCCCAATTAAAAAAAATATTTTAGAGATATTTCCCTCAGCTTTGATTCATTCCCACATACAAACAGGCAGATGGTGTTCATGAAGGTTACTCATGCAAAGGTACAAACAGCACAAAACACAAAGAACAGCTTTCCCTTGGCTTCCTCATGATCCTTTTCAGATGGCCAGAGAACCTCTGGTAAATGAAGAGTACCCAGTACATGGGATTTTTCAGCTCACTCTGCTTTCACATTAAAGTGATTTCATAATAGCCCATATTTCCCCAGTTAGCTCATGAGAATGTCAAGGGGGACAGCACCAGAAGTCTTAGTAAAGACAAGATAAATCACATCTACCACTTTTTAGATTATCCTGCCACAGAAATAAATTAGATGAGTTTGACAGGATTTGCTTATTCTTGACAAATCTGAGTTGGTTTCTTAAGACCTTGAATCCTACAGCTGCTATATATGTATATATCTATATATRTGTAAAATCTTTCTGGGTATTTGAGGTTAGCATACYTGCTCTGGAATTGCCTGGCTCTGCTTTTCTCCTCTGTTTAAAGCTCAGGATGATCTTTGCTCCTGTCCAGTTGCCTGGGCTCCAGGATTTCTCCAAGAGAATAGCCAGTACTTGGACCAGTCCCTTGTTGCTATAATCTATGCTATAAATAAATRAATAATAAATATAAAAATATAATAAATGCTATAAATCCCACAGACTCTAAAATCCTGAATGCATSAAACACTTTTGACTGTTAAGATTCCTAATTATGAAACGGAAATAAAATGCACCCAGAAAAATATTTTAGTGCATGACCAGGTTCTGCTTTGAGTTTTTGCCATCAAGCAATGACTTAGAGTCATCACTAAGGGAAGATTTGGTTAGCRAATTTCATTATTTATTTTTAATTAGATTCAGCAACTGAGGTTCATCACTGATATATCACTTTGAAAGTAGTTGAGATTTATTAGAAATCTTTCAATTCACTCTATTGCTCTCCATGCAAGKGGAGAAATATCCTTTATCTCCACTCCTCTTTTATCCAGTAGTCTTAGAAAGCTCAGATTTTAAGTTTCTTCAGTAAAGTGAGTRTCTACTCATCGTGGATTTGTAATTAAAACTGAGTTTAGCTTTCAGCCCTTTAAAGAAGTGTATGTTTGCAAGAGAATGTGAAATAAGCAGAGCTTTTTATTCGTAATTTTTGGGGATTTAGGAAAGCAGGCTTTTGGCTTCTTCTCCTGCCTCAGGGCCTGTAAGGACAAAAAAAAAAAAAAGAGTGTTTAGTCTCAATGTGTTCGTGGGAGTGTAGAGTAAAACATTTTATTTTAAGGCACTGAGATGAAATGAAGCCAGCAAAAAACACAGAAATGCTAAACCCTATTTGTTTAAACGAAAAAATAAAAATTWAAAAAAAATGGAAGCCTGGTAGTTTTGCACCATAGTCTGACCAGGGATTCAAATAAACATCTCTGATGTCAATTTTCCTGTCGTTCTCCCTCCCCACCCAGCAGGAAATTGCCCTTAGGTGTAGTTTACATTTTATTTGAAATTTATTTTCATTTTATTTGAAGGAYTTTATTTTCACGGGGTGGTTGGCTCTTTTCACCTTCATTACTCTCAGAGCTCGTGCAGGCCAAAAGGCTAAAAATTGGGCTCAGACCACAGAAGTTTTGTGTGGCAGAGCCCCCTCCTCCTGCAGGCTTTCCCTGGTACCTGCTGTCCCCTGCTGTCCCCACCAAGCATCGTCCTGAGCCCTCTCTGCTGCCCACTCCCCATCTGCTGTGTTTTCAGCTCAACCTCCCAGAAATCCCCCCCAAAAGAAGAATGGGAGATGACTTGAGGAGATGTTTTAGAGTCAAAGCAGTGTTTCAGTCGTTGCACTATGAATTGCTTGCCTTGCTGCACTTTCCCTTTCTGTGCCACCCAAGTTTAACTCTGGGGATCCCGTTTTGATTTGTCTGGGATTCTTTCCCCCATAAATCACCTTCAGTGTAGACATTTTGTTCCCATCTTTTCTGCATTATCCGGGTGGCTTTTCGCAGGTCCAAGCTGGATATTTGCAGGTTTTTGACCTGCAGCTTCCCCTCAGGCTGGTTGTCAGCTAATTACCAATTATTCCCATTTTCAGTGTGCCCCKTTAAAGTTGCATCACCTTTTATTATTTAGCTGTTTTTAATCTCTTTCTTTCACTCTCATAAAAATTTTTGGAGGCTTTAGTTGAGGACTAAGTCACAATTCCCACTTGGATATACTTTATAAAAAATTGTGCCTCATTTAACTGAGTTAATAGTTGCCTAATTGTACTAGCAAAGCAATAAAATCCAATCYCTACAACAATGTGGTGCTGTAACTTCCTTTCCTCTCACTGATGGAGCACTGGGCTACCTGCCAAGGAAGTAAAATGAAAATAGGAAGCAATATGAACAAATAAAATCTATTTCTGAGATTTGGATATAGATATTTTCTAGAGTTTTTTGCTTGGTTTTGGTTGGATTTTTTAAAATATTCAGTTATTACTTGGTTCCATTTTTTTACTTTCTGTTCCCRACTTCTCTCATGTGCATTTGGGTTTTTGGAGACAGAGGAGTTGGCCCACAGAGAAATTTATTTTCTGCCTCTTTACCTCTTCCTCATATAAAAGTTGTCCTCTTCATATAAGGTCCTAGAGGCTTTTTGTGGAAAAAACAAGTGCATCAGATACCACTAAAAATCTGTAAGGGAACACCTCCCCAAGCATGGACTATAGAAATAACTGTAATTAAACCATTCTATTCCTTCAAACAAATATAAAATRAAGATTAAATTGAAGTAAACCTCTGTCCCTGGCACCAGCCAGCCTTCAGAGCTGTAACACAGCTTTATCAATTTCCTGCTGCAAGGTAAGAGATCCCATCAGAAGAAGTACAGAAGGCAGACACTGAATCACAGGGCTGAAGAAATCAGAGACCTTTGCTACTCTTAACACCCAAAACTGAGTTCATTCTTTCTCCCTTCTGTTGYAATTTCTATGCAATATATCCTCTGCTGAACAAGTACCATGACCAGCTAAATTGTGCATTTAGACAGTAAAACTATATATATTTAATAGCACCCACACACTAAGCAGGTCCTCCATGATTAAGGTAATGTTGGGTGATTGTGATCCAGCTCCACAGTGTGTAGACCAGGCTCCATCATCTCAACATGTGTTTTTTGAGGCATAATCTATATAAATTTATATTATTATAAACATTATGGACACAAGAAGCTCTTTGGCTTGTTCTCTCTGACTGCTACAACACCTCCTGCTGGTTTGGGTTTCAAGCACTCTGTCTGAGCTGTATTTTTGTGTATCTAGTCTGGTTTTAACCATGACAAGCACTGCACCGAAAAAACCCTTTCCCCCCACTCTGCCTGGTTGGATGTTTTCACTGGGATGTGTTCAGTGCCTTTTCAGAGGAGCYCCTTTCACAGGATTTCTGCCCAAGCCCAAGTCTTTACCTTTAGTCCAGGCSATCACTGGCTGTTCAATGGCCTCCCAAGGAGTCTTTGCAATGATTTTGGCTATGGCCTTTTGTTGCTAAGTGCCTGCTAGAAGGGTGCTAAAATTACAGATTAAATAATTTGCTGCTCTCAACAGGAAGATCCTTTGGATCACAGTAGATAGTGCTCCTTGAGAAGACAGAACAAAAGTTTTCCATCTTGTGGGAAAGCAGTGGAACAACCAGCTTGGATATTTTTCTCCTAATCCTTTGGARTTTACAATCTGAAATTTAGATCACACTCTTCTTTCATCTGTGTCCTCAGTGTCTGTGCAGTACCTGACTGAAAATGCACAGAGCCAAGTGAACCAATGGTCAAAAGCGTCTCAGTGGCTTCCCAAAAGGGAAAACTTATCAAACTTATCTGCTGCTACTCCATCATTTTATCAACAGGACTTCTTTCTCCAAGTAACTATTCTTGTCATGCTGTAAGACATTGAGTTTGCTATGACAGGTCTGGCTGTGTGTAGTTACTGTGATACTGAAGCTATAAACTTTCGAAATATTCTTGAAATATTTTTAAAACATTTAACAATTAAAAGTTTTATGGGCTTGGATCACCAGGTAAATGAAATCTGCTTGATGTTTTAGGCTAAATGTAGTCCTGTATCTTGAGGGAGTGGTTGCCATTACTATGCAGACAAAAACTATATCTTCCAGCACAAAGGAACCTGAAAAAGCTCAGAAGGCTTGTCAGAAATTTCACCTACAGTTTGTGAAAAGCTGATTAATTTTCCAGTGGGAGAGTGAGAGGGGAACAAAAAAAAAAAAAAAAAAAGATCTGGTTTAGTCCCTGAAATACCAAGCTCAGTAATATCAGAGGCAGGAGCAGAGGACTCAGGGGAAGCATTCCTGTTTCCTTCATTTAGCCTTAGCAGGGTTTGGACACAGGGCTAAAGTTACCCCTCTCTCCAGAGATGCTGTGCAGGRGCTTGGATGTGGAATGGGAGCAGTGCATTATAAATCTCTTTGCAGAACATGAGAGTGTAAGGTTCTTGGAAGAAAAATACCTCAGCTCTTGTGTCATTTGAGGGTTGTGGCACTTCCAACCTCTCAGTAATTGCCTAGCTCTTTGCATTTGTGAGAAAGCAGAATGAGATGCCTTAAAAGGGGGTTCTGCATATTGTAAAAGTCCAACTGCAACTCGGAGAAGCACCCCTGAGACTTATTGCTACCATTAGAAGCTTAGAGTAATGTGCACATATTTTTCTTTTTAGGCCATGCACACTTTATCCAACTCTCAGAGGTAAAAGAAAAAAAAATATAAAAAATGAAAGATAAATGAAAAAATGTTCTGTTAAGTATGGGCTGGTTTTTTTTTTCCTTTGCTTTGATCTTGCCACCACATCCCTGGCATCACACCCCGTGGTGCCACAGTCCCTGGGGATCTCCTGAAGGCCACAATTTCCCTGTGGTGCTGTGATTTCCAGCTGCAGAAGGGGTTGAAGCAGCAGCTATGGGTGAGGCAGCTTCAGAGTTCATGATGCACGTGGATTCACACAGCTCTTCCCACCCCTAGGATGCCTCAGGTTTTAGCTTTTATATTTTTCAGATTCTGTGCTGCTTTAGTGTGTGGGTCTGGGCCTCACATTATGGGATGGTGAGCTCTGTGCACAGAGCAGGGAGACAAAACAATTCCTGCTCCAGCTGGGCACCAAGGACAAATGATCCAAATCTCAGCCCAGGAGCACAAACACCGTGGGCTGGAGAGAGAAAAACAAGCAGGGTGGGACTGCAGGGGCTAAAGCTGGGATGGGACAATGAACTGCAAGGTGCAAATGGAGSAGAACTGATCCAAGGGAGAGACCCTGGGAGTGGTTGTGCATTTTGGGGCCATTTTGGTTCATCTTGGGCGCAGCCCTGGCTGGGCTCTGGTGCTGCCCAAGGTGGATCCATGAAGGCCTTTTAATAAATCCCTGCTTCATTCTTTAACCGTGTCCAGCCTCTGTTCTAGGTCAGGCTTTACAGGGCATCACCCACACCTGAAAAATCTTTGTCCTAAACGACAAATCCCATTTTTCTCCTCTCCTTGGTGTGCTGGGCACAGAGAGATGACAACATTGCTAATATTGCTGCTGCCTGCATCAGGGCTGGTCCCCACCCAGCGTGGTCCCTCTGCCCTGCCTGTTCATTGTCACAAAGCCCTGACACACTGGGAGAGCCACAAAATGGGGGGGAAAACCCCCAAAGTGCACAGGGCTCCCTGCTGCTCATCCCCTCCTGGCTTTCCCCTAACTCTGCGCTGCTCCTCCTCCTCAGCACTTGAGGAACAAGGGAACAACCTGTGCAATCTGCTCCATGGGAGAACAGCTCACACAAGGACAATTTCCTCCCCTCTGCTGTTGGATAKGAGCTCCCCTGGGTGGGTGGGGATTTTGGCAGCCTGCACAAAGGCTGACAGAGCCTGCGGCCGGAGCTGCGATAGAGCTGTTATGGCTTGACAGCCCTGTTTGTAATGCACCGGGGGCTTTTGTTACAAGTCAATTGTAGCTTCAAGAAATTTAAGAGTATGGCATCAGCTCTTACGATTTTTTTTTTTTAATGTTTAATACATGAAATTGCAGTAGATTTTAATGTGGAGACTDTGGCTGTAGCAGGCCTGGATGACTTAATAAAAACTAAAACCAATCAAACAACTTGATTTTGTTGGCRAGATTTTGCTCTGTAAGTGGAATTAAATGTTTTTGCAACCCTGATAATTTCACTCTCATTTTTTCAGGCAGTGCCAAAACACTGGGTTTATACTGTTTGCTGAGTGGATTTTTTTTTTTTTTGCTGAATTTGTGTTTAAAGAGCAGYCTGTTAAAGACCATTTAATGTAACCTTTGTCACTACAGTGTCTATCAATGATGACCAAAAGCATGAAGGAGTCCTGTGGCTTGAGAAAAGACTTTTCACCTCCCCACTCTGTAACCTTTATTTTTCTTGAATTAACTAACTAAGGGACATGATGAAGGCAATTAAAGCKTCAGATCACTGACTCCATGTGGTCACAGTAGAGCTTATTTTTATTGTAAGATAATGATTCACAGAGAGGGAAGGAAAAGGGGTAAGATTTTGAACAGAAAGATGCAAGGAAGGGATTTTAATTTGATTTTAGTGGGAGCATGGTGAATAAAATTACATAAATTATATAAAGCTACATGGTGTTTATTCCTTTGACCAATGGGTGGTAACCAGTGACCTATAATTGGAAGAACATTCAGTTTGCATCTGGTCTCAGTCCTTCCCTGGGCTGAAAGACCCCATCCTTCAAAACTAGGTAGATACAACACCCATTATAATCTTATTTTAGTGCTGCATGTTGAGCTCTGTACCTTGCTGTGCTCCCACAGAATTCAGCTTAGTCCCCAAGCCTGGCTTAGTACCTATGTCCTCACAGAACTTCTGACATTTGCATTCAAAAAAATCTTACTTTAAAAAAAAAAGAAACAAAAAAAAGAGACAAAGAAACAAAGAAAGTGTTTCATTTTAATTATCCTATTCTGAAAARAATGTCTGTGTGTGCATTTGGGCACTCAGAGTAGATTTTAATATCATTCAAAGATCAAAACAGCGACACAGAAGTTAAAAATAAACCATGGGGGTTTTTTTTATGGATTGAGGTTTTTTGCCACAGTTAGAAAGAAGACTTCTTTAGTAGATACAATCTTATAAAATATTTTTTACTCTTGCTGGCAGTAGTCATATTTCTCTTAGGAAACGATTCTTAACCACCATTTTAGAGAACCTGTTGAAGTAGCTGTCCAAAGCRTGTGAAAATTAGAGGGGGTGGCTTCTCCAAAACCTGAAAGTTGCCATCTAGATAAATCAAACTGGAAGAAGGCCACATGTCCTGTTGCTGGGGGTGGAAAATAGATGCCAAGGAGGAGCCTTGCACAGCTGGAAGGCACAACCACGCCACCGAGGGAGCTGCAGAGGCCAAAGGGAGGTGAAATCCCAGCCTCTTATCTTTTTTACATTCTTCAGTGAATGGTTACATCTAGCTGTGGATTCCACAGCACTACCCCTGGAGCATTTTTTTGGACAATCCGGATTCTCAAGGCTTTGGGGGTTTTCTGGTCCATGGAGCATAAAATCCTGAGGAGGCCAGAAAAAAACAGGATTTACAATCCTGCTGAAGATTTGGAAAGACCTTCTGGGATGGCTGCCCCTACACACAACTCCCAGAAGCCCAAAAGAGGAGAGTCTGGATATCCATGCCCACCTGCCAAGAAATGGGAAATTTCTAGGCTCAAGCCAGGTGTGTAGCTGGAGTTTATATGACTTCCTGTGCTCTCTCAAATCCGTGGCTTTCTGCTCTGAGACAGTCCTCACAGCAGAAAAACTGAGCTCAGCACATCTGTAGACTTATTAGCTGCTTRTTGGGTTGCTTTGGGGATAAATATTTTTAGATTTTTCGTAGAATAACTGGAATTTCCACAAATGAGCATTTTTCTACCCAGAAAGGGTTCTCTCAATGCCAGCAGTCCTGAGCAGTGCAGGTGCAGCCAGTGGAGAACTGATGTTTTTAAAGAACTTTTTAATGAGTCAGGTAGCAAACCCAACAAAACCAATCCATTTTCCTTGGTGGGCATCTTAGGGAGGRTTTTGTTCTCTCCTGGGTGCAGTGTACAGAAAAAGATTGGTCTTGTTAAAGCCTCTTGCAGGACAGGACGGCATGAAGGTTTTTATGTCACCTGTGCAAGCTTTGATGTGGTGCCCTGACCCTTTTCTTTTTGTCCAAACAAGGAATTTCACRAGCTAAAAAAATTACAAAACCTATCCAGAGGCAGAAAATTTCTCATGCAGCCTTGAACTCCTTTCCTCCTCATTAGTTTTCTGACAAAGAARCCACAAAACCTTTACAGCACAGTAGCCCTTGGGTGTAGGGTGGCCTCAGAGGCTGAACCAGAAACATCATCAGTGGTGTGCTGACACTGCAGGTGTTTCTCTGAAGGTCTTGTGAAATCCCAATTCTGCATCTCTGTGGTCTGGATTGCACCCTGGTTCTCCCTCTGCAGTTTCTGAGGGAGAATCAGCATCCTGTTTGTTACCTGTGAGGGGCTGGTGCACGGCACAGCCCGGGGGATGCTGAGAGCATGAGCTCCTATTCATTGACTGAGTGATACCACATGTGGAGTCACTGCATGTTTACAGAACTGCCTGGGTGGGTTGATCAAAAAAAGCAGGGTTTTTCCTTTGGTTTAATTCCTGTTAACTGATGAGAGTGGAAAAAACGCCAACAAATCAGATCAAAACTAACTGGGCTGGGCTGCATCCAAACAAAAAACAAAAACCAAACCAAAACAAAACAAAAAACCCACAAAAAAAAAAAAGAAAGATGATAAAATTGTATTGTGCTTTTTATCTTGTTTTTTTGATAGGGAAATGCTTGTCCTCTTTCTTGCTATTCCAAGCCTTGAATTGTGCCTTACAGCCTGGCCAGCTGCAGCCCTGTGTCCCTTCGAGACACCAAATGACTGGGGGATTTATCCCAAGGCAGTTAAGGGATTTTCCTCCTTCCAGAAACTGTTGAGGAAATGACCATCTGATACAGAAGAAGTGGTTTAATGTAATGACATGCAAGAGAGAAATATGTCATAGCCTCAGGGGCCCAAAATGCATCTCCCAGCCGTGCAGATGGATATTCCCTGGYGTGGGATGTGCTCTTGTCCTGGACCCTGTGGTCATCAGGGGGCAACGCTGGAGACCCAGAAACTTGTCCTACTGTCACAGGAACCTCTCTTTCTGTTGTTGGAGCTTAGCATTTGGCCTGTGCAGCTTGAGCTTTTTCCTTTTAGCATGCACAGATCTTTAGGGGAAACTGTGTGGCTGAGTTTCTAAATGGGATCAGTAGCAACTACCTGCACCTGCATCCATCTGCAGTGAGTTAATAAAGACAGCTTGCATTTAGRTATAAAAGTGTGCATTTTCTCATGCTGTAACTTGATTGTCTTCCACAGAGTTACACAAGGGACAGATTTGGATAAAAGTAAATCCAGTCCAACCTTTTACTCAGGGCAAAACTTATATTGGGATTAATAGGCTATTCTGGTGTTCTGTCCTGCAGAATCAATTAAAACCATTTATAAAGGAAAAAACAGACCACCCCTGGGGTTAGTGCACCTATTTTTTTTATGGCCTTTTATCATGTATGGTCCTCAGCACCTGTGTAAAATGCTGTGTAATCTGAAGAGAGCTTCATTGCTGGGGTGTAAATGGAGGCTCCCCTGTCACAGCTGTGCATACTTAAAGCAGTGCTTAAAGCAACTCGGGGCAAGCGTGCCTGGCTCTTGCTGATGACCAAGCACGCCAGGACTTCCTGAGRACTGCAGTCTGCTGGCTGGCAAAAGGTAAAATAACCCCTGATGTTGTTGTTTTTTGTGCTCTCAAATTTGAGGTAAACCTAGAGCTGTCTTGGGTTGGTTTGTAAATTATCACAGGTTAAAATCTGGCTTGGAAGAGTTTTCTGTGGCAGCTGAGAGGTGGTTGCTGGTGTGGCTGCTCTRCTACAGGTGACCTGCAAGGCCCTGAGAGAGGGAAGGAATTTCCATGGAGTGCCCCTTGGTGTGGGTGCCTTGTGACCCTGGGATGCTGCATGGGCTGGGAGCTCTGCTGTGCCTTGGCCTTGCCTTGGAGTAATGCTGAGATTCTTTTTTGTGGTTTGAAAAGTGAAAGTTGGTGGACTGAAACCAGGAATGGTGGTAACCTTGGTTTGTGCCTCTGCTCTTGTGTGTCCTCCCCACCTGGGCAGATATGCCCTAAGATAGATGCTTGGTTCTTTTCTAGTGTTAGCTAGACCCAAGGGCTCCTGCTTTTATGAAATCCATTATAAACTGTAAGATTTTCAGGTGTGACAGCATGAGTGCCTTTAAAAAAGCGATAAAAGTCCCTGTAACATTTATCACCTGCCTGGTGGAAACAGAGCTSCCTTCTTTCCTTCAATTCCAAGCTTCCTCTTACCACCCTTTCCTGGGCAGGTGGATGCTGGGCTAATTTACCATGGGGATGCTTCCTAAACTAAAGATTTATGTGATGGGAGGGAGGGAGATAATTTTATGCTTAGGGACGGGTTAAGTTTTAGAGGCACATAAGAGATGGAACTGAGCTTGGGGTGTTTAGGGAGCTCAGCCTGTTTCGCATCTTTTGAGCTGCAAATCTTTTGCTGAATTAGAAATTTTTGATACAGATTGATTTATTTTGATTTTATTTTGGTTTTTTACTTGGGGTTGGGGAAAGGAGGTGACTGTAGGGGAAAAGAAGTGATGCCCATTGCTCTGCTGAAGCAGCACTTTACCCAAACCACGGCTGGGAGCAGGGAGCATCATCTGCTTTATGCTGCACACCCTGTGTGAGCCAGAGCTGTGGCTGCCAGGCCCAGGGATCAGTGAAGAGCTCACCCATGAATGGTGCTGGCAGGCAGAAGGAGCAGCTCTGTGGTGCTCAGGCACAGGAGGCATTCCCTGGGGAGGGTGTGTGGGATATCCGCGCCGAGGATCGCGTTCCCCGCGTGCCCAGGGCACCGACGCTGCCTCTTGGCAGGACCCTGAAAAGGGAATTCCATTCCAGGCCTGAAACTCAACCTCCCACCTTGACAAATTGGCCTTGAGCTGAGCACGGTGTGAGGCTCTCCAGGGCAGCCTGGCTGGGTGGGTGTCACCCCTTGGTGCCCTGTTAAGGGGACGTGTGAGCATCAGGCAGCTCGGCTGAAGGGCAAATGCTGCRGAGCACTCGGCCACGCTGTCTCCTTGGTGGTAAATAGATGGTGAATAATTGAATAATGCTGTAATGGGGGAGGAAGATCTGCCTAGCATAAGGCACRAATTATGCTTCTCTCTCTCTCTGCCCCAGCTCAAATGTTTCAGAATCCTTTTTCTTTGCCATAATTGGACATAATCAGTAACACAGTCAGTGACTAAAGGCTGTCTGGTATCAATTCCCGTATCCAGCAACCACAACATCTAGATTTTGAGAGAGTTAATGTTCTCTATTAGTTGATTAGTTCAGTTAATTTGTTGTGTCCCACGGTGATTGTAAAGTAAATACAAAAGGGAACTCTGTTTTAAATGTCTTCCTGCAGCTCTGTGTGTGTTATGTATGTGTGATGTATGCATCTGTGTTTATCTGCAAGTTATATCTGCTTGAAGGTGTGGAGAAACTGCAGCTTTCCCTGGCTTCAGAGGAAGCTTCTGGTTCAGCATCTCCTAAAGAAAAGTTGTCCAAGAATATTTCCTCTGGTCCAAAGGGAAAGACTTGTTCCATGGAGCAGCTCAGAAAGAGAAATGTGTGTGTGACTTAGAGGAATTTATCTCAATTTTACTTCTAGATGTAGCCTGTGTGTGTTGCCTTGTTTTCTAATGGAAATTCTATGGRCAGGACTTCTTCTTCAGGAATGTGACCTTGTGATTAATTAATAAGCTTAAKAAAAATCATCCTTCCCCTTCTTCCTAGACAAAGCTCATTTCTGCTACTGCAAATATGACTTTAAAGWATAAAGCATGAGTAGACAATTAGTTGCATATTTTCCTATGATCTAGCAGATTAGTTATGGATTTCTGAAGTAGTTCTTTATGTCCATCCATGAAACACACTGCATCTCACTGCACAAATGCTTCTGTTACCTTTGAGAAACTGGTGATGCTGAAAAAAAGGGCAGAGTTTTGCAGTGACAAACTCTATGGATGTGGCAGGTAGGAAGGTATCCTGTTGACAAATAGCTTCCTAGGGTAACATTTTATTTTTCTGAGGATTCAAAGTGAACTGGAGGGAAAACTTTRTACCACTTTGGCTTTGTACCATGGAGATCCCCATGCCAGCAGTTCTGCATCTTCAGAGCAAGCTGAAGCCCTCATGTAGGGATGTTGCTTGGATCCCTGTGCTCCAGGACCATTTGCTTCCTCTTCTGTCCTGCTAGGCTCCAACAACTTCCCTTGGCTTCTATATTAATCTTTATTCCTGAAAACAGGCAGAGATGGCRTTTCCCACCCTGACAGCTGTGATGAGGCTCATGATGCTGGGCCCAAGTGCAGAAGAAGCTTTCAGCTTGGTGGGGAACAGCAGCTTGTAACAGTGCCATGATTAAAGTGTCAGGTTACTGCTCTTTTGTCTATTAGATGCAGACTCCAAAAGATTAATGYAGGGTGATTTATCTTCTGTTGGATTTGCTTGACAGTGAGTGAGACTGTAACCAATTTGCCTGGAGCAGGAGAGCTCAGAGTAAACCCTGAAGGTTTAGGGGGGTGGACTGGACAGCCCTCTGTGCCCTTCCTTGTCTTGGGGAAGTCGCTTATGGAAACCTGAAGCATTATGTGGTCCCTTGAACTCTTGAACCTGAGTGTTTTGAAGCTTCAAAATCACCTCTTCCACAAAGCAGAATCCCCCCAAACCAGCAGGTCCCAGACCAGACTTCAGTTTGCACACACTCCTGCA
>JACDOX010000119.1:755581-821814 GCA_014549065.1 Cardinalis cardinalis
TTTGTTTTCTGTTTGTGGGTTTTTTTGATCCTTGGTCTAAAATTTGCCCTTAATCCTATGAGGTGTGGAGYGTCATGGGAGTTTTGTTCCTTCTGTGACTGCTGGGGGAAACATCCCAAACCTGGCTGGTGAGCAGGCTGTGAGCACTGCTGCCTGCCTGCTGTGCATATTTTGTGCTCCTGGTTGTTAAATTGGGATGTATAAATGCAGCTGCTGAGTGGGGAAGCACTGCTGATTGGCAACCAGCATTAGCCCAAAGGTCAGTGCTAATTACTCCTCCTGGTTTGCATGAGGAGCTTTGAAAGGTGGAGAAGAAAGTGTCTRTGGCATTTTCTGCCAAGGAATTACAAGGCTGACAGGAGGATGTCGGTGCTCATCAGTGCTGATAGACTAAGAGGGGGCACTTGTGCAATTAAGCAGGGTAGAAATCTTGCCTCAGAGAGTTAACTTTCTGTAGTCATTACTGCAGGTGACAACACATGCCCGTGAAAAGGAAGAGGATGTGTTTACTAAATACATGAATCCAGATTATGAGTGATCAGTCAGTTGTTTGAGATGATCACCTCTGCCTCCAGCCTGTCCTTTCTTCCTCTTGTTTTTGCATGTTTTTACTGCCAGTTAGACCAGGGAAGGACAGAGGGCCACATCTACACTGATTAGGCTCTGCTGATCAGGGTTTTGACTGTTTCTCATCTAATTGAACCTTGTGAGCTTTACTGTGGAAGATGAAGGTGTTTTTTAAGCCTTGCTGTACRGACATAGCCTGCAGTTCTGGTGAAGAACTGAGCAGAGCTGAGGTTGAAGCAACTGAAACAGTAACACAAGGGAGGTCTGGAGGAGCCAAAGGAAAATCTGACTTTTGGAGGAAATCTGAAGGCAGGAGGCCCTTAATTAACAAGATCAGTGGCTTTGAATGACTTGGGTTCTGCATGTCAAATTTCCATTACCAGAATTTCAGTGGGGGCAAGGAAAATGGGCTGTGGAAACAAAATCCCTTAGGAGTGTCTGCTGATTACCTGAAGGTGAAGTCGATCAGGACCAATTTCGGGATGTAAAAACATTACTTCAAATGAAAGCTTTTATTCAACAGCATTGGTAGCATGATGGGGCTTGGCTCCAGCAATTAAAATATTGCCAGAGATACGTCCTAGAACATGCCAGGTCTGGTCTGTGTCTGTGTCACCTCTATGTATCTGTGACTCTGGGAAACACTGCTGAGCCTTTGCTGTTGAAGAGCCAGCATTTCCTTTGGTGTGAATTGGGCAAATTCAGTTATTTAAATCTAAATGCTCTTTTTATTTTSCCTAAATAAATCAAAGTAGAAAATAGCAGTAGCTCCTTGAATTTGTCAGTTGAGCTGACATATTTTTTCCAACTCTGTCCCTTGCTTTTCTCTGTTATTGTTACACATTTAAAGTGGCTTTAAACAGCCTGCCTACCTAGTTATTAAGTTACAGAGACKTTAAGTTCTGCAGAAGCCAAGTGCCCAAGCCCTGCTGTCACTGAGGGACAGACAAATGGGAGTCCTTTGTGCTCCTTTGAACCTCACCACCTTTGTGCTTGTGCACAGGACACCAACACCAAGTCTAAAAACAGAACAAAACCCCTCTCACAGAGTGGAGCTAGTGGCTGTAGCCTCACATAAATCAGGGCTTTCACTTTGCATAACAGAAAAACACCCAGAGACAAAGGGGCTGCGTGTTGTCCTGGGAGACAGAGCAATTTGTCACGCCTCAGGATCCTKCGTGTGGCCAAAGGCAAAGCTCAGCCGAGCAGGGTGATAAAAACCCCTCCTGTGGCACCTGTGTGCCCGTGGATTGGGGTTGCTCTGTGGGTTTTTACCTTCTCCTTCTGGGTGTGATGGGGCAGGAGTGGTGTGGAAACCCAGGGCACCACAGGGAATATTTCTGTGTCTGCTCTGGGGTGCTCTGACCCGCAGGGCAGCACTGACTCTGACCCTCATCCATGGAGAAAGTTTCCCAGACTTCAAGATAGACTGGAATCCACAGAAGTGTGAAGTAGACTATAGAGAGTAGTGACTTGCACTACTGGGTGAGAAATTTAGGTTTTGGGAGTTTTAGTATGTTGTKGATAGAAGCAAGATGGAGGGCACAGGGTGTTTCCTTAGGTTTCTTCTTCATGCTTCCTCCTCCTTCTCCATGGGTTTGGGTGGCATTTTGTAATTGGGCAGAAAAGTCCCCATTGCAGCTCTGTGGGATCAGTTATTGGGTTAAAAGGGAGAATAATCCAGGTGTCAGTTCTTAATTGGGTAGTTTAGTCTTAAAATCCCTTGTACCAAGGGATTGTTGGCCATTTTGTGCCTTCTAATGAAAAGCTGCTGAACTCACAGCAGTGAGACTTGTTTCACTGATAAGAAATAATAAACACTTGAGTTTGAACATGAACTACTGTCTCAAGTGCCTTCAGTCCAGACCCACAGAAACCCACGACAGTGTGGCATCTCCTCTAGGGATGTTTTGGGGGCATCACATGAGAAGGATTTGCTGCACCTCAGACCCTGCACCTTTTTTCTGGCACAGCAGCAGCAGCCCTGTCCCATGTCACCAAAACAAGCAGAAGCCAAGGTGCACCTCTTGCTTCCTTGCAGGAGGCTCCACAGCTGATTTAAATCCTATTTCAAAGCTGCCKTCTGAGAGGAGCAAGGCAAAAGTTGCTGTCCCCTGCAAACCATCCTTTGCTTGGGTGCATAAATTTTGTTGAATGTTTTGTTTCATAGTTGTGGTTAWCAGAGACTACTTGTGTTTAGAAATTGAATTCATACAAGGTTTGAATTGTAGGGCAATGGGGTGGTCTGAATGGTTAATTCAAAGTAAAAAAAATCCTCAGATGATGGGGGGTAAATAATGGAAGACTTGAGATTAAAGCTTGGAGCTGGGTCAGAGGTAGGAGGGCACAGTTATTGTCCCCAGACTGGGATGATAAACTGTGAATAAATAAAATGGCAGAAAGAGGAGGCTGAGGACAAATCTTGAAATAAGCACTAAGGATAGAGAGGAATACCTTGATAGAAGGTTTTACACCCATAGTTTACACAGCATTTTTGACTTYGACTATGCTAAGGCTTGCTAAAGATTTCCAAAAATCCCCTGTTTAGGCTTTTATGTTTGGTTTTCTGATAAACATAAAGGTGAAAGAGAAGTTTACAGCAAGAGATAATTTCCAGATGGAAAACCTTCCTAGCTCAACCACCCGAGAGGTCTGTGAGGTTTTAGTTCAAGTCCCTCCATAAACTAAAAGGTGCTGCTTACAGTATGCTTATTTTCATATTTGATTAGTAAGCACACTGAAAATGTAGCAAAGAGCAGGACTCTGCAGGGAGGCCATTTCTCCCCACTCCATGCTATCATTTGTCACTCAGTGCTGTTAAATTAAAAGCAGCGTGGCTGCAGCTCAGCTATTACCTACGGCCACTTAAAGGGCAGCAGTTTCAATTTTAAAATGTTTTACATTTCTGTGAGTCTCAGTAACACATCTTCATCCATGACTGCTCAGTTTTTTTATTGACTCTGAATGAAAGAGAAATGTGAAACCATTTTTGCTGTGTGCCTTGAAGTGCTCCCAGGAAAAGAGAACAKCCAGTGTGTCACGTTTAGGGCTGTTTTTTTTGGGGTTGGGGGGATTTATGGTTTTTCTTTCTTTTTCTTTGGAGTAGAAGTGGGGATGTAGTAGTGCCTTGAGTACACAGGAAATTGTTCCCTAGTGGAAATATGGTGCTGGAAGGTGCCTGAAGTGTCTGCTACAGCTGCTTGTGTTATCATGAAACTACTTTGATTCCTTTGCCTCYAAGTGAAGTGATACCTTTGATTACCTGAACTAATAAAATTAGTGTGCTGGTAGGGAYAKAAAAAGCTTCATTAGAGGGAGATCWATAGAAGGTTGAYATCACTCTTCATCTTACCTTTTCTATTTTTCAGGTTATGTAATAATTCTTAATTCTAAACAGTAACAGCTGATGGAGTCTGTGGGTGGGAGGTTGTCTGCCCAAAACCTTGGTTACCTGTATTCAAAGAGGGCCAGAGAGGGGAAAAAAGATGAAAATCCCGCTGGGTTACCTTTCCCCATTCTTCCATWTCTCTTTAGTCTCTCATGGCTCCCACTGAACAACCACAAACCAACAGAATAATTCTTTATTGAGCAGAGCCAATTGCATTTGGAATGTCTCATGGCATGGCCTATTTTAATGTGCCACAGTGAAACTTATGAAGAGCCCATTACACTGGCAGCTGAGAGGATACAGTGAGGAAATATTTGATATTTATATATTTGAGGACAGAAAGCAGTTTGCAGACACATGACTTAAAAGAGCTGATGCTSCTGGACCAGGAGATCTCCCTCAGTTTTTCACTTCCAGTGACTGGGAGACCTCACAATGTAAACAATTCTCATAAACTATCAAGTCTCACTGTATTGTAATACTGACAGACATAAAGCTCAGCTGAGGGAAGAATAATCCATCTGGCCTTCAGGTGATTGTGCAGTGGTGCATAACTTTTCTATTAAGAGCAAATAAGCCTTCAAAGGAGGGGTACTGGCAACACTTATTGGCAGAATTGGGGAAAGCAGAGACCATTTGATAAAAACAGTTGTGCAGCCCAATGTCCTGATATAAGGCTTTAATATTTGTTTTTCCTGAGGTGTATTCTATGAGAACAAGAAAGGAGATCTAAAAAAAACTCCCCCAAAACTCATGTTAAAGCAATCATCTGGGGATGGATATGAATTACTTTGTTTATCTAACCAGTAAAGGAGTGCCTGAGAGCTGCTACTACATTCAACTTCAAGACCTTGCAGGTCTGCTCTGTAAAGAAAAATTCTTTGCTGTTTCTTGTGTGCTTTGCTCAGTTTGAAACTTGATCCAGCTGATCTTTGAATCTGACCATTGGCTGGTTGCAATGAGAACTGATCCTGGGGCAGGAGAAATACCTGAGGACAGTCAAGGTCTTTAGGAATTTAGACAGAAGTCTCAACATTAATGTTTTCATCTCCCCCTGCCAGGAATATGTCTCTGAAGGAGGCTGTTGCCATCCTGTACCACTGATTTTTGTCCTTACTAAAATATTAGGAGAACAGCACCCATCCTGACAGGGAAAGGGGAGCTTGAGGGTAACTTCATAACTCAGCAAATACCATCAGAGACAAAAATTAATGTTATGTATTAAATTATTAATTAACCATGCATTGGAGAAAAGGTCTGTCTAGATGCTGGAGCTGTGATCACTGACAGCAGACACCTGGCAGCTGAAATGCTGAAAGATTTCCAAACTCCTTTGATTCATTTGTACTGTGTTGGTGTCCAGAGCTCCCARCCTGCTGAGAGGGTTTCTGCAGGGTTCTGACATCTTCTGGAATTAATATTGCCTTTCTGGTGCTGGTGCCTGCCCAGCCTGGAGCCAACYCTTCAGACAGAGAGCGAGAAATAGGAATTGTACAAGTGCCAATTTGCATTTGAATGTGGAAGAAAGGTTAATATAATTGAGAGACTGGTTCAGCACAACCTTAGACATTTTATAGCTGCACTGCTCTCAGTTAAGAAGAGCTTCTGCATTGTAAAATAGTAAAAATGGAAATCAGTCAAAGGCTACTTTGGTTTTATTTGGTTTTGATTTTATTTTTTAGTTGATTGGTTGTTTGTGTTGATTTTTTTTAATATGTGGTCAGTTGTTTATTTGTTTTCTTTTATTTTAGCTGAAATGCCAGTGATGTGGAAGCAAGTTAGGGAAACTAAAAGGGCCTCTTGGCCCTCCTTGCCATGAAAAGGATCTCCTCACCACAGCCCCAGGAGTCCTAACGTGAGAGCAAAGCCTCTCAAAGGTGACACAAGGCACTGAATTCCTTTAAAATAGGCATTCCATGGTCCAAAGTGTGAGTTTGAGGGAGGGGGAACAGTGAGGACCCCTGCTCTGAGAGAGAATTCATGTTGTTTTCATAAACCACTGGGCTGACAAATCTGAAATGGTTGCAGAGATTCCTGAATTGCCTTTAAATTGGAATTTAATGTCACTATGTTCAAAACAAAGAGCTCCTTTTATTTTTTTTTCCTTTTGTTTACCCCCCAGTCTCAGAGTTTGAGTTCCTGAATGTTTTCTGTATCAGTTTGAGCTCTTGTGCTTTTGGCTTCACTGCCTCTGAGGCTGCAGAAATCTCTCTCACTGTGGGGAACAYGAAGCCCTGAGTACTGTGGTGGGTTAGAGATGCTTCTGCTGCCTCAGACTTTGTGATAAAACAGGAAAAGCCATTAAAAACAACCCTAAACCCGCAAAAAAAATCCTAATGCAGAATTCGCTTCTTTTGTGAGTGGTAGTAATCATCAGCTTTGTTTAAACCAATATATTMAGTAGTGCAGAAGCCAAAGTTAGTTGAGGGTTGATGATGATTGAGGAAGGAGCCTCTGAAAGCCACATTCTGCTTTCTCACATCACCTGCCCCCAAGGAAACCACCTGAAAAATCTTTCTCAGTGCTTCTTCCTTCAGTGAGATTTATTTTTGCTGACCTTGGTTCTACTGGATCATTTAGGCTAAAGCTCCACCACTCACTAATGTTTCAAMGCATATTCAAACCTCTAATTAGCTGGGAAAAAAAAAAGAAGACATTTAGCTCATTATTCTGTTTCAAAATTCTAATGGAATGGCACTGCTGCTACTGTGATACATTCCATATTCAGAGAAAAAGTGAATTTCTGAGACATGAGAAATGTAACATCCTGGCACCCTTTGCAGGGCAAGAATCTGATGTTAACACATCCTTGCTGGAGAAACCAAAGGGGGGAAAATTCTTTTGGCTGCTCTGCAGTGATGCAAGCACTTTTACTTCTTTCAGCCTGATACTGTTAAACCCTACAAGATCCAGGAAAAAAACCCAACAAATCTCAAAGCCCAATAAAACTTCCCAAAAAACCTGGAAAAGCCAGACCCGAACATTATCTGTAAAAATAATAGTGAACTTCCATATATATATATATATGTATGTACGTCATTATCAGTAAAAATAATTATTAATGAACTTCCATATATATATATATGTGTATATATATACTCTCTGAGAACATGGGCAGGGAACTTTAATTTAACTTTCTACTAAAAACTTGTGTCCTTGCAATTTCTTCAAAGACCTGTACTTTATTTTTTAAAACTTCTTGCAAGGCCTGTTAGGGCAATGCCTTTAAAAYAGGCACACTGCAACTTAAAACTGCTTTTTTATATACTGGGGAGTGGCAAAAGAGATGGAGAGTGTGATAATCCTGCTGTTACAAAAGAAGATAGGGTTTCATCTTAGAGGAGTGCAATTCTTTTGTGGTGCTTTGGCTTTTGGAAAAACTGAGCTGAAATCCAAATGGCAACATTTTGCGTTATGTGATGAAAAACACAAAGCAGTGATTAAGAATAGTGAATATTTACAACACTGATGCCCTCAGTATAGCTCCAGGCAGTTATTAAATAGCAGACCTTTCTCAAAGTTAAAAAAAAGGATTGTTTTCATCTGTGTGATAATACTGTGAGCAATGGATTTTAGCCTACAGGACTTCAGTGTTTAATGCAACATTTTCACTGGGTTTAATAAAATGTGTTTGTGTCCTGTATGTGACTGACAGCATTTAGTGAGATAAACAAAGAAATCTCACATTGTCACATCCCCGCATCACATTCAGGTGGGGATGCTGGAGGAGCCTGGATAATTAAATCCAACATCCAGAGGCCCCAGTACACCTTGAAAGAATATTGGAGCAACCTATGGATTTTGTGTCCTGCAATCACACTTTGGTTCTTTGGGAACAGAGTGGGAAGTGTTTCAATTCTCTGCAAAGCCAAAACTAATAGAAAAGATTATGAAATCATATGATCCATCTGCAGTGACTTCCTCCAGACATCATTTTGGTGCCACTCACCTGGAAAAGGTTATGCCAGCATTCAGTCTTTCCCAAGGACGAGGTCTGATCCAAATGCTGGAAATCAAAGGTTCCATTGACTGAAGCAGGAGTCTGTGACCAAATCAGTCAGCTATCAGCAATCTCTTCCTGATGAGTTCACAACCACCTTAATTGTGCATTTTTAGACACATGTGTTTGATAAATATAGAACTTTATAAAATAAATGAGCTTTTTGATCAGGTTACACATCAGCATAATGCAAATACAAGCCCTGAAAGAGCAGCATTTAAACATTTCAGTTTTGAAGGATGAGAGTATGTAAGTACCCTCCCTGAAGATTTTTTCCTTTTTTTTTTTGCCCCATGATTAATTCTCTTTCATTTGCTTTAATCTGCTGCCATGTGCAGCAAAAAGACAAATTGTGTTTACATTACCTTGGTCCTTCCCTTCATTTCCAAAACAACTGCTTTTATGCACTTCATGCAGCTCAAATCAGGCCTAATTACCAAGYCCTACATCTGCTTTCAATCTGTGGGCTAGCACACAAAGTTGCTCTTGTTTTGAGGCTTGCACGGTGGTTCCCCTTGTTTATGTTTTGCTTTAGAAATGGATATCTCTAAACATCCACAAGGACAGCAGCATCCTAATATTTGACATCCATTATGCAACAGCAAGGGAGGATTTCTACTTGGGTGCTTTGCTGTCTCCTCAGGACAGGCACAATGCTCTAGACCAGCCAAAGTCACTGAGTCTGTGTTGGGGATCATTATTATCTCCTCTTTTTGTTCCTTTTTCATCAGCTGCCTTTGGTTAACAGGCTTCTTAAAGACTTTTATAAAAATGTCCATCTCTACCTTTTGGGTTGTTTCCCTCCATGATGGAGGAAGTTTTGCTGAAATTAAAGGTCTTTTCTAAAGGCCATAGGGAGGAAAGAGATCCATTCTGCTTTGTGTTGCATTCATCTCAATTTTCCTTGGAATGGTTGTGCATAGGAAGTAGGAAGATGGTTCTGAGAATTTCTATATTAAAGTTTAGTAGGTGAATGGCAGAATAAGCTTGAAAAGGAAACAATTACTTAGAAGGTCATTCTTGCTGCAAGCAACAGCTTGTGAGTCCATGATAAGTTCACTTTGTATGTGAGATGAAATACAAAATTTATTTAATAGGAAACCAGGATTGTGTGATATACATTGTACAGCAGATGGTGGTGGGAAAGCCCAGGAAAATACCAAAAATAGGAACCAACCAAATCTCAAATTTCACATATGATCCAGACCATGAATGGAACTACTATTGCTTTTTTGGTAAACTATTTTCTTTGCTGGGGTACCAGAAATGATGTGGGATGAATTTGGGTTCAAATACTTTATTTTTTCTCTTACACACAGAGGAGAAATAAGCAAGCAGCAAGCCCAAGGTGAAATTTGTCATAAAATGCTGTCAGGATTTTGTTTTATCCTGCCAATATCCAAACCAGTTGTATGCCTAATGGAATATATATACAGTGCGTGCAGGTGCCCTCTCAAACTCTAAATGAGCCACCACTTCTGTGTTGAATGTTCTAATTTTTTTTTCTCTTAACCCCTGAAGGTGTAAAGCCTTTTAGAGTGCTTGAATGTTTGGTTTGACCTCATTTGATTCTTTGATGTATTTGTGAGTGCCAGTATTCCTTAACTTTAGTGAGCCATTTGTCTTTAAGTGTATATAATTATTGATGATATTATTACAGAGTGCATCTGCTGTAGAATAGCTCTCCCATATCTGTTTTATCTTGTGTAGTATCTTTTACTGTGTAATAAGACTGAATAAAATTGAGCAGGCTTCTTTGCTCCATTTGAATTGCTCTCTGTCTTGACATCACATTCTTCATTTCCTTCATTTCCTCAATGACTTAATAAGTACTTAAATTAAACAAGAGAGGTGTTCTAACACAGAGGTGAGGAAATCCAGAGTTAAAGCTGCTACTCTGCTCTTAATTCACCCAGTGGTGCAGAGGCACTCTATTAAGAAAGCCACAGAACAGCAGGTGAGCTTTTATCTCCTGTTTCTGCAATGTATATTCCACATGTGCTGCACAGGTCACTGCAGATGCTGTGTATGGTCACCCACTGCTCTGGACCCCTGCTGCACCAGCCTACAGCCAGGTGATGTAAGAGGATGAGGAATGACTGCCTGATTAATACATCCCTGTTTTGCTTGATGATCTCTCTGCTCACAGCACATTCTTTTAGTGGAGTGGGACCCAAACCYATCTTTTCCCTGTCCCCTCTGTAGCCTGCTGTTCTTTCTTTCACTGCTTTACTTGTGTAATGTGTGGAACCTCTTGTTGTGGTCTTCAGCTTATTAGAAACAGAGGYCCTTTCCTCGAGTGATAAAAGCTCAGGAGCCTTTTTGGGTTTCCTAAATTACTTTTATGAGTCAAGAAGTGACTGTCCTGGCGTGTGCCAGCTTTCATACTGCAGATTGTTCCTGCAATGGCATGGACAGGGAATGCCCAGAGCTGCCTCTCTTCTCCTCTTACCRAGTGCATTTTACACTCTGGGTGAAGCTGATGCTTTCCATGCAATRCCTTCTGCAAGTTATTACACACCTAATGTTAGTTGTTGGTTAATGTAACTCTTTCTGAGGGAGCTTGACAGGATGCAGGGCCTTAATCTTCAATAATGCCCTCTTAACACTCTTATTTAGACCACAATTATTCCATGGGAGGCTGTTTTAGTCTGATTCTCCAGCCTTGGCTCCCCATGAGCCTGGACCAGTCAGGAGCAGCTGAGCAAGTGTGYTCCCTCTCCTGCTGCTCCATCCCCAGGCTGTGAAATGCCACAAGGCACAGAGGGAAGGCTTGCTCCCTGCTGCATGCAGGGCACCAGCAAAGCTGTTAAGCATCTGTGGTGCTCCACACTGCTCATTCCTAAGTCCCTGACTGTCTTCTGAGGCAGCAAAAGCCAAGGGGAGAGGAGGGTGAAGTCAGAGCAATTGCTGTGCCTGCACACTTTGGGAGCTGGCTGTGAAATCCGTGTAGACGCCCTGCAAGCTGCAGCTCCCCTCGTTGTGGAAATGCTCTGATCAAAGGCACTCTGTCAGTATCTGATTAAGAGCCATGTAAGAGTGCTGAAGACATTTCCTTCTGGCTAACAGCTCTGATTACAGGGGGCTCCTGGAGTGAATTTCCCTGCTAGCAGACAGCCTTGTCTCCAGGCTCCACCTGACGCTCTAGGGTTTCTCAATGCCGTGGCTTCCTGTTGTTGAAGGCTACTATTCATTCACAGCTTGTAAATCAGTGGCTTGTAAATCAATGGATGAAAAAAACTACTGTTAGAGAAATGCTCCTCAGCAAATTCCTCTCCCTCCCCCTGATATTTGTTTTCCCAGGGTGTGCAGTCCATGATCATGGAAAARTATTTTAAAATTCAACATCTGTAACTAATGATAGAGGTGGAAATGAAGGACCATACCTTCTTCATTACCTAGGAAATTTGCTATAACCACTTTAATGTGATTTTTATTTTATTTTTTTTTATTTAGGATTAGGTTTATTTTATAGCAGAGGCAAATTAACTTTTCTATTGCTAACAAGCAATAGACTCTCATCTTTACAGTAACCCTCAGAATGGCTGAAAGCTTTATGTAAGCAAGAAGCAGAGGAGAGATTTGGGGTTGCTTAGCACTGATTTTCCTGCAAAAATKATTGAAATAGTGTTAAGGAGCTCTACCCTGATGAATGCATCCAGGTGAGCACCAGCAGCTGCTACTACTGCAAAGAGCACAATACACCCAGTGAGGATCTCTCTCAGGGGCTGGAGAACTCCAGGAAGCARTGATAATTAGAGGATAACATTTGGTAGCCAAACCTCAAGGAGCACACACCCTTAGAAACAGAACAGGCTCAAACTGAATTACTGCCAGACATGCTGCTTAYCTGGTGTAACACTGAGAAATGTGCTGTGCATGTCGTTTTTTAGTGTTAGCTCCTTTCTGTGTCAGCAGGCAGAGTTGCCTGTGTGGCTGGGGGTGTGCCTGCAGAAATTTTACTGGGGCAGTCATATTCCAGTAGGGCAGATTTGAGGGCATCTCAGTATTTAATCCCAGCTACAAAGCTGAGTTTAGGGCCCCCCCTGCCCCTCAGCACAATGTGCTCCTGTCCTTACCCACAGTCAATGTTGGGGTGCTCCTCTCTTCTCAGGAGGAGGACCTGGACCTCTGTGCTGTGCTCACCTCGGGCATGGCACAGATGCAATCTTCTGCAGGGCTTGAATAAACTCTGCAGCTGGTGTTCCCACCTTCCCTTTGCTTTTTAGCCAGAGTGGCCCATCCCAGCCACAGGAAAAAAAAGAGTAATTTTCAATCTAAGCTCATGTAACATGTACCAGATGGGGTTTCTTTGGTACTGAGCCCTAGAACAAGGCAATGACTGGAGGAGGGCCATGAGAGAGAGATAAAGAGAGATCTGCTGCAGCCACAGCTCTGAAAGAATCCATGGGATTTGGTATGGGATAAAGATGGCCCAGAGATCTAGTGAAGGAGCTGAGGCAAGATTTGAGGGAACATATGAAAAGTAGTAAGAACTGATGAAAGAAAAGAGAAAAGTTRGAAAATAAATATAATTTCTCATTCACTGAAAAGCTAAAATAGGTGACTTATCTTCCTACAGGGCAAGGGAACAAACTCCTTTTTCTATCAAACTAGATGATACACCAGCCAAACAAACATCTGAAAATGTGTAGGGCAGGAGTAAAAAAGTTGATTAATTCTGCTTTTATTTTGACTCTAATCATCACACCATCAATTCTGAATTTAGAAAATCCTTGCTGTGTTATTACTCTTAGCTGGTTATGCACATTATGTTACTTGTTGCCTTGAGAAAAATCTGGGAGTGTGCTTTGAAGTAAGAGCTGAGATGCAAGAAAATGTGTTTCCTAAAATGTACTGACAGCTTGCAGAAGAGACTGGGCTAGCAAGAAAACCTCAGCTATGGAAAGAGTAATGTGCTTAATTTCACAGTTCCTGGAAGTGCTGTCTCTGAAAGAACTTTGTGCACAAGGATAGCCTATATGGGGAGTGCATAAATCTTTTTKGATTCATGTTCCTAATAAAAATGGGTCAAAATTATTTTCTTAAGTGAAATCAGAATTGAACTTGATGTATAAAATAGTTGCATGAGGTTTTGCTGTTCTCTGTAACTCCTAATTTTTATGCTTATTTCCATTTCTTGGTTTTAATGGAGAATAATACAAAAATGCTGAAATGTCTTAAATTAAGRGTTGCATTTGCAGTATTTCCATTAGAAAAAAATAGAAATCTGGTGGCCTATCCAGCTCTGTGTAACCAAGAGGGTACCTCAGCTTCTGGGTCTCTACACATACAAAAATCCCAGACTCTGAAGTTTTCCAACCACTAAAAATTGATAGAGATGATTTGTTTTCTACTTTTGTCCCCTTAGCTTCTCAGAACTTCTGTAAACAATTAATTTCATTGCTTCCACATTTAGGAGCAAAATTTCCTTAAGTTAGGTATTTAAAAATGAAGTTGTAGAAGAGTTAACCATAAATTTTGTGCAATACTGCTCAGATGAGCTCAGACTGTGACTCCTGACCCTTCAAAGTCTGCTGATTCACCTGAAAATGCTGCCTTGGAGCCAAGCCCTTTTTTGCTGTCCCAGTGAAATGCTTTGCTCYTCTCAGGAATGCTGCAACTTCTACCTGAAGCTTCTGTTACTTTTCAAAATTGAACCCCTGGACATAAGTTCACGTAGAAGTAATTTATTTTGAAGCCATTTTAATAGGCTTAGGTACTAATTAGTTTCGATTTCTTGATTACGGTCTTTAATCATTTTGTGGCTGGTCACTTGACCCTAATGACTCAATCTTTCTAATTTGATTAGGAAACTATGGGCACTGCTAGGATGAGTTGTCTGGATATAAACTGTTTCTGGAAGAACCTTTAGCAGAAATGTCAAAAGAATCACTGCTCAGATCCATCATTTCCCTCTTATTCGTGCTTGGCTCTTTCCTAATTTTGTAACCAAGGGCTTGTAGGAGACCTGATGGATGCTCCTTCCTTTTTGATGTTGTCTGGGCATGGCTGGAACTTCATCACTGAGAAGGAGACCTGCCTGTAATTACTGGGCCTGTCCTCATGATGAAATTGTCCCTAGAAATGGGCCTTAAAACAAAAAAGACAAACTTAATATCAGTGAGCAACTCTGGTATGTCCATTCTATTCTGAGAGTCACGATGCAAACTTCATTCTGCTCTGTGTGACTTGGGGAGGATTCAGCATTTCATTTTCCCCTGGTTCCTGCTGCATCTCTTATTTGTGTAAATAGAAGGCACAAAAGAGCCCAGTAAGATTTTTTTTTTGTATCAAATGAATTGATTTTTCATTTGTGTATGTTTCCTTCAATTTTTTTTCAGTTTCCTCTTGTATGTCTGTCTTTTGCTTTCTCATGCCTCTGCTTTTTCCTTCTGTCAAGCACCAGTTTTTTGATTTGTGTCACATTTCCTTCTCCCTCCTTTCCTGCCCTCTGAAGTCTTCACTGCTTTTAACCAGSGTCTTGTTTCATCATTGCATTAGTCTCTGCTAAGATTTGCATCAGCAGAGATGATCTGCAGYATTAATGGCAAACAAATCCTGTGATGTATCCCACTTTCCTTTTCTTTTGCTGTTGGAGCTTGGATGTGCAAGGGTTAGAAGGCATTTACCCCAGAACATCTTGTGCTGACCTTGCAGAAGTTTGATGAACTTAAATGTATTAGGAAGTGTTTAAATCCAGGCAAGGCTGTGGAATCTAAGCACTTGTTAGAGACAAAGAGTGCTAAAGCCTTTAAGAAATKGCTGCTTTTAAAAAATATTATCTCTGGAATGTGATTGATTAGAGTCTCAATAATCATTTAATAAGTAATTTCTAAGCCTTAAGCGGCTGAAGATTTTTTTCAGGGGTACCAATTGCCTTAATTTTTGTCCAAATCTCTATTTAAAATGTTAGTGAAGAACCTGAAAGCTGCAGATGAAGACATTTGATTTCTTTCCTCCTAGCTGGTGTGGAGGCAGTAATCTCTGAAAACAGGGTTGAGGAGTTATTCCACACTATATCTAAGCTTRATATCTCCCCAGTTGTATAAGGAGAGAAAGAGATACAACCATTAATTGCCTCGTGGTCTCTGTGGTGTGATAGCCAAGATGAAAAACTGATTATAACTGCAAATTGGTGTTGGGAGCCACTGGGAGGTATAAAACACATCACATGTTTTCCAAGGTGCACAAGCATGTTTGGGCAAGGGGGGTGTGTGTATWTCTATTTATCCATAGATTTTCCCCTCTATCTTTTTTTTTTCCTGTCTGAAGCTGAATCAGAAATRGTGATGAGAATGAGAAGAAGAAAATTGATCAATGTTTGTGGAACAGAGTTCAGACCATTGGGACTGGACACTGGGTTTTAGTTTTGGTTAAATGCAGCACCAGCTGGAACAGACCTGTGGATCCTGTAGGAAGCTTTAGGAAAAGCTTTTATAGGAAAAGAGTTGCTGAATAATTGGTCTATGATAATGGATGTCTCCAAAAATCTCTGCTGTGCACTAGAGAGAAAACCTCTGAGGGGAGGGGCACTCTCAGTCACCTTGGATGTGTGAAATATTAATGCCTGATATATAAAGGACACCATAAACATTGATAAGAATCCATGAAGGCAATAAGTTTTCCTTTTCTATCATATTCTATCTAGAGAAAGAAAAAATATTGTCACACTGACAACAGTGTTTCCTCTATAGGTTCCTCATCCTCTTTTCAGAGTACAATGCTTATTTATCTCTGCAGTTGCTTGAGCAACAATCTCTTGGCTGCATCAGGCAGGGTTCTCCCCTCTCTGGAGCCTGCAATTCCCTGCACAGCAATATTTGTTCTTCAGGTGCATTCCTTTCACACCCCTTCTTCCTGTCCCCAAAGGCTTCTTGGCCTTTTTCTTCCTCACCTGCTCCCCTGTATCCCCCCATGAGCTGTGTATACCTTCCAATAGCAGATTGGTTTTTTTTTTGAGTGGGAACAAAACTTTTATTCAACATATTTCTAAATTATATCACCGAGGGGAGGAGCAAGAATTTCCAGCTACTTATTCCAAACTGAAGTGTCTTTTTATTTGGTGTATGTGTGTAAATTTAAATGTCATTTATCTATAGGGAATTACAAGAAATTTGTTATGAGATGGCAGCTCCACCTCTAGGGATTAAAACAAAGATTTCAAGTATTTTCTATTTTTTTTTGTCATAATTTATATTTGTTCTGCATTTTATTAATCATTTGAAGATCTTATAGTAAGACAGTGCAGAAATCAGTAGAGTTAGGTCTTGAGTATGTGGAGTTTCCTGGCTTGGCTATAACCTGTTGTGTGGCTTCTCACAATTTGTTTTTCTTCCTTGTGCATGTTAGAGTTATCATTTCACAGTCTTTTAAGGTTTCTCTCTGAAAGTAGTATAGAGCACCTGCATGTTGTCATAAGAGAAAGAGAGGGAGTGACAAAGCTGAAAAAGTCCTTCAGTGTYGGGAGCAATGTGGGTCAGCATCCTTTTTTCACAGAAGGATGAGGCAGCTATTTGTATAAATTTTTTTGTTTGATTTTTTTTTCTGTGCATGCATGCTGTCCATTCTATAGTGCCAAATTTAAAATTTACCCTCAGCCTTGTTTCTGAAGGCACTGATAGCAGTGCTTTCAGTTGTGGTTTGTTTGTTTGACTTGTGGGTGAAACAACAGGGAGCCCACAGATGGCATCTAATATTTAGGCAGGAAGAAGTCAGCACCAATGTCACAGAGAAAAGTGTTATAAATAGAAAATGTGTCTGCAGAAGAGCTAATTAATTTACAGTGAAGACACTAAGCAAGATAACTGCTGCCAAATTCACGCAGGAATATTTTAAACTGACATTTTTCTCAGCCTTTRGAGTAACTTTCCTGCTGCTCCAGCATGAGGGGGTGTAAAGAAGCTGTGGGAAGTCTGGTGGTGTGTTTCCAGCTTTTCTGAGCACAGGTCCTGCCAAGTGGAACTCTGCCTCAGTGGTACAGCCTGTGCTGGCAAGGGACAGAACATGTTCAGCTCTCTCAAAGCTTTTGGTGGCAGAAAGCATCCCCTCACCCTTGGGGAAGTGCAGGGATGCAGTCCTGGTGAGAAGCTGCAGCACACTGTAATTCCTTCAGTGCTGGGGTGGGGCTGCAGTCGAGTTAAGCAGCAACAACAGATGGGTTTGTTCACTTCTTGGTTGGCTTTTTGTGGGTTTTTTTTTACCCTTGGCACGCTTTAAGACCTGGATTTAACATCTCTGGTTAAATGATACTTCACCTTCTCTCCCACATCTGGCCCTTCCCTTTTGTGCCCTGGGTGCAGATGAATGCCTTGTCTGTTCCCTGTGCCTCGCCTTGAGCCTCAGATCTGTGGCACAATTTGGCTCCAGTTTGATAAGATGCAGACACGAATTCAATCTGCTGTAACTAAACCTCACCATTTATAAATCTCTTGATGATACTGAGGCTTTAAGCAATTTTTCCTCTCTCTCTGATAGATGGGTYAGAGGCAGATCTGGTGTGAATGCCAGCCAAACTGTGAGAATGCAGCACAATACTTGGGTCAGTTATTTTTTTTTATATTTAAGTTAAATCAACACAAATTTCTTTCACTTTGCCAGTGCTCTTCATTTTTATGCAGTTAAATGTTTCTTTTTCATATTGACTTCAAGTATCCAGCTTTAATATCTAGATTTTTTTAATTCCCTATTTGGTAGTGGAATGGGTTTAATTCCCTATTTTCAAGGTATGGGTTACATGATTTTGGAATATCTGGGGAAACTTTCCAGAGCACTAAATCTTTCTTCTTGGAATAAATTCACTTATAGTGTATTGTCCTGGGTCTTGCAGCAACACAATCTGGTAGCTCTTGAAAAATAGCTGTGTGAAATATACAAATAAAGAGACTAAAAGACCTTGAAATATAATCTTCCCAATTTGGCCTTTAAGGATTTTTTTATTGTTTAATTTGCTTGGTCCCCTGGCTTCTCCAGCCACTGTAGTGAGCACAGTAAATGACTGCTCGCTCAGTCCTACTCACTCTCTTTTAGCCCTTTACAAAGTTGCTGTCTGTTGGATTTACCTCCAGAAATATCATGCAGTCTTCCTTATGCAATAGTCTTGTTCAAATATACATTTTCTCTCATAGTTTTTGGCCTCACTGAAATTTTCCCCCTTCTTCYCCCTCCTTTGCCTGTTCCCCACCTCCAGCTCCAGTCTAAAGCCATATGGACTCCTTCACTCTGAGCACTAACCTTTGATGAATATGCCCTTTATTGCTGCTCACTCCCAGAGTCTGCAAGGAGCAAGACTGATTTTGCAACTGGTTTATTTCATATCCTAAAATCATCCTGGGTAAGGAAGGATCACAGAAGTTCTGCATCTGAAAGTTGTTTTTCACCCCATGAACAAGTTCAGCAGAGTTAATCTCTTCATAAAGCCCAAACCATTCCTTACTAATGAGAACCACGTGCACATCAAATAGCACAGGTCCTGGAGAAAAATACTTTGATGCTCCAAATACAGAACATCTTCAGGTTAAATGYTCCAGGAGACCCCAGGGTGGTGGGAGAAAGTGGGGGTGCAGATTGGAAATGGGGTTTTGGGCATCAGCGCCAAAGTTGTGTGCAGAGACAGAGGAGCAGGTGACAGCTCAGGTCATTGTGCAGGGGCTTTGTGCTGAATACAGCCCCAAGCTATTTCCAGAACTCATGTGAAGTGTATCTTTTCTTGCAATTGCAGGCCAGGAAAATACCAGGGGCTTGGGGAGTTGTTGAAGAAATGTTTCCTGCATAATCTGAGTTTTGAGGYGCTATTAAAGCTGATGTCATCACTTGTGGTGTCACTCAGCTCTATTTTCCGTTCAGAGTGTAAACCAGAAAAAAACTTGCCTTCAAACTGGAATGGACTGGGAGCTTCTTCTGTTTGGAGGAGTTCAAGCACCTATCTGTGTTTGAGGGATGGAGGAAGGATGGAATAAAATCCATTGTGACCAGGAGCACAGGAGGGGAAACTGTCACTGCAAGCAGACCACGTGCTGTGGCTGGGGGTAAATGTGCAGGCTTTTTGTGCGTTTCCAACCAAGATTAATTACATCTGCTCTATTACTCTCTGTGGCATTGCAATGAGCACACAGCTTCACAAGTTCACCATTTGTGCATCTGTGTGTTTACATGAAATGTTTCAGCTTTATTTCTTGCAATCATTATTCTTTCACTTCTAAGAACAGCTCAGACACTAATGTCTGTGGAAAAGGATGCACTCCCATTTTCTTTCACTTCTACTAGTTAGACCAGGAGCTAATCTGTGTCAAATASTTCCCTGCAAATGGATCACTTTTCTGCTTGTCCTTAGCTTTGCATGGGGTGACTTCTGAAGTGCTTGTCCTCTTCGCATATCAAAGAAAAATAACTGTGTGGGTAGAAATGGAGTGTTAGTGCTGAATCCTCAGGTATATTAGAATAGAAGATGTACATAGGATTTTAAAGGTGCTTTTGCACCCTTGCAGGTATTGGGAAGCCATTAGACCCCTGCATAAATGTTGCTGGTGGTTTATTTTCTGAAAGGCTCTGTCCAGCAGAGCAGGGTTACCAGCACAACCTGTCTGGCTCAGCTGTGCCTCGATCTGCGGAGGGGAATGAGGGTGTGGATGTGGGGAACACGTGCAGTGCTGGKTTTTTTGGACTACATTCACCTTTGRGTCACTTTTCTTGCTGCAAGGTTGCAATGTGCAGTCAGCCCAGGACAGGGCATGGCTGATGCTGTTCCTGCAAGTCCCTTCCACCTTCCTCTGCCTCCTGCCAGTATCAGTCCACCTAAGGCAAAGAATTCTGTTRGCTGCAGGATCCTAATCTGAACCTGCCCTTCTGATTGTCATAGCTCTTATTTGTAATTGTGCTGTGTGCATCTGTAGCTTTTTTTGGTTTTGTTTTAATCAATAATCGGGGGCTGTTGTCCCCTCCTGATCCATGGGCTGGACACAGTTCAGGCTCCAGAAGCTCCACCTGGAAGCCATCCTGCTGCTGCTCCCCCTGCCTGCCCCGCAGGGAGTGATAGCCTAATGGCTTACACGTGTATTTCAATTATCTCTTCCCTGCTTTCCAGCTCTGGTACCTGCCCTGCATCCATCACTGTGCAGCAGCAGCTTTGGGTGTAGCACCCAGGCTGCATTAAAGCCCTGCTTGATGGATTCCTTATAAAGATTAAGGCTGCTGACATTTTTGTGCCCTAGCTCAGATAGAGMATGCTGGCTTTGATTATTCTCTGTTCCACCCCAATATAAATCTGAGTCAGTGGAGTTATGCAGATGCAAGGGGAAAATCAGATGTGCTGCCCAGGCCTTTTGATGTCACCAGCTGCCTGCTCTGATTTGCATCCATTGCTGCAGAAGGAAAACAGGAGCTCACCTTGTAAGCAATCACCCCAAATTCAATAATTAATCTAAGAGTGCRCAGTCTATGTCATAGCTGGAATTATCATGCCAGGTTTCATCACCCTGCCTTCCTTTGTATCTCCCTGGTAACTGGCTGTGACAGGGGAAACAATCCATTGGTTTCCTTAACCAAAATGTTCAAATGGGAAACACATTAAGCTTTAGGTGCTAAAAGGGTTTCTGGGGTGAGATGGGGAGGAGGAAGGGTGTGGAAGCCTTGAACCAGTGATGCTCACTTTGACAACATTGTTTTTATGCAAGCAAAGCYCTCCCAAACTCATTTAACATTTTTGTCTTCTCTTCCTGCCACTACAAACAAAAAATTTCTTTTTCTGTCACTGCCCTGTGCTATATAGAAGGGCTTGTTCTCCAGCCCTTTTCTCTTCTCTTTGCAAGAAAGCAAAGCATGTTTCATTGGGCACCTCAGTTCAAACCTCTGCAGTGGTTTGAACAGCATTAACATTGATGTCCCAAATGCCACTCTGGCTGTGGATTCCAGGCAGAATACTTCTACTGGTGTTTTCCCCTCAAAGATAAAGGAGGGCACCTTGCTTTCCTTTTGTAGCCCAAGGAAGATCTTAAGGAGCCACAGGAATCTTGAGCACTGAGAGTCCTGGTTGGAGCTCTGGGGTGGCTGTGATGTCTCCTGGGGACTTGCAGAGAGGTCTATAAAGACCCCATGGTCTAAAGAGGAGCAATACTGTTGAAAGYTTGGAGAAAACAGGTGAAGGGCTGGTCTAGGACCCGGTGGTTTTGGTCCACACCAGTTAATTCAAGTGTTTCACTTTTAAATGAGAAAAGAAAATCCAATATCTATATAATGGTTTTTTGTTTGGTAGTTTTTGCTGGACTTTTTGGTCATTTTTGTTTTGGTTTGGGTTTTTTTCAATAGAGAAGTAGCAAAGAGCCAACTTCTGTAAAGGCTGGGACATCTCTGTATATGTCTGAAGATACAAACATAAGCCTTTATAGTATTTTTCACTCTAAAGATAAAACCAGAAATGGCTGGGGAACTGAAACTCTGTTTGAGCCACAGCTAACTATGAAATTTTAGGCCCYCAAGTTAAATTTGGTTTGTGGGCATTTAGAAACTGACTTATTTTGAAACCTGGCTCCTGAGGGTTACAGGAGCAGGTGATATTGGTAAGTGAGCAAAATCTGCCTGTTTGCTCAGCTCTCCCTGATCATCTACCTTTCTCCTCTGTCTTTTCTGATTCATGTTTCAAACCACAAATCATACAGAAAGATGCCCTCTGTRGGTCACTTTATAGAGCAGTGATTTACTTGCAGATGCTGGCCCAGGTACTTTTCTGTCAGTGTGTCTTAAATCTCATGCTCATGTAGGAGCTGCAGGCTTGCAGCTCACCAGTTCCCTGCCATGGGCACATCTGTGGCTTCTGATTATAAACCTGCATTTCCATATTCTGTGTAATAGTTGCTTTTCATTATCTCTTTGYAATTTTCCAGCCCTCTACCCACCAAGAAAAAAAGAGAAAAAAAATCAGGTCTTCATAAATTGTGAATAAGCTCCTGTCACTTGTGATCCATTGGTTTGTAGAAAACCATTAATTGTGATTCCTCCTCATTAATTCTGGCTATGAAGATCATGCAGAGCCCAGTGTTGCATTAAGCTTTTTATTGTTGAGAGACAGCAGTAAGCCATGACCTTATAAAGCCTAGCAGGCAGTATTTTTATTAGTATATAAGATATGATGCATTATACCTGCCATTTCTGTGATTTTCATGGATGGTTCATAGCTCTTAGGAACTCGGTACTTGACATTTAAGATGGATACAGCACCAATTAATTTAAAAACACAAACTTCCTGGCTATTCTCATTATTGAATTAGCACAGTATTGTGAACCACATTGCTCCTGTGTGTGAGGAGCAATTCATGAGCAGGACATCAATGTTAATGCTGTTTTAACCTTTGCTGGTCTGTTTAGGGATGGAACACTTGATGAGATGTTTACATCTTCTAGAAAAAGAAAAGTGCTCATTTGAGCCWGCTAAACTGGCCTGCTTATTGGTAAAGTGATGGGGAAAATGTGCTTTGGGTAGAGGTTATAACCTGGACAGTTTGGGATTCAAACTTGCTTGGAAAAAGCAGGAACCTGGTACAGGAATGGGGTCAGGGTAAAATCTACCCCTAGCCCCAGCAGTTGGAGGTTAGTGTCAGCTAAAAGAATTATCCTGTTGCTTAGAGAGCATACTTGGAAATGTGATTAAAACTCTSAGCTGAGCTGGCATAGCCCAGCCATTTTTAAAAAAAAATACTTTTCTTCCAGTTTTGCCCCAAACTCTGCAGGAATCTGTTCTTGTTCCCACTCAAGTCTGGATATGAAAAGTTCTCAGTACTGAATTATGTCCCCTCAGAGAGGACAAGCAGCTGCATGAGATACCAAAAAGCCAAGAATTTTACCTCTGTGTACTGTGCAAGATAGAAAACAGCTTTGACACACAATAGATAAGAGAGAGATTGGTTATTTTAGTGCCTATGTTTATCTTTGAGGCTGTATCAGCAGCCCAAGRAAAGTTGACTCTGCTSTCAGAGTGAGCCCTGCAGCTGCAGSCTTCATCCTTGGGAACCATTATGGGCTTTACCTTCTCTGTAGCTGCTTGTTTGAACTTGGTAGAAATGTTTGAAGGTGTTGGAGGGGAGATCTGGTGCAGAATTCCGCAAACTGACCTCAGAAAGCTGTCTGGAACTGGAGGAGCAGCAGCAGCAAAATTTTGACCTATGTTTAATTGTGTTTACTTTGTGGTATCTTTATCAAGAATGAGACCCATTTTAAAGAATGAAGCTCCCTTATCAATCATTTGACTGATGTTTTCAGGAYCAGTAAAGTAGTTCAGATTTGGATAGCAAGAGCACAAACTGCTGTGGAAATTGTCAGGTTTAAACTGATCAGGATTCAAACACTGTTAGTTTGAAAACTAAATAAAGGTTTAAAAAGTGCATGCTAAGCCACCAAGCAGGAATAACAAKCATAAAGTGGCATTCAAATAGCTCTGCTGTGGGAAGCTGCTAATTGTTCCTCTTGGGTAAATAGGTAAAGGAAGACAGTAGCCTCAGGCTAAAAAATTACAGCCTTAAGCCAGCCAGACAGAGACCTTCTGGGTGTCTCAGCAGCTGCTGGAGGTTTGGGTCCAGCAGTGCCAAAAGGACAGGGGGGTGAAGGGAGGTGCCTTGAGGAGAAGCACTCTGGGCAAGGGACARTCCTGATGTCCTTAAACTACAAATAGCTTGAGAGATCCTGGTCCTTGATAGCAGGCTGCTCCTAAAAATTGACAAATAAATTAACTTTATCAGGCTAAAATGTAAGCTTTCTGTCATCTTTTGGTGTCTTAAAACATTTTCTGCTTTTATTTTAAAAGAAAAGGGAAGAAATAACTTCTAAGAGAGTTAGCGCTGGTTGTGCTGAGTGATGTARAAGTGCAAGATCTATTATATCAACACTGTAAGTTTGGCCTGCTATGTCTCTGCCTTAAAATTCAGTCTAATCTGGTGTGATGTATTCCCTAGATGCCATATGAAAAATGAAGAATTTGCCTTTTTAGAAACTGCTTCAGTCCTAAGCCAAAATATCCATAAAGCAGCAGCTACTGTTTATCCACTTGCACAGAAACCTCCACAATGTTTTTCACGTCTTGGATCCAGTTACAACAAATGTCACAAGCTGAATAACAAACCTAATTCCCAGAGCTCTGCCTTCATTATTGATGGTGCCTTTRACAAACAGGAAAACAAGTGAAGAGGGTGGGAGTCTGAGTGCACTTTGATCTCAATGTGCAGTGAGAAAAAGCATCAGCCAAGCAGAGGGATGGATGGAGGAGGACATTGGCAGGACAGCTTCTGACCTCGTGTCCAAAGACTGCCAAAACTCCACAGGTTTTTTGTTGTAGATAAATGAAATAGCTTTTAAATACACTGCTATTGCCATTTATTCCCCTTGCTGTTGCCTCACACCAGAATTGTGGCAGCTTCCAGGTGATTTCTCTCAAACACTGGAGGGGAACTCTCTGCTGACAGGGAAATCTCTGTACTGATTCATTCCCTGTAATATTCATACCCTTCTGATCCTCAGGACTTACATGAATCTTTGCTGGCTCTTCAGCCACAGTATATTGTGTTAATCTATCAATCTAATTAGTGCTTTATATGGAGGTTGTGTTTGGGGATGAGGAATGGAGCTGGGAGGTGAAGTGGGAGTTGGACACAGAGCTTGTTCAGAGAGCAGAAACCAAACTTTGTCTGTTCAGGGAAATGTCCTAAGACTCCCCAAGATGTATATGTGGGACTTGGTTCATGTCAAACAGCCAAACTGCTCTGGCTTGGAGAGCAGCAGGTGCAGGGATTGCTATTCCTGGAAAACTTGATCAAAATGTAGGTTATTCTGATTTCATCTGAGAAGCTGATGCCTGACCCGGTGGAAGTTGCTCTGCAGATCCATTTCTTTCCTCTGCTAGGAGGTTTCTACTGTAAAGGTGTTGTGTTGGCTTAGCACTATGTGCTCTTACCCTTCAGAGCCATCTCTATGTAGTACTTGAACCTTYTGGGTTGGGAAATGTTGCAAAAGCCACACAGATATTTATGGCCTACAGTGAGCTGCTGATTTGTCTCTTCTGTCTCAGCTAGGGCTGTCTCCATGGTGCTTACCCAGAATATTGGAACATAAAAGAGAYGTTTCCTCTATTTGTTGCAGCAACAGGCAATTGAAAGACTAAAATWAATGTAATATTCTCTAAATAAATCTAGGGAAAACCAACAGCCTATCTTCAGCATTCTGGCAGCCAGTGTTGTGTTTGTTTTTCTTTGCTCTGAGTCAAACTGTGACTTCTCTCAGCAGAAGGAAGCCAAAAGCATCTATTGGGGTGGTTCTGTGAATAGCTGAAGCATTGATGGCATTCAAATAAGTGTGTATTGCCCAGCTGTTTAGGAGAATGTGCTGCATAATTGGTGTACCATAAACAAAGTGATTATTGGTGAGCACAGCTGTCATTTCTATAGTCAGACTTGATGGAGAATGTGGGAGTCACRTGTTGTGAAAATCTGGTGGGTCTGTTTTGTCATTATTAATTTGTAGGCTTCCAGAAGAATCTAGAAGACTTCTCAAAYAAACATAATGTGCTTGTCTTTTGTGCAGGAAAAGCTCTAATAATTTTCCTCATTGAGATACAGCACTGGTTTTTTGTGGGTGCAAGGGAAGTAATCAAAGCAAAGTTAATCAGGGCTTTTGAATGTGGGCTGGGGGTTTTTGTGGGGTTTGTTGTTTTGTTGGTTTATTTGTTTTAAATGACTATAGAAAGTCATTTTTAAAATAAGCAAGTAGCTTTTTCTTTTTTTGAAAAATCATACTCGGTAATCATATTTTAAAACTTAATGTGCTGAAAGGACCAGAAATAACTTCTTGGTCTGAAATAACTTCRTTGCTAGACATGAGCTGCTTTGCTGAGGCTGTGAAATAATAAGAAACTGGCTCAGGATAGGAATCTGTCCAGTTGCAGGAGCTCCCTAAACAGATATGCTATAGAAATGCTAATGCACTGCTTCTGCTGGGGTTGTGATCTTCCAGCCAGAGAAAAAGGGAGAGAGTTTCTTGACAGATAAATATTTCATCAAGGAATGGGTGGAGGAGAACTGACTTTTAGTGGGATGAAGGGCCTTCTGTCTTCAGTAAAGTCATGCACSACTAACACATCTGGCCTCTTCAAGWATCTCCCAATTAGACAGGTTTAATTTTTGGGTTATTGTGGTGGGGCTTGAGCTCTGTTAGCTGGATGTGCTCAGGTGCTCTCCTGTTCTGAACTCCCCAGGGGAAATTAAAGGCTTCCAAAAGCGAAGAGGAAAAGATAAGGCTTAACACTTTGTAATTCCTTACCATGGTCCCTTTGTGTCCAGCTGGCCCAAAACTACAAATAAGTGACCAGGAGAAAGGGGGAAAGACTCTTCTTCCTATGTTTCTRTCTAGGGAGGGAATGTCTCTCTATTATAAACACCATGTAAGAGAAATAAGAGTAGGACAACACCAGACACTGTCCAGCACAGTAAGAAATTCTGATTGAGGATTGTCTTCAGCCTGGGGGCTTTTTCTTGTTTTGTTTTGTTTTTTAAATCAAAGAGTAGAAGAACTTGTAATATGAAGCTAAGCTATGACTTTTTGTTAAAAAAAGAAAGAGAAAAAGAAAACAAAAACCACACACCCCCACCAAACCCCCTGAAAATTTGGAATGGGACTGTGAAGAATTTTAATGTGTTAGACTTCCCCTGCAAGGCCACAGGCAGCATCCCAGGTAGCTGTGGAGGAGACCTGATGAGAAACACGTGAGGTGAAGCTCTTTGAATAATGATGCCATCTGCAGGAGTTTCCCAGCCATCAGCCCTTGTCCCAGAAGACCGTTTGTACTTCACAGCATTAATATTCATTAGGTGTAACACCATATGTTGCACAGCAGGATGCATTGCCAGCAGACTGTTTGTCATAAAGCCAGATTTAATAAAGCATTGTAAAACAAACATTATGATGATAAATACAAAATGACAGGCTAATTAAGAGAATCTTAATTGCCATTTTTCCATAATAACATTTGTTTAGTGTGTATCTGTCTTGTGCTGGTACCTTCCTTGTTCAGCTTTTCACTTTGTATTAGTTCCATAAGGGAATCTGTGCCCTGGATGTTTTAAGGCTCTTTAATGCTCTGTTGCAAGAAATAAATTCAAGGTTAATGAATTGTTGCTAGACTACAGATGTACATAACCATGGACCTCCAATCTTGATGAGAGCAAGGAAATACAGCCCTGAAATGTGGATTTCAGAGGGGTGTGAGCTTGCTGGGGACAACTTAATGCCCCCTCTTGAGGGAATGATTTGGCAATGCAGCAGTTGCATTTCTCTAGGCAGGCACCGTGCAATCCTTGTACAGGAKGAGTGCTTTTCAGGGAACAGTTTAGGTGTCCATGACAATTTTCACATTTCACTGTGCAGACTGAAAGACCTCTTTTTTTCCTCCTTCACTAGAGTAGAATTTCATTGTTGCTCCAGTGCCCTACAGCGGTGACTTCATGGGAGAGGAAGGGATTTAAAGGATGTGAAATGATATTGTGAATTAATGCAGGGAAGCAACACCTATTTTTCTTCTTGCTATTACCTTTTTATCATAGCAGTTGCTGCCAGAGTGTCAGGAAATTAATAGATCCATCTTCAAATGTGTCAAGGTGGTGAGTTAGAAAACTTTCAGAAACTCTTGGAAAAGGAAGCTGGAGAACTAAAATCCTGTACCACACAATGTGTATACTCAGACAGGTGCCGAATTCTGTTGTATGATAAAGAAGATAAAAAAATCATGACTTGAGAAGGCCACATCAAAACTCATATGGGAGGTTTGCCCATCATAGTTGGGCTTGTAATTAGATTTTAGTGTTCATCTTCGTGACATCTCTTCCAGGGGTATGGTTTTTACTGTAATGTAGATTTGGGGTTTTGCCTCCGTGTACTGTTTTGTTGTTACCATAACCAAAAAGTGAAAGGTACAAAACTGAAAGCCAGGGGAAGGAAAACCCCAACTCTTTGATTATAGTGGCATACTTTGAATTTTACCCCCACATCTTTCTGCATGGATACCTTAAACATGTCACTCATTTCACAAAACAAGCTATCCTTTGGTGACAAAAAAAAAGAGGGAAAAATTTCCAAAAGATTATAATTCATTAATTAGAAATATTTATCTTGCTATTGTACCTTGGATAGAATTTTTAATGTACCTTGACTTGTAGATTTTGAAATAGTACTGTTTTAAAGCTGGATGGTACTTGCTTTCTTRTTTGAGGTTTGGAGTGGTTTTGTCTGTGTTGTTAACCATTTTTTTTCTATTTAATTTGTGTTAAAACTGYAACTGAAGCACAGAATAAGTGGGACAAGTCTTGAGCAATAAAAGAGATTTTGTTGTTGTTGTTGTTTGTTTTTGGGGTTTTTTGGAGTCTTTTTTGGTTGATTTGGAGGTTTTCTTCAATAAGAATTGGTGAAAAGGGGTTTATTCCTCCTGTGAGCACTTCCTGGATGGTAATTGACAGTCCTGTCCAGTCTCCCACCTGGATCATCTCCCAGCAGTACCTCATATAGTGCTTTACTCTTGGTTTTCTCACTGAGTGCTGCTTCTCTCTGTACCCTTGGGTTTTGACTACACTGCTCAGGTTTCAATGTTCTCTCCTTAGCACACATAAATTATCTGTGAAGGATTTTCTAGATTTATTCTGGTTTTTGGGGGGAGTTTTAACTACTTTCACTTTAGGTTTTAACCTTATTACAACTATTACTCCTCTTTGCTTGCTGTGCTATCCTCAGGTGGTTCTTGGGTGTTTGACATTGCCTGTGATGACAAATTCCCTTTACATCTTCCAGAGTATGAGGTGAGCAAAATGTCCACCTCCACCTTGTGTAGTCTCAATAGAGCTCAGCACAAGGAAGAAAAAGACTCAAAAAATAAAAAAAAATTAAAAATCTCACTGGATTTCCAATTTGTACTACTTGAAAAAAGTACACGGGCTTTACTTGAAGCTCTTCTGCAAGAGGCACAGAATGGGAAAGAAGAAATCATGGTATTCAAATCATCCTGGGGTTGTGGGGAGAGAAGTGGGATGGCCAGGACAAATGAATAATTCATGAGTGCTTTCCCTTCCTCCAAAGGATGGCCAGGACAGTCATACTCTGGGGCAGGGAAGATGAGGTAACAGCAGTGAGGTGCTGAAGCAGAGGGATTTTTAGGAAACTGGAGATGGAATCTCAAGGCACATAATGAGCCACCTGATCCTGCTCAGAAATGGTGAATGCTGTGTTTAAAACCTGCATCTTCACCTGACAGCTGTAAAGACTTTAAAATATTTGTTTCAATGCTTTTATAAACATATTTTATGCTTTATGACATGGAAATTTTTATGGCCAAGGGGSAAAAATGATCAATTCACAGACTCTGGTTTAGGAAAGTGGTTCAGCACCTTGGGAGTTGAGTGGTGAATAAATACATTGAGTTCCTCATGTGTTTAGTGCAGTTCTGCCACTCTAATTTATTCCAAGGAGCAACCATACTTTTTTCTGTCCTCACACTTTCCTCTAGTGATGTGATCAAAAATTGAGAGGCAGATGCTGGATTTAAGGTGCTCTTCTGGCCCTCCTGACATCAGTGGGGGCTTTCATTCAGAGGAGGGAATGTACACTCATATATTGTGGGCTGGAAACTTGTTTGTGGTTGTGGCTCATTTGTGTTTTGTGTGTGTTTTTAGTAGTTTCACATTGAGAAATCCCAGTGTGAGTTTCCTCTATACAAAAGATTATCTGTCTGTGAGTGGTGACTCACCAAATCTTCTCAGTTCTGACCCTGTTCAGTAGTACCACATTAAGAAGAGACATGTGGTATATGCCAAGAATGGATTCCTAAGAGCTTTTAGACAAAACATTTTCATGTTTCTTTTTTGTTTTGAGATCTCTGTCATCTTAATCTCTTGAATAAGTAACAGCAAGCACAGCTGATTTTTTCATACTTTAACCCACCAGTGATGACAAAASAAAATAAAAATTGTTTGCCTTTCCGTAACAGGCAAGTAAAGTTGTGCTYCATTGCTGAATCTGTCTTTGGCAAAAAGATTTTTGACAGAGTGACTGAAGGTAATTTAAAAATTAACAGCTGGTTAYATGCAAGCATATAGGGCCTGGGAAATAAGCAGCAGTAAAGAAATGAGGGAGGACCACAGCAGCCGTGATCCTGTTCTTTGGTTTGTGGCCTCAAAGTTCAATAGATGTGATTTAAAAAAATCAAAAAAGGCCCAGACAAATAAAAACCTAGATAAAGGGTAAAGCATTCAGCTATCAGAGCTGAATACTACTGAAGGACTGTGCATGTCTTTCAAAAGCAGTTAACCTTATTTCCCTCAAAATGCTGATGTGTGTTGTCATCTGGGCAGCTCTGAAGATCGCAGAAATGTCACCTCTCCCCCTTTGCCTCTGCAATGTCTGTGACACCCAGGCTGCACACCAGCACAGGCCTCACTTCCAGAGGATGTGGAAGTGTTCATTTGCTAAAAGGCATCCAGGAAAATTGATATAAAATTCAATTGATTAAGTCAGGCTCAGAAAGTCTGAGTTGCAAACAGGTGGAAGCTACAGGAATAACTGGGGAGACAGGAGTGGTGCTGGACTCTAATTTTGACTTGGTGCTGCTGCTCTGACACTGATTGATGGTATTGGAGAGCTGTTGGATGGCCATGGCTGGCTGGGCTGGTGGTTCAAAAGCTCATTTTCCTCCTAACTGGAATTTTTGAATGGAGGAAGAGTGGTCCTTGCTGAGCAGCCCCTCAGGGGTCCCCAAGGAGTGATGCCCTGACCTCTGGTCAGGCCTTGTTGGTTAGAGGGGAGTCCCTCCCACCTTTCACTGCCAGCTTTTGGCTCAGCACAGCTTCTAAAACACCTGGCAGCAAAGCAGGCAATGAACAGTGCTCCAGCTTGTTATTTCCAAGGGCTCAAAATATAAATCACCTTTGCCAAATGAGATCAAAGTGAAACATGATGAGATGGAGCAGATATCTGAAAAGATTTTCTGAAGACCTTTGGGTTATTTATTTTCAGGCCAGCTGCGGAGGCTGAGAATAAAGCATCCAGCTGGGAAGGCTAAGAGAATAAAGCATCCRGAAGTCAGATTTAGGGTTCATAAACATGTTCTGCTGTGATGAGTTTAATCCTAAAAAAATTATCTTCAACATTAGTGAGGAATTTGCACCCAGAGAAGAGAAGMAGTGCTGTAAGAAAGCTTTTCTGAGTTTCACTAAACGCTTCTTACCACCAGGAAGAAATGCCATCAGCTAGTGACTAGTTTTCTAGTTTATTCAGGAACAGCCATGGGGGTTTGGGTTAGGTTTATACACAATGACATTCTGTGCTAAGTTTCAGTCTTGGAGGGACTGTTTTAAAATCAAGCAGTGTGTCATGTGATTATAGGACATGAAGGTGTGTGCTAGAAAAGGAATGAGAGGCAGAAAGATAAAAATCATTATTAATTTTAGGAAATAACTGTGAGCTTCAGTGTCTACATGCAAGAAATGTGGTTAGGAAGGAACTAAGAGGAGAGGCATAAAATGGTTAGATGCAATTATAAATTAATGTTAAATGAAAACGTTTAAGACCTCAGATGGTACCAGTGAGATCCAGACTATCTTGTTTCCTCACTCTAAAATTATTTATATTTTATACACATAGCAGACACTTGCTTCAATGTSAATTTCATCTGATCTGGYAACATTCTGCAGCAAGAAAACAGCGAGTCTGTATTCTAAGCAGATCAGTAAACAATAAATTCATTGCGAACAAAAAATTCAGCTTAGAATAAAATACCCTAAATCCTAAATGGGCATTATTCTTAAATTTGCCTGTGATTACTTATGCTCTCAGCATCCTCTTGTGCATTTGTTGGAGGATGTCTGGCTAGGTGTTTTCACATCTGTCAGCAAAGCCAGCCCCTAAATGCAGAGTGCAGCCCTTGGGAACACTTTGCAATGATCCCCAGAGGACCTTTGGCCTGCAAAAAGCAAAGAAAGGATTAGATGGACCCACAAATGCATTACTTTATTTTCATCTGCAAGAGGAACAGCATTGCTCCAGCTTGGTCCCACATGGTCCATCACTTTGGACAATGATCTTGCCAGACTGTAACTACTGCTGTGTTTGAGAGGTAGAAGTGTTATATTTAGAAATCCTCAAGGCAAAGTCAGAACTTGAGGGATATCTTGTGAATTACTTTAGTAAATATTTTTCTTCTGTTGTAATAAATGAAAAAAACCCAACCAAACCAGCAAACAACAACAAAAATCCTTTAATAACTGGCTTGGAAGAAAAATAAAAAAATGCACTGCAGAAAAGAGAGGAGCATTAGCATGGGTGGTGCTGCATGACAGAAGAATTCCTTTCAGTGTAGCATTTTTAGTTTTCACTGTTAAAAATATCAAGTGGCTTAGATCAGAGTCAGATCCTCAGTAGGTAATTAAGTCTTTCACAATTTAAATATGGTAATGAAAATGAAGAAGTCTCCAAACTGTGCTTTGAGTTGGAGATTGGTTCTCCTTTTTTTCCCCCACTCTGGGTGTCTTCAGAGGCTTCCAGATAAAAGTTCAGTGTCCTGCCTAGACAATTGTTTCTTAAACAAGTTATTGATGATGCTTTGTTTTGAAAACTGCTGGAACTGTGATGCACGTGTGTATTTTTAAACAAAAAAAAATAGCAAATATGAGCTTAGAGTGATGGCAGGAACTGGGGGAAGCTTTTGACTTGCTGAACTACAATACTTGTTCTTTATTTATTAATTCATATAAATATTTTGTKTAGTGTCTACTTTGAAAACACTGAGTTAGTCTCAAATAAAGTTAAAATATTTTTAAGCCCTATGTAGCTCTCCATAGTCAAAAGAAAAATTTTTGGGGTTGATTTTTAATGGGAGGAAGGGGAATCTTCAGAAACTCCCCCACATTTACACACTGAGATTTAAGGGCACTTGGAATAGGGGGAGCACTTGGCTGGCTGATTGCTTTTCTGTAAACTCTGGCCTAATTGCTCTCATTTGCTATTTAATTGTGAATTCTTCATCTATTCGTTGCCACTAAAGCCAGTTTTGTCATTTTATGGGGGCATGAGAGCACCTTTTTAACTAAAAAGAGGAAATTCTTGACTTGCCTACTTTTTGGGTTTTTGTTATGCTTTTTTTGTTGTTTGTTTGTTTTTGTTTGGGGTTTTTGTGGTTTTTTTAATTGGCTATTTTGTGTGTGTGTAAGATTTGTTTGGTTGTTGGGGTTTTTTTCCCCTTGTTTTTAGTGTATTACTGAAAAATTGCACCATTTAAAAGCACCCCTGGTAATTATAAATTTCAGCCTTTTCCTTCCTGTGGCAGACAAGAATGAAATACAAGTCCACAGGTAACAAAACATGCCAGTAACTTGTCGGTGCACCACACTTAAAGAGCATTCATTGGATATCCATCTTCAAAGTGCCTTGTAAACAGTGACAGGCAGAGTGGCTGAATGAATTCATCACTGCTGAGAAGCATTGGCTTGATTAGATAATCATCTAGTTTCTTTTATGCTACAGGGCAATTCAACTTTAGTCTTCAGCTGTTGGCTTCTGGAGAGAAATATAAATTACTGGACTGTGATTTTTTTTCTCACATATATTTACTGTGGTYCCTGATAAATTTTCTGAACCTCCTTAATTCCCTATCTGGCCTCGGGTATGCTTCTTTTCCATGAAAATTTTCAAAGATATCTTTTTTCTTTTTTTTCGTTGTGGAAAGGAGAGGGAGAAGGAGAATAGCAGCAGTGCTGCAGCATCACCTTCCCTGCCAGGTGTGTCCTGCAGGTCCCAGCTGGCAAAGGCACCAATGCAGCCTGGGCAGTGTTTGTCCCTTGCTCCCAAGGCGCCTCTRCACCACCTGAAGCTGAGATTTATTGCTGAAAGGCTGGACTCTGGTCCAGGGGCTCAGCTTGGAGAGTTTCTTATCCAGGAATAAGTATCTTATCCCAGTGCCTGGGGAGCAGGGGAGGGAGCTGGGTTGTTTTCCCAAGCTTGCCACTTTTGACCACAAAGCCAGGCCCAAGGGGGATTTGTTGCTCTCATGTCTTGTGCTAAGACTCTGGAAAGYTTTCCAGAAAAAAGAGGTAATGTTTTGTTTTTTTTTTCTGTGAGAGCTGGAGACCTTGCTCTTTATTTCTGTTCTGCACCCCCCTGAGCAAAGCAAATCAATGTAGTATTGTGGGAGGAAGAGACTTCCGTTGTTCAAAGCCTTCCTACTCCTGGCTTTATCCTTTGGCTGATTTTGCCRGGAAAAGAGCCAGGGAGTGCAATCCCACATCTGCAGTGGGGACAGTGACTTGGAACCCCCTTTACAAGASATGCTGCTGCCACATAGGGTAGAGCCCTGGGGAAAGAGTAGTTTCCAGAAAATATTGGTTTTGCTGCTCTGTCCCTGGTTTCCTGGAGGCTCCCACATCATCTCTTGCCATCCATGTGGGCTCCACTGCTTTCCAGCAGTAGAAATTGCAGTTCCTCTAAGTTTGCTCTTTGGGATTGCTTTGCCATCAGAAGGTTTCCTCTAAAATTCTYCCAGTTGCAGACTTGTCTCTCTCCTCTCCTGTATGCAGTGAGTTTAGAAAATGAAGTCTGTGCCTCCAGTTTCCAGTAAAACCTGATGTGGCAATAAATAATGATCTGTCCCTGAAGCCAGTTAAAATAAATACATCTTAAAATGTCTAATTAAAAATCAATCCAACAGYTCATACCTGCATTTATTTCCTTCCAATAGATCCAGATTTAATCTCTAGAGCATAAATAATCTTTCCTCTGATGATATTTAGGGTAGGGCATTATGTATCTTTTCTATCAAATATGTTTCAAATATCAATGCCCACCTCCCATATCCAAACATTGTGTGGTTGTATCATCAACAAAGGTAGCAGCAAGCAAAATTTATATATTTAGGGAAGTAATTTTAGGTTTTTTTCCCTCTAAATGTAATTCACATTGTCCAATATTAGTCAAACAAATGGGCTATTACTCCTCACAGAGGGGCATGTTTTTAGCATTTGGCTTTCGGGGAGGTTCCCAAGCGCTTTCACATGAAGTCAGCATCTCACCCTCAGCTTTTACAGATGGAAAAGCTGGGATCCAGGATGGGAAGTGCCTGGCCTAGGGTTTCTCCAAAACCCTTGGAAAGCCCCTCAGCTCCCCTCCAGCCCATTAATTTCAGGCAGCTGCCAAGCACCAGATCCTTATTTGTGTTGCAGCAGCACTTAGCAACCTGGGCTGGGGTCGGGGCTGTGGGGCTGCCCCAGCCAGCCGTGACCATCCCTGCTTGTGAGCCTTGAGCCCAAACAGCTGCAGCCAGGAGCCAAAAGAGGATGGAAGAGTGTTGAAGTGACATGTCTAAAACCAGACCTCAGGGAAGCAAGCAACTTCCCCAGGAACTTCTTGAATTTCAGCCACTGGATGATGATTTCTGTTTTGGTGTTAGGAAGATATCCCTCAGCTCCCATGGGGTGAGCCTGCAGCTCTCAGGGGGCTGGGGGAGGCAGAACAAACTCAGGGCGTGCTGCTGGCAAGAGGCTGCTTGTTCTGGTCATGAATTGTCTCGGGAACTGGGTGTCATGTTCCAGTTTATCACAGAATATTGGGGTATTTTGYTTTCTTTCAATGGTTCACGTGTATTGTATGCGCTAAGCTGAAATTTTTTCCTTGGAAGAAATGCAGCGAYGGTTCAGCAACACAACAGGCACCAAATGTCTGTAAAAGAGAAATTCCCTGATTTTTTCYATCTCACCATTTCTAGCAGCTGCTTTATTTTCTTTCTACTGTCACAAGACAGTAACTTCTTTACCCTGGAAATTTATGTCAGCTCGGTGGTTCCAATCCTTTCCTTGTAATTTTTGAACAGTAACTGATCCAGTTTGATAAAAATTCTCCATGTTCTAATCAAAAATAGTCCTCTCATCAGCCATGTATTTTTGGATAGCTCTAATCATGACTGACTTGGTCAGATGCCTAACTGCTAATTTAAATAGAACCATGTCCTTTCARCATCCAAAGTGCAGTAAATCACTAAAAGGAAAAAAAAAAAGAATATGTCTTGGGTGCTTTGCAGTAAAAATAAAAACTTGAAAAATTTAAGAGCCTTCCATTCCCTCATAGAGTCAGACAGCAAAATCCTTAAAATGACCCAGCATTTGATAAGTGTTTTTTCCCTTATTGGTATACATTTTCTTAAAATCAGCTGTAGTTGTGTTCTCCCTGGMCTGATGACCATCACTTGAAGTTCACAAGAAAACAGACATGTTGGACAGGTTTTATGTGACTCTGATGTGGATTTGCAGTGGAAATGAAATAATGAAAACTCTGCTCAGGCACGATTCCACCATTTGATGAGAGTCCTTGCTTTACTGCTTTGTCAGGTTGCTTTAACACAGCAAGGAGGCTTGGCCAGGAGCAGGATGGTGTTTGCCAGGTGAGGTTCAAGCTGGACATTCCCCTTCTGGCAAGGTGCAATCACCACTCTGGTGCCTATTTGTACCAACAAGAAGCGCAGGTCAGGCAATAGGAGGTGTCAGAAGGAAAAAAAAAAGGTTCTTTTCCATCTCTGTGACTGAGGACAGCCTGTCCTTTACAGATACTCCCTCTCCCCACCTGCATTCCCCCCCAGCACTCAATTACCCATTAAGGTTTTTAAGAGAAACAGAATGGCAATTAAGCCCCGTACAGCAGTGAGAAAGCAGTGGAAGCTGTGGGCTTGCTGAGAAATCTATCCATAAATGAGTTAACTGCACAAATAATTCCAGCTAATTAGAGGTGCGCATTCCCCAAATAACTTGATTSTCTCATTTACTTAATTGAGTTGATGGTGGCTCTGGGATAGAACAGCAGACTGTGCAGTGGCTTATACAATAAGTATCACTTTGACTATGTCTGTTYAAACAGTCCTGACTTTTTCTATTAACTTGCAATTTGCGACAGAATCAAGAAAACTGTTGCTTTGGATTTTTTTTTAATTACAGTATTGCGTTTAATATTTTAGATGAAGGTAAGGTAAATTCCATTTACAATTCCCAAGTTTAGCTGAAAAGTGGATGCTATAAACAAGGATTGTTGATCAGAGAAGTGGGGTCTTTGCTTCACACTTCGGAGAAACACTGACAGGACTGACAGCTTTCCACATGATGACACAGATAAAACTGCCATGCTTGGATAACAAATCCAGATATTGCCTAGGGTCTAAGCAGCTTCTTTGGGACTTACATAATTTAGGATCTTTCCCTAGATAGAAAAAATGGAAGAGAAGCAGCAAGCTTTSCTGGTGAGATGATTTTTCCCTAAATGATGAGAGAGAAGCTTCAAAGAGCCTCAGATTTTTTTACCTTGTCCTTCCTCTTTTTAAAATGACCATTTAGTCTCAGCATCTAACTTTTTGTTCCATGTTTTAACAACCTGAATAGGGCCACACCAACCACTAGGCATCAGTAAAACATCTTTCTTTTCTGTTTATTTGCCTTTCTTTCTTAATTGTATAAAAGAATAGGCATAAAAATACTGCTGGTACTGAAATCATCCCTTTTCAAGAAGAATAAATTTCAATTCCTGCTTTGTGTTAGGACCAAGTGAGGGGAGAACTTGACCAAGATTTTTGTTCTCTAGTGTAATGCTTGCTGATCAAACATTTCCATTTTGGCACTCAAGGATTTGGGATGTTAATGAACAGTTTAAAAAATGAACACTTAAAAAAAAAAAAGAGGAGAGAAATTAAAATATGAGTAGCAAACCTGAAAGAAATAGTCAGTAGACACCTTTTTCTTTAGGAGAAGTAAAGTTGGAAACATGTTCCTGTTCTCTATTTTCYTGGAATCATTAAATGCACTGGTCTTTTGCTAAGGAAATAATTTAAGTACAAGGTAATAGCCACAGTGCTGTTTGTCATTAGCTTGTACCTGCTAATAAACAGGGAAATTCATCTCTTATGGAGTCACTTTCCTAATGGACCTTCAAAGACCCCATGTCAGTGTTCACAGGGAAAACAGGGAGACTGCCAGGCCACCCAAGCCCTTTGCAAACAGAAAATTTGTTCCAGGAAACCTCAAAAAGGCCCAACACAATTTCTCTCTATTGTGTTATTACTTCACCAGCAAAACCTTTCCTCTGTTATTTTGATTCTCATCCTCTCCCAGCCTTACATCCTCATGGAAATTCCATTTCTGCTCAGTCCTGCACTTACTTTCCTTCTCCTTTTTGTTCTTCCGCTGTTTGTTTTTCTTTTCACTGTTGTATTTCCTACTGGCACTGGTGATGCAAATCAGTGGGTGGGTTTGGGGCAGGGCCATTTTGTGTTCTCGTGGACATGGGAACATTTCTCTTCAAGCAGAAGAGCAGTGTCGCTAATGTGGCACATTGCTGAGACTTTAGTTAGTTTTTAGATGATGTATTTTTTTAATTGGATTTGAGATTCAGCAGATGTTGGAAAGCAAATAAACCATATGCAATGGTTGTTAGACATTACTCATGGTGTAATCCCTTTATCCAAATACAAAAGTTAAACATGTGAAACCATATCCTTAGATAACTGCAGAAGTTCAGCTCTTACTCAGCCACCGGCACGTCATTCCCTTCATCATTTGGTGCAGCACATCCTCTCTGAAGGAAGGTGGGCAGACAGGGGGAAGATGGATTCATGACTGTGCTCTAAAATAAATGTCAGCTAACCACAAAGGGTCAAATTCATTGCTGATGTAACACTGCTGACTTCAGTGGATTTACACTGGGGATTAATGTAGTCCTTTCTCTAATATACGTGTTCAGGGGGGAAGGAAGATGGTTTTTATATAGATTCAGCACAAGATCTGCTGGCATAAAAACAACCCAAACAGAATTGTTCCCTTCTCAAACATCTGTTAGCATGAACGTCCAAATCCTGTGTATCTGCCACAGGTTGTTATAATCGAGCTGCATTGCATTAACAAAAATACAATAACCATTTGGTCTCTGCTTTAAACAAGAGCTTATGAAAATGGCTTTCAGGTGGAGGGAGTGGTGATTTGGCAGCCTTCTCTTGGCAGGGCTGTGCATTGCACATGAGGGAAAGTTGTTTGGTGGTAGAGCAGACAAATTGCTTAACAATTAATAAAAATAATGCCTTGTGTTTCTGCACGACAAGGTGCTGTGCAGGAATTCTCCTCTCCCCAGCTGCTCTCCACTAATAAAACATAGTCAGCTCTRTAGGTTTTTAAATCACACACAATGAAGTGGAACAGTGCTTTAAAATGGGGTAACACTGGATATTTGCACARGCAAAACTGGATTTGTAACATGGGTTACAAATCTACTTTCTCTAGACTGCCCTGCTTTTAAAAGTCTTTTCAGCTCCATATCAGTCAGCATGGTTTCTTTTAGATGTTTTCTGTTTTATTTAAGTTTCTARGAGTTTTCTCCTAAGTAATTAACCAATATAATAGACTGTGTAGAAAATTATTACAGAAATCAGCTGCATCCTTTTAGGAATTGTACGAGTATGTTTTCATCTGGATCAGAGCAGATTTAATATCTTAAATCTTATTTTACAAGGCAACTGAGACCCCACAAGCCAAAGTGTGATGCAAAGTGATAAAAAGCTCAAGAATATCTTCTTAAAATCAGAGGTGTATTTGAAAATGTTCTTTTTGTTTTGAGCATATGATAGGGTCTTAATTCTGTGGCTTCTTATGGAAGACACAAACTTTGTCAGCCAGGCTGCAAACCAGATGGGGAAAATTTTGCCCTGTTTTCTGTAAAGCAGGTTTTGGRTTTATTCTGTTGAAAGTTCCACAACCAAATCTCCTTCTGGGAGAAWGTCACATCAGCTGCTTTGGGGCTGTTTGCTCTTCATGCCCTTGGCTCCACTGGGCCTCTACAATGTCCTCCCTGAAGTAAAACAAACCAGTTTTATTCTCTTGCTGAGAACACTTCCTATGTTTTACTGAGTTCTGGAAGTTTTCCTTCTTGAATCTTTTCTTGCACCCCATTTTGAAAGTAAAGATTGTTTTCCTTGGGAGAAAACAGAAATTTCTTGGAATTACTCTACTGTTGGCAGATGTCAACATTTTAGAAAAGAAATCCAGGTTCCTGGATGTAATTTTCCTCCTTAATGTAGAGTGTGTCTCTCATAGCACTGATGATGTTTCATCAGCGGTAATTAGAAGCAAGATACTGTGTGAGGATTTTCTCTTTTTGGGAAGATATAATTGAGTATGTGTACAACACACTCAGCATTTTCCTGGAATTAATCTCCAGTGTTTCACATTTGAGATAATCTTCTTCAAACACCTACTTTTAACTTTAAACCCAGAGGTTTGGGGCAATATCTGTTACTTTGCTCAGAGTGCAAAACCAGTTYAGACTAAAGCTCTAAATATGTGCTGGAAATCTGAGATTGGACTCAGTTTAGAACAGAAGATGAGACTTTTGGTTTGGGCAAGAATTTTGTCTTTTGTACCACTTTTGACATCAATAGGACTGAGATAAATTCTTCTATTGCTGCATAAACATAAAATAATTACTTTTGGTTCTACCTTTTTCATGTACTCATTGGTTGTCTTGATTAAAATTATTGCCTTGAGTTTGGTAAATGAAATAATTTTAATCATTACTTTAAAAGATGCCTTATTTGTACCTGTATCAGCAAAGACTGAATACTTCAATTTGGAGTTCACAGAACCTCCTAATTCCTGCAGAATTTTTTYTGGTTGTAGAGAAAACATGGTCAGGCAGATCTTGGATGATGATCTAGTAAAGCTCACATAAATTATTTCTGGAAAACTTTGAAGGAAAATAAACAATAAAAATAACTTTCAGGATGTGGATTAATGTAGGAATTAATATGTCTCCAATTAGTTMACAGATTTGTAGCCAGAAAGGATGAATTATATCTTGTTAAAGTGGTTTTTAAAAATATATTTATGTATATATGTTGATTTTTGCAAAGTTTTTGTGTTTTAATGTAATRCTAATAAACACAAGTGTTTGCTGGTAAGGATTTAGACAGTCAGAAGTTGTCAATGTGGTCTTGATTTCCTGCTGCTGGTTCAACATGGTGTGCTCAGGTGATGTGTTAAAGAAATCTGTGTGGTTTGATTTGTTTTTCAAAATTAAATTCAAGTTTTATTCTCCTCAAATGCTTCCTTATTAAAGTTCTTGTAAATGAAAACATTTAGGTGTCTACTAATCACCAATAGCAGCCAATATATTTCTCAATTAATCAAGTAAAGCCTGTTAAATGCAGTTTAAGGACCATTTTATGGGGATTCTCAGTGACACCTCTGCAAATATCCTTGAGTAAACTTTATTTGAGACCTTACCAGGGCTCATGGGCAAACAAACTTTACTCCTCCAATGAATAACTGCCTGCATTGAGGGCTGTGCAGCATTCAGGAGCAGTGGACCTGTAAACCTATTAAGTTTACTGTGTTCTGCAGCACAGAATATCCTTGCCTTCAGTGGTTTCCTAACTGCTCATAGGGAAATGCAAAGAGGTCGAGTGGAGGGCACTACTACCAATCTCCATTCCTTAATATCTATGGAGATACTCAGATCAAAAGGGGGATACAATTTATTTTAGCTAATTCTTCTTTAATGCAGTCCTTAACCCAAAATAATTGTTGCTGAGCATAGCAGAAACTTAAATAAAATCCATGTTTCACAGAGATGAAATTTCCCAGTTCTGTGGCCCAGAGGTATTCACATGAGATGCTTTCTGTGCAGTGTGTATTCTTTTGGGGGGGCTATAAATCCTCAGAAGTATTTTTAATGGTGTATTAGCTCTGACTTAGGGAAGGGACCTGGGTTTCATTTGCCTAGGAGCTTTCRTTACAGGTGCCTTTGGAAGGTTGATGGCTGGAGATAGAATCAAAAATAGAGGTGAAAAGGAGTTATTACTTGTCAGAGACCCTTATTTTCCCTGCTACTCTGCAGGGCTCTGTGAAATGGCCCAGATTACAGATCGATAATGGAGTGCTTGCACTCAGCTAAAACCAAAACCCCATAAACTTTAAAACACAGAATCAGAGCTGGGCTGGGAGCTTGCTGAGAGCTGAGCTTTACTGCTTGGCTCATCCAGCTGAGGTCTGGGGAATATTTATCTTCTCAGTGGTGTCAGTAGAGGCTGAGCTGGCTGCTCTGGTAGTGCTGCCATTCTCCTGCAGTGACATCAGTTAAAATGCTCCAAAAGACTCTGCAAATTCACTGCCTTCCTACCAGCTGCTGGAGCTGCTGAAGGATCCAGCAGTGTCTTCCAAGGGAATAACAGCACCTCAGAAAATGTGCTTCTCTATAATGCCTGCCTTACCTCTTTGAACCTTTTTGAACTTTGCAGAGGACACGTTTTCTTGTTGGTGACATTAGCACCGTGTCTGGGCAGCAGTGTACATCCATTCTTTCAAAATTCTGCTTTTACTTGAGTGGCCCTGAGTGTGGCAGATGTTTCAGGTTCCTATACACAGCTCAGGGGGTGGGTTCTGAGGAGTGCATGTGTGGTTGTTCTTCTAGAGATGCTGTGTTATTCTACTTATGGTTCTCCATAGGAGAATGGTTCTCCATGGCTGTTGAGGAAATCTGCATCCATGAGGCAGCACAAGCCAGAAACAGGAGTGCCCCAGCACAGTCTGTGCCCTCACCAGCCTGGATGGGTGCTGGGKGGACACAGCATGGTGATGGGATCCACCAACAGCCCCTGGTACAGTAAATTAGGACTTGCATGTATCCCAGAGGCCCAAAATGCGACATAACACAGAAATCTTGTCCTGTACACCCTTTTCTGCAATATTTATTCTTTTTTTATTATAGCTTTACATGCTAGTGAGGCTGCTGTTGCTTCTCTGTATTTATTAGGCGTGACTGAATATTATTATTATATAAATAATACCTCTTCTTAGCTCTTTTTAAGTGCTCCCTTTTTCCTGTCTTTGATTGTCCCTGCAGGTGTATTAACACAGAATTTGTACCTTGATACTTTCTCACTGCAAGGTGTGTGTGAAAATCTCACAAGATAGCTGATGATCTCTCTTGCATTGCTAAGTGGTGACAGCAGGACTTCAGGATCATAGGGGAACAGGCTAGAGTCCACTGGAATATTTATAATAATCTCTTAAAAGCTCTGTGGAGCTTGGAAAAGTCATGAGAGAAACACCTGTGGGGCAAACATGAATTTTCATGGGATCAGAGGGCATCTGGGTTTGCAAGGGAGCTTGAGAAACCTCTAATCCAAATTCCTGCTCAGAGCAGGGTCAGCCACTGGTTCAGCCCAGGTTGTTCAGGGCCTGATCCAGCCAGGGTTTGAAATACCTCGAGGCCGGAGACTGCACTGGGCAGGAACTGCTCCACTGCCTCACTGATCTTATGGGGGGAAAAGATTTTCTGTTTGTTCAGTGTGAATTGCCGGTTTCAGCTTCTGCCATCCTCCCGCTGTGCGCCCCTGGGAAGGGCCTGCCTCTGACCTCCCCGGGGCAGTGGGGACAGCTGCTGGGTCACCTCAAAGCCACCCATTGGCCAGCCTGAAGGAGCCTCAGCCCCTCAGCCTTTCCTCCTAGAGAAGAGCTCATCCTTCAGCCCCCTGCTCATCCTTCAGCCCCCTGCTCATCCTGGCTCCTGCAGCATGACCTTTATCAAAGTCTGGTTTTGTCTTGGGGACCCAGGGGGTGGGGATGGGATGCAGCGTTCCAGATTCAACTTCACAAGTGTTGGGTGTGAGGGATCCCTTCACCACCTTCCTCCACTTTGTTCCTTCTGCTCTTGGCCCTTTCCTGCTTCACACCTTTCCTTTCGAATTTCAATGCACCTAGACTAGAAGAGATTCCCTTGCCTTCATTCTTTGAAAGATTTTCACCTCTTCTAAGGTTCATTTCCACTCACAACAGGTTAAAAACTGTCTGGGAGTTGTTAATTTTCACCAGATACTCCCAAAATAATAGAATGTCTGGAGAACCACAGAGCATTTGCAGAACATCTCCAGATAGGAGCTGGATAAAGCTAAAGGAAGAAGAAAAAAAAAAAGACTGAAAGTCAAGGCTTAGTATAATTCTGGACATAAGATTCAGGGAAAATCTTTACTGGTAAAAGAGATTTACTCTGTCAAAATAAGAAAAATTGTTAGACAGAGCCTTATTTTACTTTTAAAAATACATGTATTAGTTTTGCTCTGAAAAAGATTTCTAGAGAGAATTCCTATCAGAGAGTAACTGCTTCCAGCTTTGGTGTTTCTAGAAGTTGAAAGTTTATTTTTGGCAGAGGAACATGACACAACCATCATACCCACTGTTAGACTAAAAATTAGGCAGCTATGAACCCATAGAAATGGATGGGTCTTCATCAGTCATCTGAGCTATTTTGATTCATTTTGCTGCAGGTTGAAGTTTTAAGGAGATCTTTGTGGTGTGAGCACAAAGTGGGTGAGGTTTGTTTATGAAGGGATGAGGTGCTAATCCTTCCAAACTGATAACAGCCATGTATTTAGGGCCATGTAATACCTTGGCATTACTTTTTTATGTACAGAGGATTTCTGCAAATGGAAGCAACTGGAAATAGTTATCATATTTCAGGTCTCCCAAGCGAGAGTTAAAGCTGCAGGTGATGTTTCAATCGCTCTGAATTAGAGAGCTCCATCTAATTCATTTGAGGTCATGATGAACTCGTAGCCTTTGGTAAGAAGACTTGAGCCAGCCAGAAAAAGATTGAATTACTTGTCCCATGGGAGGCTTTTCTCTGTTGCTGGAGAATTCAGGCACTTGGGGGTCAATGTGGAACAGCTTGGACAGTGTCCTCTTGGCTGAGCCCCAAGCCATCAAACCCTTCTCACTGGTTTTCTTTGCCAGCACTTGCTTCACCTTCACCAGTCCCAAGATAAGCAAAGCCAAATAAAAAAAGGAAAAGAAARAAAGAGTCCAGAKGGGAAAAGATGACCAGATGTTTTGGTGAGGTTGGGATGATCCATTACAAAAGAATTCTGTTTTGTTGCCACAAACATAAAGATTGTTCTTGTGCATTGAAATACAGAGCTTTCATKATCCCAGGCCTTTGTTCTTCACTTTCAGACAGAAGGTTGCCTCTGCATCATGGGTATAATGGAAAAGAAATGGCTTTTTCACCTGCCTGTAGCAATCATTTCTAGAAAATACTGTCCTAAGGAGCAGCAAGCCTTGCTGCAGTGCTCCTCTGAAAGGACTCAGCCACTGTAGGGCTGCTCCCAGGTGATCTGAACTGCAATTCCTACAGAACTCCTGACCTCAACATGCTTGTTCACACGTTCTCAGCAAGTGTTTGTGCAAACTGTGGTTTCTTTCTAATCAAGTAAAACCTGTAAATAAGCTGGGGAATCCATAACCCTTGGACAATGGTGGCTTTAACTCAGATAATACAAGGTATGGCTGTTGTGTTTAGTGAGAATGGGAGTCTCAGACTATATAAATATGTAGATGTAAGGAAGCATCTAGAAAAAAAAAATTGGGGAGTCATAACCCTCAATATCTCACTGTTGTTAATAACTGATAATTCAGCCTGACAGAAAAAGAAATGTGTGTAATTTGTAAAGTCTTTTATTCCAAACTGTCATGCCCCCAAAATACAAATTTAAGCATGTACCAAATAATTCAAGAAAACAATCAGGCTATGTTTGCATCTAGGGTACCCAAATGTGCTTGAAGAGCAAACTTGACACAAACAAGGCTTCAGTTAATTCATAATTAATGAATAAATAATTAAAGGTAAAGAGACTAATTTGTAAAATAAAATAAATTGGCTTCCCTGGGACTACTTTCTGATTCCACTATCTGTTGAGGAACCTTTCCTGAAGTGTAGTGGCTGCACACATTTAAAAGCAATGTGAGGAAAAAACAGGTTCTTGAAATAGATGATTGACTGAAATTGTGGCTTGACACTCTCAGCTCCACTGTGTTCTTCCACACAGATTAAAGAACCCATGTGTGATTTGTGTGCTTTTGTTTTTCTGAATGCTTGTGTAAGTTCACCAAATTGGGGTTTTTGATTAAATTTTCAATCCCACCTATAATGTTAAGCCTTTAATGCTTACTTTAACAAAAACTTTGCCTATCTCTCATCAGAACCTTATTATTTTCATGAAGTTTGACCACTTCCATAAATAATTGCATTTTCTAATACCTGCCCTGCTGCCAGAGCAATGTGGAGGGCTCCAAACTCAGATCACCACGACTTCACAGAGTCCTGAGTGTGTTCCAGCTCTCAGAGATTTACAGGTCTGGGAGTTTTAAAAGGTTCATGCTCACAGGAAAAATGCTGCTCTCATGATTGAAACTTGCTGTGAATCTCCAGAAAAAGTTGAGTTGAGTGTGTTTTATTGATTTGCTTAAATACTGAGTGAGTGCGATTTCARCTTTTTTTTAAACCATCCCACACCAAAAGAAAGTGGAATAACTGAAAAACCACCTTGTTCATATTTTAGTTTGAACAGGAGCCTAGTGGCTTCTTAATGCATCCATCCATCTCTAGGGCCAAAAAAAAAATCTATGCTGTAGATCAAGGGTGTAGCAGATGTGCTCAGTCTTTTGCCTTCAAAGATTGTTCTCGGAATTCTTGCAGTAGTTTTATCTCAAATTGAACAGCTCAGTTTCTCTGTGAAATAATTAATTACTCMGATGAAATACTCTATTAAGTTTGCTGTAGAGAGGTCTACAAGCAGGGTGTCTGCAGAAATGTAAATGTTCAAGCTGTTCATAATCCTTATGAATGATATTAAAAAATTGGCATTATTTCCACGAACAGACAKCTTTGTGCATCATCAAGGCAGGAAAAATTACAAACAGAAAATTCAAACACRAGCAGATAAAGTATATATCCCTTCTCTTGGACTGTTTAATTTATTTAAAGTAACTAGAATTTTAAAAACTAAGTGAATTTTTGGGTTGGTGACAAGCTTGGCACAGTTAGTTTTAAAATCCAGTTTAAACAAAGAGTTGGCTGGTTAAGACTCTTAGGCTGCCTGTGCTTTGAAGGCAGCTAAAACATCATAATCTCAGCGTGATAAGGTGAAGTAGCAGATTTGTGTAGGAAAAYGTTCTTTGTTCCATTCTGGAATTTCTTTTTAAAAAATACCTCACTATTTTATGCTTGTCTGAAGAAGTTTTAGAAAAATTATATATTATGTCTTGAAATGGAGAGAAGATTCCCCCCCTCCTTTATGCAGACAGGGATGTTTGAGTTACACAGGTGCAATTCCTTTTTTTTTTTTTAATGGCAGAGTTTGGCCCCTTACACCCTTCCAAACAATCCAACAGCAGCATTTCCCTCCTGGTTTGGAAGGCTGAATAAAGTCATATATTTCCCATTTCTTGACTGTTTTGGCATTCCTCCCTGAAAGGGAGGAAAAGCCTTACAAGGTTTCCTTTGGCCCAATCCCCAACACATCTGCTGCAGCTGGGGGAAGCCAGGTCTGGCTGTGGTGGTGCCCACAGGGGGGGCTGGGGGGTGGCCAGCAGCCCCCAGGGCCTTTCTGGGGAGGGGAGATGCTGAGCTCCTCAGGAGGGATGGCTGGGTGGCAGCTAAAAATTAGGAAGGCTTTGGGCACAGAAAATAATATGGAATTATAGCATGGTTTGGGTTGGGAGGGACCCTAAAGTTCGTCTGACCTGGACACTAGAGCTGAGTCTACACCCCCTTGTGCCTTAGAAAGTTTTGTGAATTTATTCTGATTTCAGTCTTATTCAATTCTTTTTTTTTTTTCTGAAAAAACAGCCTGTTGAGCAAGCTAAAAGGCCACAACATATTTTTAAGGCTTAAACAAAATAATTGCATTTCTGTGCTCAGGTTGCACTGAACAGCCAAACTTTTGTGCTCATTCTCTTTCAAAACTCTGGCGCCCAAGATCCAGTGGTCCCATCATCTGCCCATGTGCATGCTTGTGAAGATCAATGTATTCTCTTTCAAACCCACAAGAAAGGGGATTATTTTAACCAACATGAGCTGATATTTGCTGAGGGTGTGCACACAGACGCCGGGAGCTGACTTGGGGAAATTTGCTAAGCTATGAATGAATGAGGCTGAGTTGAGAACATGAGYCACACACACAGGGCACAGTTTGGCAGCTGCTTTGCAGCCCATGGAATGAAATCCATGAAGRGAGGAAGGCAGCTTGGAAGCACAAGCCTCTCTCTAACACAGCTGACACAGGATGGGGGCTTTATACCCTCTTGTTTTCCTTGTCCTATATAAGTGAGGATGATAAATGCCAGTTTTTATTTCACGTGGAGTGTCTGGGGGATAAATGGTTTGAGGGCTGAATGCCTAATGAGTATCAATAGTAAGGATAAGCTACCAGAACCAGGTACCTTAAAAAGCTCTGTAAGCCTAACCAGGCTTCCTCCCTCCCTTATCTATTCCTGTGTAAAACTCCTCTTCAGGTAAGAGGGACACTTCTGTTGTCTGGCAGCTTGGTAGGAGCAGCATTCAGGCTCTTATCAGCAGGATGAGAACTTTAATTGGCAATAAAGCCACTCAAGTTCATTAAGCTGGTCTTAATTCTTAGTTAAAGGTAGCTAGTTTGCAATAAAAGCCAGATATAAATTTATGCACACAGTGTGACCTGCTGCATGCCTTGGGTTTTGCTCTCCATCACAGAGCTTCCTGGGGGCTAATCCACCCTCCCAAGGGAGCAAACAAGGGGGTGAGGAAAAAAGATGGAGAAAAAAAGAGGATGAGAAAAAAAGATTCCCACTGCAGAACTTTTAGCAGAGCCCTTGGACTGGGGAAAGATTTTTCTTTTCTTCCAAAGGAAAAGACAAAACTCTGATGCCTCAGAGCCCTTCAGCTTGGGCCAAGACATGTGAACAGTGAAAGGTAAATATTTTGGYGAGCTTCAGGTTTCCTCCTTGTTCTCCTTCTGTTGTTATGGTGCTGTTTTCAAAATATCTTTACCTCTCTTCTACAGCCTTAGGAAACTAATAAGAAAAGTATCTGCTACTACCCTGAGAGCAACTTGGGCTTTTTTTCTAAGTGTTTGTGGAGAAAACCTTTCTATGCAGCTGGCAGTAAAGCAGAGGACACGGAGGTGAGCAGTGTGGCTGCCAGGTGATTCACTGAGAATTCTCTGCTCTGTGGCCCAGGTTTCATTGGCAGCTTCTATTTTCCTTTACCATCCTCAGTTTCTTGCAAAGAGACAGGGTAGACCTATTTTTCCAACTGGTGTTAAAAGTTCTTTTACTGCAGGCCAGTAGTGATGTTTTTCTTCTTTTGCACCAAAAGCAGTCTTTGAGGCGTGTATTTAAACATAAAAAACAGAGATGGGATCTTTGGTACAGGCCATACACATGCACAGCATGAGAAACTGATCCTTAAGTCTTCTGTTTAGTTCATGTACAGTGCAGCTGCAAAATATGGTGGAAGAAAGTTTGTAATGCATTTTTTGGAGCATGCTGTGTTACAGAACCAATGTTTGGGAATTTCCCTCATCCCCACCTCTCTTTCCCCTTACTATTCTCTGCCCCAGTGATCATCTCTGGGCCAGAAAAATGTGTGATTGCAAAGCAAGTAAAAGACACCCTTGAAAGGTAGCTGAAGGATGGGTTTGATAAGATTTCTAAATCAACTATAAATTTTGTGGACATTTTTAGAGGAAATAATTGTGTGTCTAGTTACAGGTCAGAGCAAATTCGAGAAAGATTGTTGTAAATTTCAGATTTGAATGTTCAAATTGATATTTTTTATTCTTACTTTACCTGGTTATGATATAATCATGTTTCAAAACTGAGAAATAAGGATGAAGCCTGTTCAGATGTATGCCTACACAACCTTAATATTCATATGTATATTTACTACTAGTAGCTGCTATTCCCTAGGCACTTATTGGCAATACTGCTTTTAGAAAACSTAATGTTTGTTCACTCTCCCTCTACAAAGTAAAACCTGAGTGAAAGAAACATACTTTGCTAAAAGTGTGATTTTTGTCATGTTCACCCAGTTCTTTCCAATCTGGCCCATGTTGATATTTTCAAACATTTCTCAGTACACTGCATTTCCAACCTGTTAAAATTCCGGTTTGTACAATTTTGTAATTTGTTGCTTATCTCAAACTCCCCAAAAATCCCAAACCAACATCCCCCCACTCACCCACATAATAACTATATAACTATATATATATAACTATATATATTTTTTCATATATTATGTATATGAAATATCAATATATTMAATATATGTAATAAATACATCTATTTAATGATCAATAATATATTGTTTATGCATATTATGAATAGTATTAAATGTAATTTTTATATTAAATATTCATATTGATATATCTTAAATAATAGTACAAAAGAGAGACAGTTTGAGACTGATTTTATAATTCCCCAGATGTTGGTGCCATGTAGGTGAAAGGCAGGAGGCAGAGAATTGAAAACAGGCATCGACCTACAGTCAGGGAAACTACAGCCAAATATTATGATGACACCTCTGTCCTTCAGTCAGCATGTGTTAAATTAAAATAACAGTTGATAACGTCCTTCAGAAAGGGCATCTTTTCATTCCCTGAGGCTGTAAGATACCTGACACCACCAGTGATGAATTCCYGGGGCCACAGGAGAACAGATTGCCCTTGATTCCCCTCTCCTCCAGTGTCCCAGTGCCTGAGGACACTCTTGGCTTTCTTTAAGAATTTAAATGGCAAAAGGCACATCCAGCAATTCCCCAGCTCCAGATGTGGRTCTGTATTTGACAGAGCAGGATGCGGATGTGTAGGGCTGTGCCTAGAATGGCACAGCTTCACCCATTTTTCAAGGAAAGCTCCTTGATCAAATAAAAATCCCAACARGTCCTGACAACCACCTGGTGGTGTGTGTGCCACAGCCAAAATTATCAACACATCAAGTGTAAGAGCTGATCCCAGCTACAGCCTGAATCCTGCACAGAATGAGGAGCTGTCTGCTCACATCCCATTTTGAAAGGTTTGCTTCTTACTGCTAAACAGCAGAATTCCAGAATTCAGGCTGCAATTACAGCTGCACTGGCACTGCCTGCCTGCTTTCCTGGTTATGGCATTCATGGRCATCTGCCATGCAAAACAGAAACACATTCCCAGTCTTGGTGGGAATGGAGGAGTCTGGGRAGATTTTTTGGTTTTGAGGAAGGTGCAGGCTACCTTTTATCAAGTATTTCTGCCTCAGTTTAAGGCTAAGTGCCTTTAAGGGCCTCATGTATCTGGAGTTCCACCCATGCCATCAGTAGTAATAAGGCAAACACAAAATATTCACTGATTCTGTTCAGSGACAGCTTCTGGAAATGCTGTGCCTCACCCAAAATTCTTTGCTGTAAAAGTAATGAAAACATACACTAAATAAACTAAGCTAATTGTTCAAATATTCCTGATTAATTGTTTGAGTATTTCCAATAATTAGCAAGCTTTCTTAAACAAATAGATTTTAAGTCAAAATTTTAGCTGCAGAAAGATCCGTTTCAGGTTCTTTGTGTTTCATTTTATGGCTTGGTTACATTGTTTTATTTGAAATGGTTTATCTGCCTGAATGTGATTTAATTGCAGCTTATTATTTCAAATGTGTTTTTCCTTCAAGTTTTTTTTTCCTGTGGCAATTTTAACTCCCTTCAGCAGAGATGTGCAAAGTCTCTCTTATATTCAGTGTATGAAAATATRTATTTAGTGTATCTATTTCATGTCTGAGACTAAYTCCAAATGTGATTTTATTTTTAAGKGAGCACTTATGACCTKCTTTATAGGACTATGTTAGGAAAATATATCAAAACCTATTATCTGAAATGCATTCCTTCAAAGACATAAAGCAGGACCAAGTCCCATCTTTGCTTAGAAAACATCAGATTTGACTGCTAGAGAGGTTTAAAATGAAAATTCTTCTGGTTTTAACCAGTTTCCTCTAATAGATAATGAACCCAGAGTAACTCATTTAGTGCTTGCAGAAGTCTGGGCTGAGGCCCAGGTATCCAAGTCCTTTCAGATAATCAACCTGTCTTCTCTCACKCTCCAACATCAGCTCTGCAGGGCCCTGATGTAAAATGGGTGATTTTGATGTCTGGGGGAGAAGTCCTCTGGAAATTAAAGCAGCAGTTGCCTCTGCTCAGTCTGCAGTCTGGCACYGGGCTCTTTTTTCCCTCCCTGCTGGAACCATTAGGCAGTCTAGACTCCTCTTTGTCTTTTGAGACTCCTCTCCCACCTTTTGAAGGGGAAAATGGGAAGGGAAAGATGGAGGGGAGCAGCAGAGAGACAATCCACCTCAAGGTGTGCCTCCCCTGGCTGTGTCTGACTGAATTTTATCCCTGGCTATGAACCCTGCCAGCACTGAAGGCTTCTGGTGTCTGACCCAGCTCTGCCCAGYGCAGACCAGTTTGTCTTGAGGATGGTTTCACATCTGAAACTTCCAATACCTAGAAAAAGCATCCCTTCAGTTTTTGSATGCTAAGCTTTTTCTCCAGAGGAGTGTGGTGAAGCAGTCCTCAAGATCTTCAATTTCCCCAGGCTCACAAACGTGCTGGACTGTATGGAAGGGAGTTCTGCCTAGAGGCAAAAATAAATAGCTAGACTAGAAATTTTAAAATTATTACACTTACAGTTACACTTACAGCAAAATTATTACACTTACTCTTTAAAATTATTTCACTTACAGTGAAATAAGAGAAAATAAAAAAGGCAAACTCAATCAGGGATCTTTATTTGCAAACTAAACCACAAGCAGATTTCAGTGACTGTTTTGGACTGGTATGTCAGGACTTTGGAGGTGTTAGAGAGTCTTTTTTTCTTACTGTGTGGATCATTTGAGCTGCTTGTCACCCACAACACTGAGGTGTGTGGTCAGGCAGTGCTTTGACCCCAGGGGAAGGTGGAAYCTCAACACTCCACAAATTTATTTCCTCAATTTATGAAACAGTGTTGCAGAAGACACTTCTGCAAAAGCAAATCTTTGGGACTTCTGTCTCAAGCRCCTATAAAAGTTCTCCAATATCTAGGAAGTCTAAGATGTAATGTTCCAGGGGATGTTTCCACAGAATGGTAGAAATGTATTTGTGGAAGAGGGAAAGAAATCTGTTGCTTGAGAAAGGAACGCTCAAAGTGTTTTTCCTCCACCTGTGGATCACAAAAAATTGTGGAGGTTTCTTAGCTCGTGGCTCTGTGCAAGGGCTGAAATAGGTGTTGTGAAATAAAGAAAATGAGATGATAAAATGAAATATAGAATATTTCATGTGCTGTGAAATAAAGAAAATGTCCTGAGCAGCACAGTGAGCCAGAGCAGTGGTCCTGGCGTGGTGGCTCAGGAGCAAAGTGTGGGAAGCTGCCACTGATTTAGCTCAGGTTTGCAGGAAAAGGTAAGAATGGTGATGCCCAGAGGGTGTTATTTGCCAGTATTGCTGCTGGGARCACTGGGCTGCTCTCTGTCACTCCTGCTGATGACGACATTTCAGAATAAGTTGGATAAAATTCCGGAAAATGCTCTGTCAGGAACTCTTATGACCAGGAATAGGGAAAAACATTAAACAGTAGGAATCTCAGCCAAATACTCCCATCTCATTTTATTTGATCATTTTAATGATTTACCATTTCCTTGACTGACTTCTGTGACAACTTTGTCTTGAGTGTTAAAGTGGTTTTAATTTATTTTTTTAAATTATTTTTACATGTGGCACAATTTCCCTTTCAGATGGCTTCTGAGGTGGATTTTCCTGAGGCTCACTTTTTCAGATCAGCAGTGACAATTGAACAAYGGAATTTTCCTTTGATAATTTATGCTAATTTAATTTATGATCATTTTCCTTTSATAATTTAGGATAATCTTCCTGAGCAAGCCAGTGAAGGAAAGCATGATGTGATTCATTGCAGCTCAGAGGAACTTCTGAAAATCATGGAGACAGCAAAGGGTGGCAAAACACGTCTTAAAGTCCCAAAAATTGAAGCTGGGATTTCTGGTTGGCCTTTTTATCATCCTTACCAGTCTTCCTGCTCWGTCTTTTACTATTACCTTACCTCTTTATTTGTTTTTAATGTTAATATTTTGATAACTAACAAATGTGAGAAGCTCCCTGTATGTTTTGGAAGATTTCAGGATTTTTGTACTTTTTGCTAGCCCAGCTGACAGGACACAGAAGTCAAAACTGGAGGCTGCATTCAGGATGTTGTGACTGTTGTTTTTGTCTGCTTGTCTGTAAAATGAGGATTATTTTCTGATTATTTTGTAACCAAAACTTGTGGCTCTGTGTAGAAGACTTTAGGACATGGTTAGAATATTTTTGTGTTCAACAAATGCAAAACACTTATCTGTTCACAGGGTTGCAGGCTGACAGTGGAAGAAAATATCTGAAACAGAGGTTTAGGAAATAATTTTATTAAATTTAAGATTTAAAGTTATTTGGAATTTTATCCAACTTTGCTTTGGGAAGTTACAGAGAGCAAAGGGTGCTTTAATTGTTTGGGTTTTTTTTAATGTTTTGAGTGCCTTATAAGGGGGAAATCAAAGGGAACTATAAAAGGTCAGTACTTTCAAAAAATATAAATCCTTCAAGATCAGCTATCCAAATTTCTTGTTTCAAAAGAGCAYTTTGCAATTTTTGTTTATAATTTTTTCCCAATAATTTGCGTAAGCAAAAGAGATATACGCATATTAAAAATTTGAGAACTGGGCTTTTYCCTGATTACAGGAGAGTAATACTGGTCACTCTAAAGGGGGAAATCAGTAAAGGTTGGGAGATGTRTCCAGTGGAGAGTCAGGAATGGGTGAAGGCTGCAGAATTTCAAAGCAGAGAATTTTGAGTATGAAGAACAAGCGAACAAGCAGACAGCAAAACAGACTCAAAAAACTCCCCCAAAAAACAAAACAAAAAACCCAACCAACAACAACAACAAACAACACAAAAAAACCCCCAAAAAACAAAAACAAGGATGGAAGAAAGACAAAAGACTTCAAACAGCAATGAGGCAACTTTTAAATTCTTCTGAAAGCAGCAGTTGCAAAGTCTAACCAGCATGGGTGCTCCTTCTCAGGAGGGCTTTGTTCCATTTCTCTTCTGTGGCCCTTCTGGCATGAAGGGCCATCCCAACCTTGCCTCCCTAATGCAGAATGTGGGCTGGGAGCAGTGTGGGCCACGAGTCTGGCTTGCATCACTGTTTATTCCATGTGTTAACAGATTGCCATGTGCCCTGAGGCTTTTTTCTCCCATCTCTTCTTTTCTCCCTCAGTTGAAGAATTTTTTTTTATTTATACCTCTATGTGAGAAATCCCTGTGCTCACCAATACGAATACTGTGTCAGGGAAGGGAAGAAAATGTTGGGTTTATGAAGAGAATACATTTCTAATTTTTGTGTAGCTGTAAGATCTTTTCTGTAGTGAAGCTACTCTGTTTGGCCTTATTTCTGCATCCCATCTGATCAGTTATTCACCTGATAAAATCTTTATGGTGTTTATATATTTGTTTTACAGCAATAACTTGCTCAGGACAGATCTCTTGGTGTGTGGTGGATAAACACAATGTTGACTCTAATTGGGTGACAGTAGATTTTAAACTACTTAATTCCAAAGGGATGGATCAAAGTGGAGGAAAACAACAGGGATGGAGACACAAGAGCACACTGGTGAAAATGTAGAGAAAAAAATATATTTTTAGAACTTAAAATGGTGACAGATTTTGCGCCAAGTAGGCAAACACAGAAACCAGAGCAGCTGCTGAGACTGTGAACCAAAGAATTTCTGGAGAAGAAATTGATTATTCCACTCAGCAGGACTATCTGGATGTTTTGTCCAGGGGTGAATTTGACAACACAGCTGATAGCCATGAAGGGAAATGCTCTCTTTTCTCACAACACTTAGCTCATCCCTGGGAATTCATGTCTGAGCAAAGTCTCTTCCAACAGAAAATTGAAGCATCTCTTAAAGTATCACTCACAGAGAGATAAAAGATGTATTAGGGCTGTAAGATTTTCTAGCAACAAAAGTCTTTATTTACTGGTTGAATTGTAAATCTACAGTAATTTGGATGGCTTGTCAAGTGTGATTTCTTCTTTGCAACTCAGCTAAAAACTGCAAACCCCCATGTGATACACGAAAATTTATTTCTTTGGCAAGCAAAGGATGCTTTGATTGCTGACTCTGTTCATTTTCAAAAATTAAYGCTTTGGAAAGAAGACAAGAAATTTTATTCTCACTGAGAAAGATAAAGAATGACTTTGCTTATTACTCTGATCTCTGTAAAATTCATAGCCCAAAACATAGCTGATCCTAAATAATATAAACTACAGCACTGCTGCTGGCACATGAGAAAAAAAATTTACTCAGAAAAGTTTATTATTTTATAAACAAAATAATCAGCAGCACAATAGGCAGAAGTACACTTGAATGCACGTGGATGCAGAACAAATTATTCTTCTTCCTCAAAACTAACTCAGAAATAAGATTAAATACAAAATTAATGCCAAAAATATATGTGTGTGTAGCTACTCATGGCTTGGACTCTGTCCCCAGATCACTGCCTGTGGGTCCTAAGTGGYCTCAGCAAAGGTAATTGACACCAAATTATTCAATATAACATTTAGTTGACTTTTAGGTATTTTAGTAACTGGTCTTGGACACCTGGATTTCTTTTCTTTTTTCTTCTCTTTTTTTTTTTTGGTTTCCATTTTGTCTCTGAAGCCTTGTATTATTTTAGATTAGGCCAGAATGAATGATGCTTGTTTACCATATAAAGTCACATCCTTTGCTTGCAAAATCAGTAATTTTCCAACCCCAGAGCAATTTACACAAAGTTTTGCAGTTTTATTGGTCTCCAATGGCAGGATATAATTTCAGAAACAGAGAAGCCCTCAAGAAAACATGGATTTTCATATGCCTCACTCTCTAGAACTAAGTAGTCAGTTGGGGAAGGAGGAAGGGAAGGAGGAAGTAAGCACTTGATATTAATCCAAGTAGATGATTTTGCCAAAACTACCCATGAGACAGCAGTGACTTTTTCTTGAGAGATGAATCAATCTTTCTTTGTGATATTTCAACAACTTTCTTTCTTTTTTTTGGTAAAGGAAATGCTTTTCAAATTCTACAGTACTTGATAGCCCTGACAATAATGCGTCCCAATTCCTAAAAAGTAGCCAGTGGAGTACAGGGAAAAATCAATGTGTCACTTCTTTTCAAGCAAGAGTTTCAGGGCTATTAATTCAGAAAAAATGTCAAGTTAAACCCCAATTTTGAAGAAACTGGGAGTTTTTGGAGTATATATTGGGTAGCATTGCAGAAAGGAAGGTTATTTGTTAAGGTGAGAAAATTAAAACAAAAATGAAAGATTTTGTTGTCTGCACTGGAAAGGGATATTTGGCTCTGTTAAGGGTGGGGTGAAAATAACTGGGAATTGGATGAATCTGAGAGGAAAATACTCCAATACTGTGCTTTTTTGTGCCAGCAGCAGCAGCAGCAGAGTGGAAAAGCTTGGCCCTTTTCAAAGATGTTGGAGAGAGGAGAAAAGCGGTGGAGCAGCCGTGCTGAGAGTCATCACCAGGAGACAGCAGAAAAACCCGTGAGCAGTGAGATTCCATCACCTCCAGTCATGTAGGCAGCAGGGGGGCTGGCAAAAAATATGGGAACTTTGACTGCTGCAGGATGAAGAGGTGGGAAAACACCAGAACTCGTGATGCAAGGTTGTACCAAGGGGAAAATAAACATGATTCAGGAGTAAGGCTGCTTGAGAGTGTTTTGACAGGATCACTTTAGAGCTCTTGCTTCTAATGGAAGTTTTCAGTGTGGACAAACAATTATCCGGAAAGTATCCTTTTGGCCAAAATTAGAGCAACCCCAGGGAGCAATCCCAAGATCTCTTGCATGATTCCATAGGAAATGCTGACTGGAGATTGGTGAGGATAACAGAACAGGAAAACTGTATGATATTCACTTTTCCACACATGYAAGCCTCAAGTTTAGTGTGAAAACATGAAAAAAATAATGTGCCCAGTGAGTAGTTCTGAAAGCAAAAAAACACTGAAGATGAGAATACTTCTGTCTTCTTGCCTCCGTATTTGGTGCTCCAAATAAGCTTGTGACTCTTTGTGRTTTTTGTTTCATTTTTATAGGTTTCTTCAGAGAGATTTGTGTAATACTATTCGAGTTTTCAGGCTTTATGTTTCTTATTTACTCTACTAAACAAATCAGTTTTAAATGTCCTATTTTTAATCACAAATAAAATGTGCAACTGAACCTGAGATAAAACTGCTCTCATGGAAGAGATACTTGTTAGCACTCTGGGGGAAAAAAACACAAAGAGATGTTAATCATTGATTATTAAATTTAGTATTTGGAATGAACATTTAGTAAGTTTTTGGGTTTTTAAACCATCTCTCTGACTCAGTTTATAATTTCAAATGTCCAGACTGCTAAGAATGACAGTTGATGCACACAGAATTTTAAAAGTTTTTTTTTGTTTTTTAACAACATAATATGTTATACTATCTCTTTATTACATATATATCTGTTTTACCTTTATACAGATGCTGGGGAAAGTTATTATTATTTTAAAAGAGATGTATTTTTTCCACCCCAAAAACCTCAAGTGACTCCCCCTTAGCRTCACTAACCAAATTTAATGGAAATAACTGAAAGGTGGAGGATAATTCTGTAAATGGTTTCACCTCCCTGTTCTCATGACCACAGAAGAGTTTATTCTTCCAGAGCCAAAGAGCAAAAAGGAGGAAAGAGAGCAGCTGGTGTCAGTAAATAGATATTGCTGAACTTCAGTTATATTAACCCAGGATCAAGATTATTTGTCCAAAAATAAATTGATAAGCCTTTAATGTTACACAAGTAATTGATTGTTAACTTAGCTTCAGTAAGGTAGGTTTTAACCACCAGAAAGAAACTCCCCARACTTGTCAAGATTGAGAAAAATAAGCTCCTGATGTACTTTCATCACATTAAATATAAAATTTTACAGCCTGTTCCAAAGATTAGGTGGATGTTCCACTCTAATTCATGGATTAGAAAGGAACATGGGCATTAATGGGGCAAAAAAAGGGGTTAGACAGCTGTGGTGCCTGCTCCCTGGAATGTGTAAAATGCTGTATTATATTGTTTCTGTTCCAGCCAGACCCAGTTTGCAGTAGATAATTGTTGATAAAATGGCAGGGCTGAGGCAGAATGCAGCACAGCAATACTCTGAGGCCACAGGTTTAATTCTTCCCCTCCCTCCTTCCAATCAGCACAGGAACATCAAACCCCTGGTACTGCACCAGGCACCTGAGCTCGTTTGTTTTCAGTTCTCTGGGGCCACAGTTTCACTGCAGGCACTGCTGACATTTAAAGATCAGCCAGATGTGGTTGTGATTTCACTTCTGACTCCAGCAGCCAAATTGTGTGAGCCACCCCCTGCTGAAGGGGTTCGTGCAGCTTGCTGGGAGAACCTTCCAGGCAAAAATTGTCAGCCTGTTGTGATCTTCTTCCTACCTCTCCCCAGTGATTCCATTTAAATGCATCCTGCTTTACAAAGGAAATCAAAGTTGCTAACTCTAATTAATTCCAGTCCAAAATTCTGCAGTAAACTGCAATCAGCTTAGAGATACTAAAGGAAGAATTCATTTTCCTATCTTGCAAATAGTGAAGGYTTTAAATGGAGCCTGCACCCATTTATTTTGAGTTTTTCCCACACAATATTCAGAATTCCCCATTCTCAGGATATCTTGTCACAGCCTGTGCCGTCTCTGCCTTTTCTGCCTGTGTATAACTTGACACAAGGTCTGTGTAACATCTCTGCCTTGGAAATTCTCAACCAAAATATCAAAACAGAAAGACAAGGAGCTACAGGAGAGGCTCTAGCAGACCAAAATCCAGCCACGAAAATGATGAAGGAACACCTCTCTTTTGAGGAGAGACTGAGGGAGCTGGGCTTATTCAGGCCAGGGAAGGGTAGACTGAGAGGGGATCTCATTATTGCATTTAARTATCTCAAAGGCAGTGCCAAGAGGGTGGTGATCAGTGACAGGATGAGGAGCAAGGGCCATAAATTAAAACACAACAAAGTGAGGAAGAGCTGCTTCTCTCTGAGGGTGGCAGAGCCCTGGAAGAGCTGCTCAGGGAGGTTGTGGAGTCTCCCTCTCTGGAGACATTCAAACCCCACCTGGGTGTGTTCCTGTGTCACCTGCTCCTGGTGACCCTGCCCTGGATGGCCTCCAGAGATCCCTTCCAAACCTGAGAATTCTGTGGTTCTGTGATATTGCAGTCCCAGTCAGTAAGAACAGAAGAGACAAATTATTTTTCACTCACTCACTGAAGGTAAAGTTTAAAGCAGCTACAAGATAGTATTTAAAAATGCAGAACTGTTCAAACAGTTCATTTAAATCTTAGATCTTTGCTTTGTGCTGTTTATACAATACCTTTGGTTTGTGCTGTTTATACAATACTTTTTAGCCTTAATGGCATGATCACTCTGTATTTTATTCTTATTATGATTCATAGTTCTAGTCAAGTAGGAAAGATGGATACTTTCAGTCCCTYTTCCAATTAGCTCCATGACAGCCCCACCAAAAGTTAGAAAGTGAGTACAAATCCATTTCTTTAAGGCAGAAGATTTGCTTTCTGAGGCTCTCCTCCAGTGATTCTTCTAGATCCACAGCCTTGTCTCCTTTCCTTGCCACTGTAGGATGCAGAAGCTGATCCTGGCATTTAGTTGTTTTTGAATTTTTTACCTCTTTTTTTTTTTCCTTCTCTGCTTTCCCAGCCAACCAAGAACAAGGAGTTTGAGGATAATAAAGAGTGCTGTGCTTATTTGAAGAAAGTCCCAATGCCCTTTTTGAGGCTCCTTGCTCTGTTTGGGGCGCCCTAAAATGAGATTAACCCCAGCAGGCTCTGGGCTTGGTGCTGATGCTGTGCTGAAGCCCAGCTTAGTCAATTCACCCCTTTACCTGTTAGAAAATCTCCTTTTTCTCCCCCCCCGCCTGGATATCTTCAGTTTTGGTGCTTCAAAGCACGCCATGAAGTGCTGAACAGCCTGCTGACCCCAGTAAGATTGGTATCAGGATGCCAAATAACTGATGCAGGGCTGGGGTTTTACCCCTGCTGGGAAATGAATAGAATTGGGACATCAGGTAAATGAGAAAGGGAAATCTCATTTTCTCCAGCACTCATGAGTGGATTCACACCACAAGTAAGGCTTTTGAACAAAATGGCTCTTCATCAATTTTCAGCTGGAAATTATCACACTGATGCAAGTGCTCAAAGGATTTTATTTTACAATGTGAGATAAGCAGTCTTTTGCAAACTAGGCCACGTCTCTCTATCTAGAAAAAAAAAATCCAAATTTTACTGTGATTTTGATTTTATAAAATTCTAATTTCACTGTGGTATGATTTAGACAAATTTCATTCTTAGATTGTATATAGCTTAAAAATGTGATGAACAGGATGTCTTTTGGGTATTCTTATATTAATGAACCTATTCTCCAAACAGAGCAAATGMAAATATAAGTTTTTGGGGTGACCACTAACTTCTGCCTGCACTGGGCAGGTCAAAACCTCTGTATCTGCACCTCACAGCACTGAGGTAACTGAGGTACTCTTACTTTCTTCCTCTCCTGCTGCAGACAAAGGGGAATGAGAACATGTTTCTGAAAAATGAACATTTCCTCTATTTAATATCTATTTTTTACTGTTTAATGAGTGATCAGCAAAAGAGAATTGAAAAGCTTCAATCTTAATGARCCATATGTATTTCTCTATATCTAGGAACTTCCTGAAGTGGGAGTTTCTAGGCAGAGAGAAGAAAAGCAGTACCTTGGAACACCTTAATCATCAMGACCCAACAAAAACCATCTTGGACCTTTCTGCTGTCTGAGAGAGGGGGAATCTCTGGCCAAATGAGTCCTCCCCTGTACCTACCACCATATGGAAGTGCTTTTCAAGAAACTGTTCCTTGAGGGTTTGSAAAGCAGAGGAAATGATTTTCATGATTGTTTTAGGACTTCATAAGGATGGAGATAAATTCTCTGCCTCACCCACAACTGACAGCTAGTGCAAGAGCCCATGCCGACAGGAAATTCAGATTTTCTGCTGGATATCAACGTCATCCCTACTTAACTCTGGAAAGTGGGGTTAAAGGACGAGCTGTGGTTACAGTCTATGGAAACTAAAAGCATTGTTGCCTGAGATGCTGTTGGGAAGAGCTGAGGTTTTCTAGGCACAGAGCCAGCATTTCTTCCCCCTTATTTAACAAACTGGACTCCAGAGATGTTAATAATTTCAAGTGGCAGATTACAGTATGCAGCGGTGGTGAGGCTATTAGGTGGGTTTATTTTAAGTAGTTGGGTAGGGTGTTCTTTTCTTCCTAACATTTTTCAGGCCCAGATTTGAATTCCCAGGGTTTTAATCCAGAAGGGACTGTTACATCAATTTGATGGAACTCCTGTTTTCCACAGGCTGTTACACTTCACACAGTTARCAGCCTGTTGAGTCTAGAAACTTGTGTTGGCATAACATTCAATTTCTAGGAGGGTAAAAACTTGAAGCTATTGCACCATGTCCCTCAGGGCTGTGTTCCAGTTGTTTATGTGATGAGCTTTTGAATGAGTTAATCAAGCTGTTATTTGTTTTAACTGAAATTGGTTTAATTGCCAGCTATTTTCTCTCTTGAGCCTTTGTTAATTGATTTAAATAATCCTTAATGTTAAGTTTCTTTRCCCAAGTACTTTAAAGTTTTGAGACAGATAAGCAAGCTGACATCTCTAAGTACCTTGCTGTATGACTTGGCCAACTGCTCTAAAGTAATTTTGTAGATCTCAATTTCTATCCTAAGATTTCAACGTATTTTTAAACCCTTTGTAATTCTTCAAAGGACTTTATCAATGATCCATGTCAATATTATCAGCCATGGTCACATTTAAATTGAAGTTGAATAGATAGTTGCCTAGAAGTGATTTCAAAAAATTCCTAATTAAACAAGTTTTCACAATTGACTATCTGCTGACCTTCTTTTTCATATTTGAGAAGCAGAAAAGTCTGAATCCATATAACATATGCTTTGTAGAACAAGGTTAAAAATCTCACAAAAGTCTAATTTTAACATATCAGTTACTTTTATTGTCTAAACTTGTTACCTTATTAAAGATGACATTGTGATTATTGGGCACCACCTGTCTTTCATAGSATTATATTCCTTAAAACTTGGCTTTTGAATCTCTACTAAATTTTCTATATTTTTTTTACATTAATTTGCCTCCCTTTCCATTATATGTATTTTCTTGTGAACKTTAACAAAAATATACCTGGTTTTGCAATTTTTTAGAAGTAATAGCAAGCCAGAGATCTCTTCAAAACTTCTTGAGCCATGAGCAAAAGTTATCACTCCTGGAGTTAAACTTTTTTTAATGACTAATTCTCTAATGGATATTGTCTAATGACACCCTTCTCCSTTGCTAATGGACTGGAAAGGGCCTCATTGCCTTCAAAGGATGTGATTATGTCATCCTAACTCTGTCTAAATAGAGAACTGTAATATCTGTTAAATGTCTCTGCCCTCCTGCTTGCTGGAACTGAAGAGATGTCATGTGAGATGGAGCTGAGCTGCCAGTTTTGAGCTAATTCTGCACTTTACTAATTTTCAGGTGCCTCCTAGTCTAGGATTGCCATTAATGGGTCGTTTTACAAGAGCTGTTTGACCTGCACAGCATTTGCTCATTTTGAGGATGTATTTCTCCCATCCTTTTTCCAATTCTTATATCCAAACCCGCCGTGGACCCCAACACAAAATTACAGACACGTCCTTTTCAGACAGGTTCTTCAGCCAAGGAATTTTCAGTGCATTGTGCAGAGSAGGCACATTCTTAGAAGTTTTCTTTGGAAGAGTGAAGAAAACTCTCCAGTGGGTTTTCTGCATTCCCTCAGCACCACATTGCTGCTCTCAGGCTGTGCATTCTCAGTCGTGGAGGCAGAGGAGCCACATCTAGGTGAGCACTGCTTCTGTCTCCCAGGGATTACTTGCTAGCTGGTGAGATCAGCCTGCTCTTTACACAAGTACCAYGTGGGGAATAATCCTAGCAGTACAAAGTCGGGGAATCCCATTTCCCTCTTATTTTCACAGCAGAGAGCTGAGATAGATAMCAATCATCTGAGATGATTTATTATCCACTTGTTTCAAATGGAAAAATGACAGCTAAAAATTCAGGAGCTTTCCAGAGTGGAATCAGTTTGGGGTCTGCCACCACTGGCTCTTTATTTGTGCAGACCCCTGGCCCAGTGGCACCTGCACAGCCAAATCCACATCCAGGGGTAGAATTGGAGTTTCTTCTGGAAATGAGCTGGGCACTCTGTCTATGAAACATCTGYTTGGAGTGATACCACAGCAGCTGGGATGATCTAAGAGCAAAAAAACACTTCAAAATTCAATTCTACAAAAGGGCCTTCGAGGAGGATGATAAATGACCTAAATTAAGCCACAATTTTTAAGTACCTCGTTTGAGCCTTGCCCACAATGAACACTTTCCTCAAGATTTCTTGCACCTGTTGCTGTTGGAAAACAACTGGCATTCACCTGTCTGCTGTTTAAAGTTGTGTTCTCAGCACATTATTTGTCAGACAGCATCTGAAGTGTTGGCATAAGAAATTACTATGTTGGCTTTTTGGTTCCTTTTTGGCATGCCACTTCCTTGTACTCAGAGAATAACTTGTGTCTGGGGACAAAAAAATAGTCTGTCTTGGTCCAGAGTTCCTTTGATAAAGTGTTTTCTATATTGTTGTCTCTAAAGTTATTTTGGGGTTCTASAAATCTCAAAATAGCAAGGATAATGAACCACTTGTCAAGATGATGAACCTAGAAGGCAGTAGATTTTTGAATCAGTTTTGTAGGTGCAGTTTCCTTAACAGCAGTGCTTTTAACYGCTGGATTCTTCTAGCACGTTTTGTGCTTGAAGCTAAAGCATGATGGAAATGTCATTTGCTCTGTCATCTTGTATTTCCCACTCTGCTTCTTGGTAAATATTATTGTCACCTAATCTATTGCTTAGATCCCTTTCAGAACTTAAATAGATACAGATATCAGATTTGAAGACCAGCAGTCCTCTAGGCTTTGGAGTTGTTTTATTACTTGATAATCTATTTTAAGATGTTGCATTTTCCTTTTGGTTGAGTGGAGGTGGTTTAAGTGCTAGTCCGTAGGTTGTGCTTGAATTGAGCTTGAAAATGTGGCTACTAAAACTTTAAACCTGAGCAAAGTGAGGAGCCAGAGCTATAACTTTTGAAAATCAATTTCCCTAGAATTATTTTAAAGTCATTTCTTCCATTATCTCATTAGTATCTGTATCTTCCCACTGCTCTTTTTTCCTGCACACCATTTCAGTGAAGTAAAAGATTATGGTGGTGGACAATAAAAGAGAAATATGGGGTTATGAAAAGAATTTAATTTTTCAAGCTCTTTTTACCAAGTGACATTGTGAGGGCCCACTGGCTGCTCAGTGCTCCAGGCTCCCCAGGCACTGGGGCTGCTTGCAGACATCCCACYTCTGGGATGGCTGCAATGCTGGGGCCATAAAAATGACTAAAAGGTGAAAATTAAAATGAGGAATGGGGCTACTTTCTTCTTTTTCCTGAGGCTCTAAAACTCACAGAGGTTTTCAGTGGCTCCAAAGTTCCATCTTGAAATTGGGGGGGTGGAATTTGTAGAGCAAAGTTTTGTCATTTTGCTTCCAGGAGGTGAAATGTCAAACCTTGTAAGCTCATTGTACTGACTTTTGATTCTTGCCAGAGGTCCAAAAAAATTGTGCCATTTTGAAAATCAAAGTGACTTGGAGGATGTAAGTTTGTGCAAAGCAAATGCCAAACTTGTATGCTGGAGTATTCATGATCCACACTTTTGGATTCATAAACAAGTGTTTGAGCCAAGGGTCCTTAAGTATCAGCCTGATGGAGACCAGAAACACTGGATATTTACTCATCCMGCTAATGTGCACTAATCAATACTCCCTCAGGAGTGAGTATTTGGAGGAAGTAATTCAYGCTTGGTTTGCAATTAATTGAACAGGTTTTGGTATTGAAGAAATTGCAGCTTGATTACAGAGCAGATGAAGAAGCAAAATGCAGTGATCACCTTTTCCTTCATGAATTAGTTTCTCTGTATAACAAATTATTTTTCTAGGGGCAAGATAGGGGTAGGTTACAACACAGAATTGTCATCAACCATCACATAAACACCTTTATGATATCCTTAATTCTTGGGACATATTTAGAGAGGGCATGAATCAGTTGCCTGCTGTTAAAATTCGTTAATTAATATGTCACATGCTTTTTTTCCAACACTTTAAATGTACCCTTTTCCAAACTAAACTCTGATAGCTCCAGATTTC
>JACDOX010000119.1:822048-840138 GCA_014549065.1 Cardinalis cardinalis
GTCAAGCCCATGCAAAGCATCACCACTGTTTTCTAGTGTTTGCTCACACGGAACTTTGTTAAAGACAAATTGACATGATCCATTTTGTTTTAAGTTCACAGGAATAATTCACATCACACTTTTTTTGCCTGGCAAGACCTTGCAGAAACATCTTCCTCTAGGAGGCTCTCCTATYGATGTGATTTAATCATGTGGCACTACAATTTCTTCTCTGGAGGGCCCATCRTGAATTGTTCTCTTCCACAGACATGAAGGGTTCTCTGTGGTTTCCCTGGCTCCCATTCAGGAACTTTCTCTCCCTTGTTACATGGAAACTGTGGCAGGAGAAATGACTGGGGAATTATCCACAGGTTGCCCGATAATGCAAAAACACTGCTGATAAAAAGCCTTCAAAGCTCATGGATCAGCTTTAGCACTCAATGGTTTTTAAATGTGAGTTTCATTTTATTTCTTTGCTGTAGTGGAATAATTTACATTAATTTTTGGAGTTTTTCTCAAGCAGCAACAGAGCTGGAGAGCCCCAGTAAGAGTCCATACCTGGGAGACTCTTCCACAGCCAGAAGAGTTGAGCTATCCTGGGCTCTGCATTTCCAGTTAGAGCACTGGAAACTCTATAAATTAACCAGAACATCTCTACAGAGGGAGGCATTTTTTTGTCCACAGCCCATAAGCCAGACACAGCTTCCATTGATTTTATTTAGGGTTTTATTTCCTCAGGAGGTTTTAGGCTTGATACTCAAAAGGCAGGGAAGTTGATGTAATGAATGGATTTACTTCTTTTTGATTACAATGCAACAGAGAGCCCTTCCAGATGAGGAATATATTCAGGTTCCCATAACATACATAATTACAACACTTCTAAAAGTTTATTTCATGTATAAATTAGCAAAATAATAATTTTACTGTTACAGTCCTTTTTGGGTAGGCAGAAAACAGTGCAGGTTTGTCTTTTTTAGATGGCTTTGCAGACAACAGAATTCAAATTCTTCATGTCCTCTAAGGTTGTTAATATTGTCCTTACAGATAATAAATTAACCATGCTTTAGGAAGAAATAGGATTTCTCTATAATTTTTGCATTGTGAAATTTCAATAGTTTGCATTATAAAAAATAATACAATTGCAAGTGTTTGTTTTGTGTATTTTTATTTCATTAATCATCTAAAATGTATAATTTCTGTATAAAATTCCCATTATAATACTAACTTTAATAACATTAATTCTCTTCAATGGTATTTTAAATATGTTGGTTTTTTCACTGATAAAAATGACTAAAAAGTAGGGGGGAGGAAAAAGTGCAAACACTGATTAGATGGCTTTTTAATTTGCAGTAATTTTTCAAAATCTGCCAGAAAATGAAATCTGGGAGAAGCCTGACCCAGGCCCACCATTAGAGAACTTACTCAAACTTCGCTCTTTATGAAAAGAAAATATCCACATTGCTCTTATTTCAAATGTAGCACATGGATAGAAAATATGCACAATAATTTTATAGTCAGAACAGAGTCCATGGTACCAGTACAGGCTGTTTGTACGCCCTGTAAGGGTATCTGCCCTGGCAGTTGGAGTAATCTGCAAATTTAGGATACCTCTTTAATGCCTTTTAACATATTGTTAAAGCCAAATGGTTGCCAGATGAATAATCTGCAATATAATAATTTTTATAAGCCTATAGAAAAAATAGCATTGTATAAGAAACCATTTTTCTACAACTCCTTCCCATAAGAATATTCTCAACCCAGGCTAATTTGTTCCTGCCAAATACCTTAAATTGAAATGGTAACCATCAAACAAGCACTTTTACTCAGAACACATCTGCATCCTACAACTCTGCAGACAAGGATGCTGGCCCATATGAAAAGGGATTTACTTCTGGGAGCTTTCCCAAGCAGACTTGAAGTTTGAAATAGCAAATTAAAAAAAAAAAAAAAGGAAAGAAAGAAACCAAAAGGCCAGAGAGGCTTTACTCCAATGTTTATTTCCAGTGAATTCATATACAGGAAATTGAGGAAGACTGTCTTGCAATGGGCAAATTGGAAGGTGGTAGGAAAATCAGAAAAGTGTTCCAGGGCTGAGTAAAACACTTCCCTCCTCAGATGCTCACACAGAAATTTACTGGCATCCAGCAGATTGCAAAGTAACCTCCAGGATTTGTGGACCCTGATACATTTGGCCTGTGAACCAACTGRAGGTAAACATTTCAAATAAGATACTTTAATTTCTGTTTGGATTGCCATTAACTCCAGCCATCCCATGTTCCTGCAGTGCCACCCCTCTGTGGGTGGACATGCAGTGGGAAATCATCCCATTGGTGCTCTCACAGGGCTCTGGAGGTGGATGGCCACTAAATGATCCCTTGCTCTGTCCTTTCTGCACTGCCTGGGCATGGTCAGATGCCTGGCCTGGCCTGGGACGAGGGGCCAAGGCACCTAAAGCCCCGAGGCAGCTCTGTCACTCATACAGAGAAAAAAGGGTGCCTAGGTGCCTTAATTAAGGGGAAATGGCACCTCAGTAAAGAGAAAGCCTTAATGACAGCAAAGACATGAGCTGAAACTTAACTTTTWAAAAAATATTTTAGCCTGACAACCCCAAATTGCAAACATGTATAAGCACAAGCCAGCCAGGGGAGAATTAAGTGTAACGCTCCYGCTGAAACTTGTCTATTCTTCCTTTGAATAAATCTTGCTCTCTGCCAGATGAGTTTAGATATTCCCTAAAACAAAGTGAGGTTGTTCTTGATTCTTACTTACAAAAGATTCCAACAGAAGTTGTTCAGAGTATGGAATATTCATGAAAAGGGATGTAAGATGTCATCCACTTGATGTTATTTTAGCAGTAAATTAAAGCTAGTGACCTCTAACAAAATTATAAAGATGGTTAGATTACCAGGGAAGGAGTTCAGCCCAATTCCAGCATGCGGAACTGCAAAATGGATCTTGCTGGCTCCATTAAGAGGTTCAAGAATTGTAACAGGGGTCTCCAGATTTCTATTAAAATAGTATATACAATATGATTACAATGCATTATATCTCTATATAATATTTATTCATTTCCCTAGTCTTTTGAGCTTCATGATCCTTTGATCAATTATTTTCAGAGAAGGAAATTGAAATTTCTCACATGGCAACTTTGACAAATGTGCAGCATATATATTGTATAGCATTCTCGTGGGAGAACTTCTGAAATAAAATTAGTTCCATCAACATGCCATGAGTTCATTGGCTTGGGCCTTCCTGAACCCTTTGTCATGGTGAATGTGCAAAGGATTTATCCYTTTTTAGAAACATTGTCTAAGATCATTCTTATTACTCTTCCTAATTACCTTTCCCTGCACTTTACCCTTCTTCTCTCAATAGGAGTTTAATAACAAGGTATAATTTCCCTATGGAATAATAAGTGCAGAAATATATCTATATATATATAAATATATATATATTTATATGTGTTTGTGTGAATGTATATAAGTGCATACACACACATATACACATAATTTAGTGGAAAAATTACTGTCTCAGCAGGCAATATATGCCTTCCATTTAGGAGCAGGCCAAAGATGATGATAAAATCATTAATTCTGTCAATATAAATGCTAAATAGAAATGGGAAATTGGTTCTCTGCCTTGTGTCACATTTTCTCTGGTAGGAAATTACAGCAGAGGAATTCAATCTGAAGAACTTTCTGTGTTTATAGCCCCCTCATCAAAGCTATAGCACGTGATGGGCAATAAATAGTGTGACACCTCTTAATTAAACAGTGCTATTGTTTAGCCCAAAAATAAATGCATTTTTGCTTGCCTAGTGAGCAAACTGTAAGCTCCCACAGGGATCATAACATAAAGAGGCCATAAAAGTTAACCAAAATCAAATTGACAAGCCTGCACTAATTATCTCTGGCATTACAGCCCTGCAAAGGTGGCTATAGGTTGAGAGATAATAGAAGTAAGCCCATTAGTAGTAAAGCACTGAGTTTTTCAATGTTTGTAAAGAGARCATTTTTTTACCTTTATTCTGGCTATTGCATGCTTTGTACAGTTTTCTAAATTACTGTCTTTATAAAAGGTTTATAAAAGGACTATTTTTGGTGGAAAATGGCTACATCATGGTGGGGCAAGCCTATTATAGACACGTGTAACTTTGCTTTTCACGCTGGAGGGGAGAGCAAGGGCTTGTAGAAAAGTAATGAAGAGAAGGAAAGAAGAAAACGTGCAATAAATAAATGAGTCTGTTTCTACAGTGTGAGTTCAGTCACAAGAAAAAGATTATTCAAAATCTTCTATGTATATCTGTGATTTGGTTTTCCAAACACACAAATACTTCTTAGTTGTAAATTCGGTTTCAATCAAAGGTTGTGAAAAATGAAGCATTTTTTCAACCTCTTCTTCAGTGATCTCTTTAATTATTTTAATACATTCATCTTCCTAGTAAAAAGGAAAATATAAAAAAAATCACAGAAGGCTAGAGTATTAAGAACGATTTCTGAATGCAATCAATTTGTGTTTTTAAACATAGACATTTTTTAGAAAACTGAATTATTTTGTTCATGCTTCACCTGTAATTTCCCTAAAAGCTCAGTCAAGAACTGCAAGAAAGAGAAGTGCTGCTCTTCCATGTAAGATATTTGACCCATGAGGAACTTTGCTTTAGAYACAACCACTGTATTTTGCAATGAAAAAATTAGTAAATGGAATTATTCCTTCTGCTCTCACCCATGGAGCAAGTAAATAAAATCMAAACTCAGTGCAGGGAGAAGAAACTTAGCTCACCTCATTGTTGGGTTGTGGAARTAAAAGCCAGGGCTGTCCTACAGCTGAAAAATGCAGACAGCCCCCACCATAAGCTCAGGGAGCAGGGATTTAGGACTCTATTCGAAAGAGTTCATATTGAAGACCCAATCTTGGTATTTTACTTAACCTTGAGCAGAGAAATTTCCTGTTACCACATGTCCAAGTTGCCTTCACATGAAAAGATAACTGGTGCTTGGCTTTACAGGCAGAAATCTGGATTAAAAATCATCCTAAAAGCAGTTGCTTCCTGTAACTCCAAAGCAATGCTAATAGGTATTGTTGAACTCCCAGATGCACAGAGGCATTTGGAATGATGCATGTTTCTTTTACCAGCTAACCTTTACTGATCTCTCAAGGCATGTTATCTTTAGGAATCAATAGTCAGCCAGCAAAAGGAATTACGAAAACATGGAAAGCGCTCAGAGATCCGTGACTTTGAGTGCAAATGATGGAAAACCCTCTACTCAAATTACTGCTTGAAATATAGTTACTCGTAAGGGCAAACAAGGCTTTTGCTTTGCCCATTAACCTGAGCACGAGCAACATTAAAAAGCAGCACAGCCGAACCCTGAGCCCCAGTGAGGATGGAGTGTTGGTTATTGCCGYGTTCCTGTGCTGCGCTCCCGAGTGCTCTGGGGCTGCGTGGCTGGAATAYACAACCAGCCTGATCGCTATCACAAAAACAGGTTCTGTAGGCACCCTGCTGTCAGAGATGGATTTTACTGAGCTTTCAAAACTGAGGGATTGTTCCAAAACCCAGAGTGCTGCACGGAATGCAAAGGCGGTGCTGTTTTATTTGACTAAAGTTCTGAATTGTTTGTGCTCTTTACTGTGTGGAGTAGAGAAAAACTTTTACAGAAAGACAAAACAGTATGTGCACAGTAAATTTAAATTCAAAATTAGAGAGGAAAGGAAATGATAATGAGAGGTAATTTTTTTTTCCAAAAGGCTGTGGCAAACACTCTCTCTCCAAATCTTGAATCCAGTTGGGGTGGTTTTGAAGGACATGTAAAATCAAAGCCAGTGTGAAGGATGGTTACCAGAGGGTTTGGTCAGCATGGGGAAAACCTGTCAAGTTTTAGGTTTTCCTCCAGAATTTCTGGGCCAGGGTGAGGATTGTCCCAGCAGAGAGCCCACCACTATTTTCTCAAGATCCTTCATGAGAGCAGTAGGCTCACACCTTCATGGCAGCTGGAYCTTCTCTATCCACAGCTTTTATTGGTTCTAGATTTGTATTTTTCTTGCATCAGCAACCCTTAAAAGCCGTAGTTTTCTTCACATATTCAGCCAGTTCTCTGAGGTAACTCCAGAAACATTTCCCAACCAGTTCTGCTTCTGAGGGTCATCTGCTGAAAAGAAGTCTGAAAATTACAAAAATCAGGGAAAAAAGCTCGGAGATACCCCACCTCACCAAGTATTAAATACATTTTTATATCAGTTTAATCTATTGACTTCAGCATTTCTCTCTGTCTTTACAGAAACTAAGAAAATGTCTCTGAATTCCTTCTACCACATCCCTATACTTGGAAACCTTGGAATTTKTTGAAATCTTTCAGCAGAGGTAGAGCAAGACCATATGACCAAAACCTTGTAGCTTTGGAGGGCAAAAGAGAAGTAAAATTTTTGAACTTCTAATCACATGTAACTGGGAATGTTCAGATATTATTTCCTTTTTTTTCCCCCCACTAAATTTAGCACAGACTGACATTCTCATCTTTCTCTGGTGTSATTCCACTTAGAGTAACAAAATTGGGCTGATTTTTACAATATCTTAAGCCATAATTTCTCTATTTATTTTTGGTGGTGGCTCAGTTTAAAGCCAATYTGTAGAAATATGATGTTTTGCTATCTGATACCAATTACATAGGTTAATGTAGGGTAAAAAGGTAATGTGAAGTATTAAATACTGGGAATTGGTATTATGAAGGAAATGTGGGGTTTTTTTCTTTGAAGCTGTCTTTTATTTATGAAAATGGAAATTTTTACATTTCAGCTGAATAGATGTATTTATGCACTCTGATTATGTTTTCCTTTTGTATTTCTATTMATAAAACTTATCAATTCTCCCTCTATGTTAATTTTTTTTTTTTTAGCCCTTTGGTATTTAATCTTCTGGAAATGTTTCTGTCCAGAATTTTTCCTTCAATGTCTAAGAGAGAGAAATGAACTCCGTTTTCTTAAAGAAATAGGACTTAAAGAAAACCCAGTTACTCCCAATAACAATACAACTGTATTCCTTTGTCCTTTGTTCCTTATGAAGAGTCTGAAATAATTTTACAACTCGTAGAAACTGAAAATGAAAAACACTGCTAAATCCTCTGTATTATATCAACATAAAGCAAGTCTGGAAATTCGCTAGGAGAGACCCAGTGTGAGTGTCATCTTGTGTGGGAGGCGTTTTGCCCAAGCACTTTCTTGTTTTGTGTTAAAAATACCTTTGGATCCTTCACGCTCGTGCCAAACAGAAAGTGCAAAGAAATTCAGGCCCACCAGGAGACCACCTCTAGACTGAGAGGAACCATATGCTCCAGAAGCAGTGCTCTTTTTCATTCAGCCAGCCTGGCATAATCCTCACATTCCCAGACTGACTCTTGTCAGCCTTTAAAAAATGCATGTGGGGGCAGCTGGAGTAGTTTCTGTTCCACTTTATTTAAGCTGTGCCTCTTCTCCTGCCTCAGACTTGGCAGACAAATGCCAGCCCTCTTCAGCTCTTGCTGGAGGTGACTAAACCAAAGCCCTKGTATTGATTTCAGGATGATTTAGTGCTCCCATGTCAGGAAGATGACCGTGGATTCTTTTATTCACGTTGTTACAGGAACGGTTTAAATTGGCAAGAATTCACAGTTCAGACTTCATCTCTAATCCATATTAACAGAATAGCATTGCTTTTCATTAGCTCTTAATGGATGATTTGATGTGGGCTATGTGCTTTCTTGTTTTGTTCTGAAGAAAGTTTAACATACCCTTGCACTGAGTTTCTTTATGCATTATACATATATTAAAAATATTTCAACATACATCTATTTATTTCAGTTTATTCCTCTCTAAGAACAAAATTCCACAGACCTCTGTATAAAGTGAGATAAACTTTGTGAAATATAAACTTTCTGAAATAAAGTGCAACTGCCTGGAGGAGAAGGAAAAGCCAAGTGCCAGACATTCAGGGCAGGGCAAAACTGAGATCAACATGTGAAAAAGGACCAACAGTTAAAATCAGATTTAATGCAGATAATCTGTGCATAATGTTTTGGGGGTTCTTTTTCACATTCTTTGGATGTTTAYGTGTGCAAAGAAGTCAGGACAAGATACACTCAGTAAAATCCTAACATATGTGTGAAAGAATTGCAATTTAACTGAAGTAAATGTTGGAGGCAAAAACCAACATAAACCCTCATATTTTATAAGGAGTGAGAAATTATATTGCTGCTTATGGCTGTGTTGGACACAACAAAACAGAAATGTCTGTATGAGGAACTGTAGCCTTGGGTTCATGTTAGGCTTGAATGCAAGGAACAAGACAAATACAATACCAAATTTTTCTTTCATCGTATTTGTGTGTGTGAACTCTAAATATATCTAAGATCGTGTGTGGAGTTGAAAATCCACTGGTCAGTGAACCCATATTTAAGCAATATTAACAGAGTCATTTTTTTAATAACAAAATTGCATGCAGAGATGGTATTGGAGTTTAGGACAGAGAGAATGGGAATGTCTTCCAGTTTCTAAGGGGGAGCTGGGTATTGAATTTCTGTATCATCYCTGATAACAACCAATGCCCATTCAGTACAACTCAGCTTTATCATGTRCAACAGCAGTAAAAACAAACATGCCGGCCAACCCTAAGAAAGGTTAGTCAAAACTTAATCTATTTTTATGCCAGGTCAAACATTCAAGAGGGAAAACAATTTTTCTGACAATTCTTGACATTTTTCCCTCTTTCTAGTCTTTGTGTTCTTTTTTCCATGCATTGAATTGCTGAAATGAGAAAATGACGGTTTCAATTTTTACAGCTAATGATTAAAATRGAGAGCACCAGGGAACTATCAGAAGATCCTTCTTGAAAAAGAAAAGGAAGTCTTGCACCTCCTTTCATCTTCCCTCAGGTAAAAGACTTGTTTGAGAGCTCTTGGTGAACCAATCACAACTGCCTTATTTGTCCCACATCCTTTTCTGGTGAAAAATGCCAAATTTATTTCTTCCACAGTAAGACTGCAGAGCTGATATTTAATCTATCTTGCTTTTTAGGAATTTTTAAATCTATTTGTGTGTTTGTTTCACTAGCTAGTGAACCTAGAGGATTTTAGGGGTTCTCACTTGAGTGGAGCTCATGTTTCCACTGAAAATTCTGACCACAGCAGCAGGAGAAACTCAACACTTGAAGTTTTACCAGACATGGTAGAAAAAGGAGATTATATTCACATTTAGGCTGGAGTTTGCTGGTGCCACGTGGAGACTGCTGAGCTCTCCCAGTGACCACTCCAGGCAAGGAGGGAGGGAAAGCCCTGGCTTTGCCCCAGCTCTGCTGGATGATTTTCCTCCCAAAGGAGAAAGAGCTCAACAGGCACCTGTGAATTACAGCCTTGTGCAAGGGTGGGCTCTCCACATTCCCTCCCTCCCTCCATGCCTCACTCCCTGGGCAAGGCTCTTGGACACAGAGTCTTTAAAAATATTTTAATAACGGCAGAAAATGAACGTGATGTATTGCCAGTAAAAATCTATTAATCAATTTAAGAGTAATACAAAGTCATTAAATTCATGGAGAGTACAGGTCTGGAAAGCTGAAGAGGTGCAGGTTTGCCAGCTGCACTTCCTTTATTTGGTGCTGCTACTGAGGCACAAGAGTATTTGACTGATCCRGAGATGGGTGGGTGTAGTCCCCTTAATCATGCAAAAAAACCATAAATGAGCACTCTCTGTGGTAAAAGAAGCTTAGCTGGAGAGGTTTGGGGGCTTTTTGTTGTTGGTAAAAATGAAGAAATAAGGAAAAAGTATTATGTCCTTAGAACCTAAACATAAACTATTTTATTAAATAAAATCCATAACTTTACCTTGGTTTAGCCTAAAACTTTAATGTTAGCTTCAAATAAATTTGCATTTATACTCTGTTTTTCCTAGGAACAACAGCTTTTAAATGAGAAATGACCCTTCAAAATTATTTAAATACCATCCCTCTCTCCCAAAATTGAAAAGGAAATATTTTAGCATTTCCAAAATATTTCCCACCCATTTCTTTCAACCAACACTATATGTTGAATCTGCTTTCAGTTTTTCAATGGTTTTGGTTTTGGCACAATCCAGTTTTCCACTGAATTCTCCAATCTTTTCAAAAGAATACCTGACTTTGATCATGTGTCCCCTCATAAGATAYAGGTGTGTCTGTCTGGGAACAGCTAATACCAAAAATAAGAGACTGCAAGTGTTTAAATTAAATTCTTGAGGAATTAGGATGCACAGGAGGGAAGGGAGATTTTAAGCTGAGGCTTACTCTTAAATTTTATGTCCCTATGATTTCTGAAATTATCTGGAAATCTTGACAGGGTATTTCACAGCAATACATTCTATGATATATTGAGTGGAGAGGCTTCTATTGTTACGAATATTGTGATTTTTTTTCCCTGGTGTATCTTGGCTGCAGATAGGGTGTAGAGTCTTGAAGTCTTTTTCCCTGTACTAGAGCTCTGTAGGGTTTAAAGGTCTTTAAAGTCAGATTTTCCAGGAGGAATTGCAAAGCTAAGTACAACCCCTGTCACTTCCAGAAGTTTAGTATCTGCCTTCAGTAAATCCACATCTCCTCACTTTTTAATTCTTGGATTCGGATCTCATGTTAATCATAACCAAAAAAAAAAAAAAAAAAGGGCAAATGAATATTTAGTATAATAAATGTGCTCAACATAATAAAAAGCCATGGAGAAGTGGGAGGAAAACTGAAGAGCTGTTTTCATAATGACCGTGATTAATATTGTGTTATTTCAGAGCATCATGTTATATTTCAAATGGTGACTTAGCACAAAAGTACCATTACTGTGGGGTTTAAATTATTACTTATGAAGCTTTCTTCTGGTAGAGTGAGAAAAAGGTTGGCCATATTAATGCATAAAGAAAAATGTTATTCCATTTAGGCCCACAGAGTGCTCTCCATAATCAGRCCCAGCACTGAGGACTGTAGTTTTAACATGAAAGCACCATGAAAGGTTAATCATAGCTGAAAATCCTGCTATGAGATGGTGCTTTGATGAAGGAATTCTTTATGTGCAAATGGGGGCAATTGACTCTCTCTGCACCTCTGAAGGGGTATTGATCTTCCACTTGTGCTGTGGATGCAGAGTTCTTAATTGGGCTATTTGATTTTTTGTTCTGTCTAATTTCATCTGGTTTTTATTTTAGTAGGAAGAGCTCCCATTTATTGAAGCTTCTACAGCAGTTAACGAGCTTGTCATTTAAGTTAATTCTGTTTGTTTCACTGCTAGAAAGGTTGCAAAACTGCCTTATTGATTTTGCTCATAATAAAATGCTGCTTAAAACATCTGTGGCAGCTGTAAGAATGGGGACTCCATTTCAGCCTTAGAAAAAAACACAAAGATTTTCCAGATCTGAAGTGGCAGAACAAAATCCTGTGAAGGAGGAGCTTCTTTGCTTTCAGGGTAAATGACTGGAGGAAAAGGAGTGGGGTTGAAATGAGGGGAGGATAGGGGAATATGTTTGATAGCTGAGTGTTTAATGATATTTCTTCCCTTGCTGTTGAAGAAGCTCAGTGGGAGGACAGCAAGCTCTGGGTCTGCAGACTCTGAAAGCTCAGCAGAGGYGAGAGCTGACTGACTATTCTCTGATGACAGCTGCCTCTAAGGGCTCCTTGGCAGGCCCTCCTTGGAAACCTTCCACTGGAGGCTGGAAGCTCTCTCTGCTGGACAGCCAGAGAGCTTTCATGCTTTGTGAACTGTGAAAGCTGAACTTTCYTCAAGAACAGATCCTCTGTCCCAGCAAATCATTTCCAAAGCTCTGTCCTTCACAGCCCTTAGATGCATTTTGATTAAATCCTGCCAGGTTTGTTTGCCCTGTGGAATAACTTGATCTCTGACATATAAGATAACGTTAATGAATATGGAATTGCTATTAAAACAACAACCAGGACCAGTATCCTCTGCACAACCTAGTCAGGCTTAATATTGCTTGACATTAGAGAAGAATGTGTTGCAGATAAGGGATGTCACCTGAGGTGCCTGTGAAAGGGAAGGAAATGAGACTTTTTCAGGAAAATGACCCAAGGAATTTTGCTGCAGTACCCTGTGCTGTGGGGAGCTGCCTTTGACACTTTATCCAAGAATGAACTGTGCTTTCTACTGTGGGAGCTCCTCTTTTCCWGCAGGGCTTTGCTGTTTCCTCAAGTATTGACACACGTTCTCCTGCAGCAGCCAGGGTGAAAATGGTGATACAGTGCAGGCAGTGCTTGAATTTCCATGCAAAAGCCTTTCAGCTTGAACTACTCATCCAGGACACAAAGCTGGAACTCTGCTGGCTCTCTCTGCTCCACTTGCAGCTGCTTGTKCCACATTACCAAAGGCTGGTCTGCCTTTCTAAGTGCAAGAGCAGAAACGCTTCTCTTGTCCAGGCAGATGTCCTCTGGAGACAGAGATATAGGGAAAGGTCAATAGAGATCCATTTTGTGCCTGGAGTAAAGCTTGGGACAGAGTTTTATCCTTGATTATTAAAAGACCAGCAGACCAACAAGCACTTCAGTAAAAGTAAACAGGACAAAAGTGGTCCTCAGCTTTGCCATTTCATCCCTGCACTGGTGGGCCTAGACCAACTGAACAACACAATCTCCCAAACCCTTTTTCTTCTCTGGGGGCATTAAAAATCGTCTTTCTTTATTATCAACAATTAGKATTACTGGGCATCATTCTCCTCTTTGGTCTTTCAAGATCAACTCTCTGCACACTCCAAGATGTTCTAAACTGAAATTGTGGTTAAAGTGTCAGAAGAGAGGGAGTCACATTTTGCCTTCTGCCATCTTACCTTGCTTCTCTCCTCATCCACCTTCTCAGGTAAGGCAGAATTTACCCTGAACCTTCAGTTCCACGGTTGGTTTGGCCGTGTGGTTGCAAAGTTGCCTGAGTCAGCCTGACAGCAGAGAGAGGTGAGGCTSCAGTGCTGCCCTAGGTTACAGCTCCTGTGAAAGCCCTGCTGTAGCAAACAGGTTTGATGCGTCAGCTAAACCCAAGTAAATGATCCAGGGCTACAAACAACTTCCCTGTGTCACCCATCTCCCTTCCCTCTCCTCGTATCACATGTGATTAGTTTAAGCTTTCCATGCCTCAGACATTTTTCCTGCCCTACGTTTAACCACAATATCCTGTTCCTGCAGGTGCACATCCTTCTTTGCAGCCAGGCTTGTGTCCATCCTGGGGGATATTTTCCAGAAGCTGGTGGATGTGTGATGATCTCCCCTGTGCACAGTAACTGCTCACAGCCCAGCACTGCTGYGTGCTTTTCTTTTCCATCTCTCTGCAGGTCCTCTCCAGAGCATTAGGACTTAAATTTTCCTTCTGTCATAATGACTGGTGCCTACTCTGTTAGGATATTTCCTCCTGAGCAGTTCATTAGCCTAGTACTTTTAGCAAAACAACATCCCTTGTATATGCTAAACAGAATGAAAACCCAGGTGGAATCAAGAGCAGTGGAGTATGAAACAACAGAGCAAGTTGACACTTTGAAGTTTCAATTCCTTTCATAGGTTAAAATTTTGATGTTTGAGAAGTTTCCAGCTCTTCCTCTTTTTACCATCTCTAGAAAGTTGAAAAGCTGAGCCATAAAGGAAGTCAAACCTTCCTGCTTCAACATTCTAAAAACCAGTGGGTTAATGAATGTGCCAAGCATGCMTTCAGCCTTTTGCTATGCAGAAAGTTGTACATATTTTTTAGGCTGAATCTTTCATTTGAATGTATGATYGACTTGGACTCTTGGTTTTTAAGAAGTGTCTGAGGAATGTCTACTGTGCTGCTTGGTTTTCTGTCCCAGTCCTGCCAAARTAATGTTGTCAGAACCAATTGTGCTTTCCCACTACTTAAAAAAATCACTTTATTCTGAAAGGGATAAACAAGTTTTGAATCAGACTGCATATACCCAACTTCCAGCTAAACCAGGCATGGCAGGCCCAAGGCCAGGAGAGGTGTAGAAAAGCTGACAGAACAGGCAGCCCTCATGTAAGGTAACAATGCAGGTCAAGAAAAGCCACAAAGCAAAAGAAAAAGGGATTAAAGGTGTCAGATGACCAGTAGCAAGGGCAAAACCTTTCAGAAAGAAATAGTTTCTGCTGGAGGCTTTTTACAGTGAACATGTCAATCTGGACTTCAGACCGCTTTAAGGGTCTATTGGAATGAATGAGAAGTGCTGTGAAAATGCAATTTTTAGTACCAGAATCCACATCTGAGACTTACAGCCAGGAGCACTACTCAGCCATGGTTTCTTTTCTGACTGTACATTTTAATGTTACGAAAGTAAAACAAGTTTTTCAGCTTTTGAAATTCATACTTTTAGAAAAAAAGTTTTACTGAAGGCACTAACAAGAGTATTAATTTAGAATCTATMTCAGATAGCAGTTTGTTATTTGTGCTATCTGGAATGAGATTAAATCACACGTTCATGATTTAATCTGCTCTATTCAAGGTAAATATTTTCATTTAGGCTGAGAGAAGTTTTTGTCTCAAAAATTGTACACAACCTTATTAAAAAGAAGRGAATTCAATTCAAAATAGGGATTTTCTCTATTGAAACCCAGTTTTCAGGCAAGAGTATTTTATTTTACATGATAGTAGCTGAGCTGTGTCTCTAAGTGGTGTTGAAGAGCAGAGGTGCAGTAAGAAAGAAGAAAATGTCAGGATGCACTTTTAGCATCCATTATTAGACCACAGCCCCTTTCACTATGTAGATAATTCAGGTAATTCACCTCACAGAGATAATCCATATTTAGAAACAAGTGCCTCCCTAGGTGGGGCGAGCAGATTGGCAAAGCAGTGGTRAAACTACTCCATATAAAAAGGTAAATTGGAAAAAAACAGAGGCACAACATGGAGGTGTTTTCACACCCAGATTAATTTAATGGTTTCTAAAGAGCTATCTTCCCTGGGGCTTGTCTTGTTATTGGTCAAACCTAAAAACCAGAGCTCTTTTGGAGCTTTCTTGTCACTTGAGAAGCCCAGGGAAGCTGGTGATTGCTCAGTGCCATTATCCAGGTCTCTCAGAGCCACAGGCCCTTCAGAAATCAGTGCCCAGAGCAGCATTACTCAACGTGAAACTAAGTTGTACAAGATTTCCCTGAGGCTCAGCATAAGTATTCCACACCCACCCTATATTCTTTCAAAGGCATGTAATGCTTTATAAATATAAAGGCAGGCCRTGATTTTTAACCTTATCTAAAAGCAGTTCGATACACTGAAAAAAATCCCACAAATGCAAACATCATGGTGATATATTTGCTCTTATCTGATAATACAGAGAACATATATTCCAAAGCAGCTCTCAAATGACACAGACACTACAACAGACCCCACACTGTGCCCTTTTAAAGCTTGAGGGCCTATAAAGGTGTGACAGGGCAGGAGTTTGCAGCAGCAAACTCTGAGAGGAGGTGATAAAGGGTTTTATACATTTTTATCTCCTGCCCCTGCCTCAGCACAAGCCAAAAGGAGACTTGTTTGCCTGTAGCAGAGCTGTTGAGTGCTTCTGTGCAGTCTGAGGGGTGTTTTTTTTCCTCTCTAAAAATATTATATGAGTTTGCAGCATCTTGTCAGAACAACCCATGTTTTAAAATTGCCTCCTGCCAGCTGAGTTATTGCCTGTCTTAAATCATTATTCCAGCAAACCCACCAGGGCCCTGAGGCCACTAAAGAGCCTTGACCCCCTTCCCCAGGGCTCCTCCAGCCTGCCCAGAGTCCAGAACCCCCCTGGGACTGCCAGCCCTGCCCCAGATGCCACAGCAGAGCCACAGCCCCAGGGAGCCCAGCCTGGCCCCACCTGGCCCCAGGGAGGTGCCCTGGGCTGGGCTGCCCCAGTGCCCCTTGCCCAGGAAGGCTGAACCCCCAGGTGAAACCTTGGCTTGTTTTTATWGGGCTTTTTTGGAATCTGTGATGTGTTCTGGCTTGTTTGTCATCTCCTGTTGCCGTACTCACAAAGGCACAGTCGTGTGGAAGTAAAATTGGAAATAAAAGAATTAGGAGGCTGCCATTTGCAGCCTGTGCTTGGATGTAAAAGAGAGGGCAAAGGTTCAGATTTCTGGCAAACAAGGGCAGAATTTTTTCAGATGGAACCTGTGATGATGCACAARCTGAAAATCATCCCCCCCAGAAGGGTCACTCCAGATGAGGTTCAGAATTTTAGTTTTCTCTGGTGCTGCATTAGGGTGCAAACCCCACACCCTGTTACTCCAGAAGAGATTTTTGATTCTTTCAGTTCCCTGTTGCTGATTTTAAAGTTTTACAACTGGGCTATAATTTGTGCCTGGGAGAGCTTCTGCCCTGATCCCAATGCTGCCAGTGAAGGATAGGACCTTGCTTATCTCCACTAGATTTGTCTGAAAAAGAAACCCTTGAAAACAAATGATATCAGGACTGCCATTTGCTCTCAGCTCCTATTTGTTAATTTATTTCCAGCATGGAAAAAGTATCTAAGCATCCATCTAACGGATGGAACCCATTCTTTCCATTCTGCAGGAGCTCTGCTTTAGARGGGACTTACTGCAAACAGAGAGAGGAAGCTGACAGATTTTCTAAAAGCATGAGCATATTCTCTTTTGGATTTTATAAGTTCTTTTTTTAGGTTTGGACAGTTTGGGTTTTTATTTTTAAATCCTTAGTTGCTTTAATGGTTTYCTTACTTCCTACTCAGTCTCCCACAAGAAGATCAACACACAATTATCTGGGTGCCAGAACAATCCAACCCCTTGTTAACATGACTGGACATTAAAAATTAAAAATTCCTATAGTAGATGAATGAAATTGAATTTTTAAAACAGCTACAGCCCAGAAGCACATGGAAACACTGCACCAATCAAAACTRATGAAAGGTGCCTTAAAATGGAAATGGAGCTGTGCTTAAGATGACCCAATGTTACACAAGCATGTGCTTTCTAGTATTGACTTCAAATAATTTTGGATATTGTAAAAGGTGATAATTTAAATTTTAAGTTACTTTGACAGATGAATAATTATATTCTCCTGAAGTTCAATTAGCTTAGGAAACATGWTTTTTTTTAAACTGACAAAGCAATGTTTATCTGCAAAGAGAAGCATTAAAACCCTGTAAGAAGCAGATCTTAAGTCCCTGAATATTAATTTACATAATGTTCTTGCTTTGGATCAATGAGAAAGGAGGAAACTGTGAGGAAAAATTTGCAGAATGTTTTCATAAAAGGAGAGAATTTTACCTTTAAGGCCAAATCATCACTTGTGAACAAGATTTTTGTCATCTTTTGACATGCCTAACAAAACAAGGGGCATTAGGTTTATCATTTTATGAMATTTTCAAATGTTCAGTTTTGAAAACATTTTGCAATAGTCTATTTTCTGGTTTTATCTGGAGCCATGCAACAATAGCAGATTTTCCARTAACTTGTGTCTTCTTTAAGGACATCTACTGTGAATTTGCATATTCTTACAGTGTGGAGTTGATATAACAATGACCAGGTTTTGGAGACTTTCTCTTAGGTGTTTCCACAGGGATGTGCTTGTCCTCTTTAACTCATTGCTCACCTGCACAGGGCTCTGTGCACTCCATTTCTCTTTCAGATGCAGAACAATATTCTCACACAGAGATTTCCAAGTGGAGGGAAGAAATTATGGTGAACGTGAGCAAAATTACCTGAAGAACACCCAGAAAAGCAAAATTTACTGATACGGCATCACATCTAAACACCTCTGTGGGGATGTGATGGTTGGAGAAGAGTTCCTGTAGTTATAGATGTCCAAAATTGAGACATTCTTCAGATTTGTGATAGATGATGCTGAGACAGCACACCAGATGTTGTTCCATAGCCTTGCTCCCAGGTGAGGTTGCTCTGTCAGGGTAAGGGTCTCTGGTGAGCCAGCTGGAAGTATTGATCCTTCAGCTAATGATACTGGGAGATGAGGAAAGCATCCAGAGAGCTTTGCCCTGTGTCAGCAGAAACACTGGGTGCTTTTGAACTGCAGTGTTTAAAAATAGTGCCCCGTGAAGAACACTGGCAAGATGACTGCTCCTCTGAGGTACAAGCTGATTTCAGGGTCATGCAAAATGTATGGGGTGATCCAAAAGATAATTTTACTAAAAAAAAAAAAA
>JACDOX010000119.1:840206-911466 GCA_014549065.1 Cardinalis cardinalis
AAAAAAAAAGTAAATATAAAGGCAAGGCTTGGGCTGTGCAGGTTTTTCCTGACTGGTTGAAACTCTGAAGATTAAAAAGGTGATCCTGGAAATGTAAAGACACAGATTCTATTGATTGGTAATGGGCTCCCCTCCTCCTCCCCCACACCWCCCCCAGTGCAGTGATCACAGGACTCAGCACAGGAAAGTGCCTGATCTCTCAGTTTTCCCAGCCAGTTTGGCAGAGGTTTGGGAAGTCACAGATGAACCAAGTGAAACTCCTCAACAGTGTAAAAGAAATCTGCTTCTTTCAGTCATTTCACAAGTGGCTGGTTCTACAAGAGGACTCTGTGTGCAATTAAATTAGTGWAATAACTGCCTTCTCTGGAGCTAATGGAATGATGTGAGAACAAGCACAATGCAGGAGCACAGTCTGGCCAAGCAGTCACCCTAAGAGAGGGAATGATGTCATCTCCAAAGAGGATATCAGATGCTCCTCTAATTTACAGAGGGAAACTCTTCCCTTTAGTGCTTGCTGCAGTTCTGAAAGACGCCAAGAGCCTGCACTGGGTCTGTGCTGCTCCCAGTGGGCTCTAATTACAGTTATAAATGAGCTTTCCCTTCTGAGGATTAGCTCTSTCCTCCCTGAGCAACTGAAGGGAAATAGAAGCTGGAGGCAGGACTGGGCGAGGGACAAGTGCAAAGGGAAGGGATGAAGAGACCCTGTCAAGGCAGCCCTGTTAATTCCTTTTTTTTTACTATAAGCAGAACAAACAAAAAAGCTGCTCCAGTGAGCTATTTACATCAGTGTGCTTCAGAGCAGATGGAGGGCTTTATATCCCATTATGAAAGGCATGCAAGTTACAGTGACATGAGTCCTAATTATGGACAACTTAAACTGCACCATCTGCATTTAACAAAGCTCCATATGCAGGGGGATGAGCGAGCCTGRCTGCCTGCATTTGTTAGCAACACGTGCAAAATAGACACCCACAGCAAGGAGCTGAGGATGTRTGAGAGGAACTGGAAGTGTTTGAGGTGTCCCTCCTGCCCTCACTGACCAAACAGAAAACTGGGGCAACAATCATCCCAGAACAGAATTAGTGCCTCCTCTTAAGAGAGGTATTTGCACATAGGTTTGCCAATTTCATCCAGTCTTAGGTAACACCTGCTTTTTAAACATTTTTAGATTTTTCTTTTCTCATTTTTTCTTTTTGGCAGAAAATTTTGCATCATCTTCCCCGTGGCAATCTGAGCAGACAGTGTGTAATTTTAGATGCTCAGATTGAAAGCCCAATTCTTTTGCCACTGACAGTGCTCTGTCATGCAAATTTCAGCATAAGGGATCAACAGCTTCCAGTTTAATGGAGAATAAGAAAATTAATCTTTCTTTGGAAAAGGAAATTTCAGTGAGGCAAACAGCCCTAGTTACCCAAAACACAAATTAGTATCCAAAAGCTTGACTTGGAAGGAGGTCCTTCTATGCTCTGCAGTAGGAGGAATTGTTTTTCTGCTCCTTTACAGAGTATTAAACACAGTCTGTAACTGAGAGGAGATTTAGCAGGGGAGTGCTTATTTTCCTTCTGACATTAGCAGTTAGTTCCACTGGAGGAAATTTTAAGACCAGAGCCACACTTAGCTGATTCCTCCCCAGAATTATGAGCACTTGAAATACGAGGGAATTCTAGACACTGTGCAAAACTCTTGGTTGAAAAGATAAAATTTCAAGTGAACACAAAATGATTTTTTTTTCTGCATGCTTGCATGTGGAAAAAAGTTTTGAAGGAGGTCAGATATGTACATGCCTCTGGTTATCATAGGCGATCTGCCGTGCAGCTCCTCTGACCCTCTCTTCAGAGCTCCAAAAGCACAACCCAGCAAGAGCAGACTCCTAAATCCTGGCCTGTCATGGCCCTGCCCTCAACCACCATCTTCCTACCTGGCCCAGAAAAGCTTTGATCTGGAGCAATCTGAAGCAGAGTGAATAGCTGGTGAGCTCTTGAGATGACAAACATCTCTCTCCAGGAGGGTTTTGYGAGTCATCTTTTAGTGAGAGATGGCAGGAGCTGAGGTTGCTGTTATTGTGCTGAGTTCAGCTCTTCCTCAGGCTGGACTCTGTATCGCTGTGAGATAAAAACAAAATACTGAATTAGGAACAAAAAAGTGAAGTCTTTATAAGCAAAAGTAATTGGGTGATCACAGCGTGATTGAAAAGTGAGAGGGGATCATTAATGTCTGTTTTCCCAGAAATCTGGATGTAAGGGATTAAGCTGACTGCAATAGATTCCTCCCACCTCTGTTTCCCCCCTTTCCATTCTGCTGCCTCTGATATGGAGATTTACACTGACCTCTGGGCTTCTAAATCTTGCAATTTGCCAGCTCTTTGATAGAAGCACATTCTCACWGGCCACTTAATTCCTTTCTGAGCAGTATTACGTGACACCAGCAATCAGAGGGCCTTTGATTCACCAGGACAAAAGGGAGAATGGAAATGTACTTTTTCCCCCCAACACAGCACTGCCATAGTCCCATGAGCCAGCTGTAATCCTGGTTTCATTTTTTCTTTCCTATTTTTTAGTGATTTTAGAAGCCCAGCTTTGAGCTAAGCAAGAACAAGATAAGTTCTTTTACCATTCGAATACTGAGGGAATAAATCTTTTTATCTCTCCCTGACTCCAGGAGCAGGAAGTAAAAAACCTTTTCTGTATGAACACTGAATAGGACTGGTCCATTTTATTTTCCCTGCAGCATTAGCTTCTTTTCAAAAAGGAGACCTATTTTACCACATAAAACAGCAGGAAGTATGGGAACAAAATGGAACTATTTTCAAGAAGACAACACTGAAGACAGACATAGCAGACACAAGCAGTAAAATCACCCTCCATTAAATTTGTGACTGGAGGATTCTGGAGAAACTCCTTTAAATATTATTGCATGAGTCTCAGGCCAATGCTTTTTTTACCACCACGAGTATTTAAATACAAAATATGTAAATAATAAGGGTAAAAATGAAAAAGAAAACTGAGTTTAGATGTAAGGTGAAAAGTTGTCTTTGTTTCCTGTCTTATACCGAATTTCTGCTCCACATTCTGCATGTATATGGCGTATATACACTCCTTTCCTGAGCATATCCATGATAAAGAGTTGATGTTTAATCAGTTTTTGAAGTACTGCTTGCACCTTGTTTACAGCAAAAAATGCTGTAACTTCACATAAAACCAGAAAAGCCATATCCATCCATACTATTAAAAAAAAAATCCACATTATTCACAATAATGCTGTAGATTGATTCATATAGCTTTACATATGTGGTACATTAAAGTGGTTTTAAATCAGAAAAAAGGGTAAAAAAATAAATACCTTGGGTTGAGAGTTCAAATAACTGTAAAAGTATCACCATTGACATGAGATTTCTCAAGCTGAAGAATCTTCAGCCATTTTGAACTTACTGATGCTGAGAAATTTTAGGCAGGTTTGGAACACAATGAAGTAGATAAACTGTACTCACATTATTCTATTTAATCATATTCAAAATTCTCACTTGTTGTATCACTTGATATTTTGATATTTCTCACTTGTTTGATCAAAGCTGTTGTCAGCTTTGTAATTTTTGAAGTGAAGGATCCTCTCTGATTTTTACAGGAAGGAATTCCACAGAATAAATAGGCAAAACAGATAAAAACCAATACTTTCAATTTGATAGAAGTTATTTTGACAAAATTGTACCTCAAGAAAACTTTTAACATTTTGGATTTGTAGAGAAGAAAAATGAGACTTTAACCTCATAATCTAAGTAYAGCTACCAGGAGCGTGTATTTTTAATTTAAATTTCTGTTTTCATCAAAAATTGATTTAGCCACAATATTCACTTTGTAGATTACTGATATAATTCACCAGTTGTAAAAAAGCCTTCTCTGGATACAGACTTGAGGCTTCAAGTGGTGAATGCTGAGCTGCTCAGCAAGGGTCTTCTGAGAGGAGCTACCAGGTCAGCTATGACCCAGGCCAAAGTTGGGAAATCAAGGAATCATTGCTTCTATAAAAACTATATTTGTACCTCCAGCTGCAATTTAGAGACAGTGGAGGTTCTTCCTGCATACAGAGAGGTTGTTCTTGTGGGAGAAAAAATCCTTGGAGGAGCTGAAGGGAAGAACATGGGAGTGGCTGGAACTCTTTAGTTATGAAGTGAGAAGATTGTCAAGATCACAGCAAGGAAAGTCATATATAAAAAAAGGATGTAATTATTTGAGCACTTTAAATGGTGTGAATTACTTGCTTGGCTCTCCTGGCTTATGTCCAGGAGAGCTAAGAAGGTAATCCACACGATTTTAAGTGTTCAAATGAGTGTTTTGAAATGCAGTGTCCTGCGTTCCCTGCCGTGCCCCTGTGGAATGTGCACGGCTGCCTCCAGGCTGGGTGGTCTCACACCACAAACATCACCTCACACTCCATCCTCAGGCTCATGACTCTCTTCATGTCTGGGAGCAGAAACAAAAATTCACAAAAATTGCATGCAAGGCTGTCGTAGTTGAGACAGAGACAATACAAAGCAACACATTCCATTTTCAGAAGGCTTCAAACCCTGTTTTTGTTTTAGCATGCATGCTTTTTATACATTCTTACAAAACTTGTAAGTTTACACCTTACTAATTGGTCAGGAAAGACAAAGTGCTTAACGGAGTGTGGCATTCACATCCTCTGGAAAAATCCCTTCGCCCAGGATTTTTCTCCTGGGAAGCTGAGAAGCCTCAGAGAAAAGGAAAACAATTCTTATCTCATTTGCTTCTCCTGTGTTTTGCTCATGTGGAATGTGTTTGGAGATTGTTTACCCACAGGTGATTGTTTCATTGGATTCTGTGTGAGTTGTTTTGACTCTTTGGCCAATTGGGGCCAACCTGTGTGGAGACTCGGAAGAGTCACGAGTTTTCATTATTAGCTTTTTTAGCATTTGGTAAGTATCCTTTCTGTATTCTTTAGTATAATACTCTTTAATATAAGATAGTATTATTAAGTAATAAATTAGCCTTCTGAGAACATGGAGTCAGATTCATCATTCCTGCCTTCGTCAGGGCATTCCCTGCAAATACAATATAGGAGTAAGCAATTGCAKTTTGTCTTATTTATCCTTCTTTCTTTCTTGGTTTCTATGTTAATGACCTTGGTAGAAAATTCTTTCAGAGGTAAACAAGGATCCTTCGATCAATCTTCTCTCTGGCTCACAGAATTTGCTGTAAAACCTCTTCCACAGAAGGTTCTCTTGGAGCTTCTGGCCCCAGGAGCCAGGCACATCATTCTCCTCAATGATAGCAAGGGGCTGGTTTTAAAATTCATTATATCCCCATCAATTGCAAGGAATGTGCCATATCCAAAATCATTAAAGTGTGATGCCCTTACTCCCTCTTATTTTCTGACTTTTAAACCATATGGCATGTAATTTTATTTCTTTATTCCTTTCTTTCAGTCCCTCTCCATGATGAAGAACAGAGAGCCTATTTTAGTTTAGCTAATGGAATTTGTTAATAGGCATTAGTGAATTTAGGATTTTAGAAACAAATGGATAGATAYCCTGCATGAACATGTACAACTGAGAGAAAAATACATGTTTAAGGTTGCTAACAGAGGATTAGGAAGCTATGAGTCAAAGTGCCAAAAARGGGAGAAAGCATTTAAATCATCAGCCTTCATTTTATCCATAGGGGTAAATTAAAATTSTGCATGGTGTTAGTGAGAGAAAACACCATAATTGTCTTGAATATTGTGATAATTTGTGAAAGGGATTCAATAACACGTAATGAGGATGTAGATCCCCAGGGGATCCCTTCCAGTTCTGGGCCCCTAGAGTTAATATATAAAAGGGAAAGCCACAATGGGGGTGAGTGTATTTTTTTTTCAGCTACACAGAAAAAAAAAAATAGTTCCACTTGGTAAACGAAATGCCCTTGCTAGCTCTGCTGAGGTGTTTATAAAAGGTGTCTACTGACTGTGGAAGTTCCTTAACCTGGCAGTGAATCATCCATCACTGAATGTTGGATCTAATTAGTGGAGTCCAGAGGGTTTTCCCAATGTCCTCTAAGCTGGTAAGACTCAAACATCTTGGATTTGACAAACAATCCCCAATCCTTTCCCTGACCTTGGCTATGAACTTCTGGTCAATCAGATGGAACACAACTTTTTTTTTTTTTTTTTATTGCTTTCTCATCTTGGTTTTAGAGCCAACCATTGGTTACTGAACAGAAATCCAAATTACAAATTTTCACTTCATGGGAAATGAACAATTACTGCATGGGATTTTATAAACCTTCTATTTTTCACAAATAAAAAGTTTGAAAAAAATAGTTTTTGATAACTTGAATTACTGTACTCCAGCAAAGCAAACATTTTTCTCTTTTAACATTTAATGATGAGAAAAGCATCAAACGTTTTGATGAAGTTTAAAACCAAAAAACCATTTAAAAATATCMTATTTGAATTTAAAAGGAAGCTGTGATTTTTAAAAGATCAGCATTTTCCCAGAAGTGTATTCTGATGGACTATTTCACTGTTTTGGTTGTTATTAAGTAAATTAAAACTCTTTTGCTGAATGGTTGGACATGGAGAGAGAATGGGCTTGGTTTCATTTTGGTGACATTTGAGGTACTATGTAGCAAAAGAAGTTGTGAAAGCTGGGCTTCTGTGGTGATCAAACTGTATAAAATAAAAACAGTTACTTATGTTTTCTCTGTTTTCTTTGGTTTTTGATCTTCTGTTCCCCTATCAAACATGAAATCTTGTGATGAAAATTATTTTAGATATCTGTAGCATAAAGATACTGTGAAATATGTAAACAAGTCAAATATTAATTAGGAAAGGGTAATTTCCATCCTGTTAACTCTCCTTTGATTGATGAACAGTAGCTAATCATGGGCAGAGCTTTTAAAAGGAATTGAGCCTGAAGCTGTTGTAACTTGGTTGTTTAAAAGCCAGTTTTTTGGTGCTGCTCTTTCTTTTATTAATTGCTGTATGATTTGAAAATGCAATTGGCAGAAGCAGCAAGAGCCTCTTGTGGGAGCAGCTCCCTGCTGAGTCCCACTTTAAGGAGAGAAGCACCAAAAATCTGCTTTTTTTGAGGGCACTGGTGAAGTTTCCTGTGCAGTTCAGGGGTCACAACCTCTGATGGGGAAATCCAATGTAAGGAATCACTGCTCTGTTTCTGGAGAGATACAACAGCAAAAAGCCCATGAGATCTTCACTTGGTAGAAATCATTTGCCAAAGACACTGGGGCAGCACTGATTTACACCAGCTGAGGCCAGGGAGTGGGCCAAGGCGGGGGCAGAGCAACAGAAATTACAAATGAGCTCTTGGAAGAAAAACCTTTTTTTCCACTGATGTAGAACTACATTTAATTTGCCAGCATGGATTGAGAGCAGTTATCAAGTTTATTTATAACCTTCAGAATAGAAATTCATCAAAGATAGCTTTCCTCACAGTCTCTGCTTTGTATTTGCAGCAGAAGGGAAAAATAACCAAAGTGAAATTTGCTTGATGCAGCACTGGAAATTTCGTGTTAACATGTCATAAAATAACAAACACACAGGTATTCATTGTCTAGGATGATAATAACATGCCATCTATGAATTTATAACTTGTTAATTACCAGACTAAAAAGCAGCAAGCTTTTTAGCATCTGTGGCTCCAGGCAGCAAGCAGCCTAATCTGCTGATACACCATCCAGCTTTGTTGAAATTAGAAAAGTGWGGTCTAACATTTTCTGAGAATCATCTCATTTCCTATGACCCATTACAGGAAATGCTGTATTTTCTGCTGCAGTGGGACTGCCAGTGACATCTGGATGGATACCTCATGGTGGTCACCTTCAAGTTGATCAACAGGACCACCCTCCTGAGCCTCAAATGTCCCCATCCTTCAGAGCTGTGACAGTTGTGCCTTTTGTAGTGTTTTGCAGTAAGGTTTCTTAGCTTGAGAGGAATCKCTAGGCAAATAACTCAGTGGCCAAAGCAATGTCAGCAGAAATTTTAGGTTTGTTTTGGTTTGGTTTTTTTTTGGGGAGGATTAAGATGATTTTTTAAAAAGGAGGCTCCCACCTGCCCCACCCTAGGTGGAGGAGAGCAACTGGACTCAGGTTTTCTGCATCTCCCCTGAGTGGCTGAACCTGTTCCCTAGAGGACTCAGGTGCTACCCAGGCAGAGATAATTTATTTAATTARGGCAAATTCACCAGAAATTACTAAAGTGATTGCTGTGCAAGCAGTAGCAGTTTCTTTGGGATCTGTATCAGTGGTGTTGTTGTTCCTGCAAGCAATGTAAGTGACAACTTATGTGGTTTTTTTTCCCTCACTGTGTCTTGTTTGCTGTCTTCAGGCTAACTTCAGGAAACTGGCTAGAAATCTGCACCCCAAATAATGCAGAAAAAAGATGACTCAAMGCTTTTCTTGTACTTTGGCCCTTCTGGCATTTTTTGCTAGCAATGAAATAACTGGATGTCTCAAGTTCATCATCTGCAAAAAGTACTTAACTTTTTTTGGTGTGATAACATGAAACAAGCAAGTTCTGATATGTCAAAAATATTATTAGGACAAGAAAAATTATCTCTATGAAATAACTTTATCTGTTCCAACATTTTTGCATTTTTTGCTTCTCTCTAATTATATGTACATATGTATGTAGATGCAAACTTCTATAAAAGGGGGAGGATGAACGGACACTTATAAAGTCTATTTTTATCTTTCACTCTTGAAATAGTTGTCAACTGAGATTATGCAAATATCACAGGGAATGAAGCAAGTTTCTGTAGTGATTAAGAAGGTCTTAAAAATAACACCTGGCAGATCGGAGAGCAGTTTTTTCTTGGATAAAATTGGTTCAGTTTTATTTGTTTCCTTTGGGTTTGTTTGTTTGTTTTCTTGGTCAATTTTTATTTGGKTTTAGAAATGGATGGCAGAGGACACTGAAATATATTTCAGGAGTAAAATGTAATYGCATTAACCTGCTGAGACTTGAGGTTGTGGTTTGAATTTACCCCTCTCCAACTTCTTGTGATAATCTGGTTTTTCTGTACTCAGTGAGAGGAACAATGTATTGTGTATTTACAAGAAATGACACCGCAGAACTTCCCAAAATTCTTTTGCATTTTATCCTTATCACCCTCTCTAAAACATGCTAAGGGTGCCATGTCTTGTAAATACAATATTTTTGRTGTTGGAACAGTTTGTATCTCTTTTCTTTCTCTACTGTTTATGTTGGGTGTGTGGGGGGGATGAAAAGTTTCTGTCTGCAGTTTGTTCAGGGTTTTTTAAAGTTTATTATTGCTTTCTGAACATTAATGAATTTATTTTCATTTAAAAAGTTCCCCTACACAGACAGAAAAATGAGTGCTATAAAGGAAAATGTTAAAATTGCTGTGTCAGCATCTGTGACTGAGGAGAAAGGGTGGTATTGGAAAAACAACTCTCTGGGCCAATTTACATATCCGAAATAATTCATTAGTATTCATAGCTGTTATGATTCTGTTGGACTAGAAAACTATTAAGCAAAAGTAATCTGTTGTCTTTTGGTAGGTCTAGTTAAACTACCTTAGGGAAGTTACCACTTGGTGCAAATTTGATATTAAAACAGCTGCCTGCAAACTGTTTTCCAGTGTTAAATCTTCACCTCTAACCACTGGCATGCCTTCCATATGGACTAGAGCTTCTGTAGCCTATTTAAGCTTGTGACTTTTCAGCTGGATGGTTTCTGTTACTTGATCACGTTCTAATCCATGTGATTTTTTTTGTTCTATCTAATCTTTGTGTATTGCCATGTGGCCACATGCTGTCATAGATCMCTTTCTGTGTCCCTCATTAAGCTTACATGACTTTCCAAAATAAAATATCCAGATTTTCTCAGTCAGATCATTCATATGCTCCACAAAAATGGATGAACACTGTGATACTGTGGCAACTGATAATATTTGGCATCATTTTTATAAATTCTAGGAATGACTGGTGCTGGCCTGTTATTGATTGTGCTTACTGAAGCTCATGTTTTGCAGACAGGAACTGATTTGTTCTCCAAAGTATCTCTGTGTTTTTGTGCATTGGTGTGAGTGTTGCATGTTTAGGACAGTGATGCTCAGGAATTTCTTTCTTTCTGTATTTCTTTCTTTGGGAAATACAAGTTTTTGATGCAACTGGAAAGTGAGGGCTTTATTCCTTGAAGTCAGGCAACTGCACKGAGCTTACATGGTGTTTATTTCCCATCTGCCTGGGTTAAAGCTAGCTCAGAAATATTTGCAGTGTAATAATAGCTGCAGAATAATCTTTGTGAAGAGCAGACACAGAGAAATAACCTCTGCAGTCTAGACAGCCTGAAGGAAAACATGGGGGTTCCTTAAATTAGAATAATGCTGTGCTCTCAGGATAAAACGTGYTCAGCACTTGCTCCTCCTTTGTGCTAGAGAGTGCTGGCCCAGCTCTCYATGGGACTCCTGAGCTGAATTCAGGGTTTTTTAAAGAAAAAGAGAAAAAAATCCAATCTCCTTTGTTCAGAGTATTTTTGTGTCAATATTACACAGTGCAGCCCCAGAAATGCTGTTCCAGTGGGAGGGAACCTGGAYTCACATCCTGCATGTGGAGGTGAACAACAGCCTGGGGAGCACATGCAGACAAGAGAAGGTGGAAACTTCCTGGGGGGTCCAGGAAAATGCCCTTTTATACCTTTGAGTAGCATTTGGGGGTTTGAAACAAGTACTTCAGCCTAAGCAGTGCCTGTCTTGTGTCAGTCAGGCTTTAGCTGTCTGTGGGTGTCTGGTTTGGGGTAGGTGGGTATGAGACCTGCTCAGCCCACAGCAACTGCCTCAAAGAGAACCAGAGGTTTATGAGATTTCTCCTCCTTTTTTTGGTGGGATTTCTCCCCCCTTTTTTGGTGAGTGAGCATTTCTCCCCCTTTTTGTGAGTATTCTCTTCCTTTTTGTGAGGAGTTTCCGGGATCCAAAGCAGAGCCAAAGGCTGCAGGATTTGGATTTTTATTTTTCCAGCCTTGTTGCTCCAAGGAAAGGCAAAGGGCCCAATAAAGTGCATCTCCCCTAACACCAGATACCAGGAAAAATCTGATTCCTCCCCATTCTAAGCTGTTTGTGCTGCCACAGGGCTTGCCCCCTTTGAAAAACTTCTTCCCTACTGCTTGTCYTATTCACAGGAAGTTCAGAGCTTTCCAGTTAGACTGGTGTAAAAGTCTTTGCAACAAGAAATTTTACATTTCCCACAGCAAGTTCACAGTTTCAGAGCGGAACCCCAGCTCTCCATTTGGGGCTCTTTTTTAAAGTGAAGATTTGTGACACTGAATCCCCATCATATCACTGAGTGCTTTTGCCTTGCTTGAGACTGATCTGCCATTTTCTAGGCCAAGGAGGCAAAATACTTTTAATTACTCTGAGCATAACTTGCTCCCCAAAGTTTTGATTTTTCTGATGAGCTTTGTGGTTCTGAATTTTTAAATTTTATCCCTAACTATATGGATATTTGGAGATACCTGCTGGATTAATTTTGCTCTAGCACAGCTCTAGGGAATAACTGCACAGATCCAGGCTTCTGTGCTTGACATGGCATTGCCAGAACTTCAGACCACTGTTTGTGTTCAGTTCCACACAGAGGGAAGCATCTTGGGTGGAAAATACTTTGTGTATGGATGGTGAGCTGCAGGCAAAATTAGGAGTTGATATCTGCTGGCTTCTTGTGAGTGAAAAATATTCTTTCTGAAAGAAATTCTGACTAGCGCTTTTTTAAAGTCTTTTTTAGCTTGTGTGTAGCGTAGYAAGTTCTACTACACCCCTGTTCTGCTTCTTCTGCTCTGCAAACACTCTTTTAATGTTAGCCCTCTGTTCAGACACTGCTCAATCCCCCTTGGATAGCACTTTATTAAATATTGCAGCAGCATACTTGCTTGACTTTGCTGATGTTAAAAAAGAAAATGTTTGTTCTAGTTTGGCTTTTTTTTCCCCCCTGTTTATTTCTGTGAGTATTCTGCTTTAAGCATACTTTGTAGAGCTTCTGCCTGGAGCCTGCCTAGAAGTGAAGCAGGTATTTCAGGGGTCAGCTGTCAACTGGCTGGTTGCAAAGGTGGTGAATCCTGAAGGAAGCTCCAGCAAGCAGGAGAGGAAGGAAGTGGTGTCTTGCTGATGTGCATAACAGCACTGAGGGACACACTTTCCCAAAAGCAACTTCTCTGGGGGCACTGTGGTCAGGTGTCAAAAGTGTTTACAGAATTAATTGGAGTCTCTCGTGGTGGTGAAAGGAAGAAGCCCTTCCACATCTTCACTCTCCCCTTGCTCATTCTCCTGATGCAGCTCCCCTGATGTGACACATTTGTTTATTGCAGTAGTGCTGGAGGAAGCCAGGTCACAGGGGCACTGGGATTGTACAGACACAGCACAAAACCTGTCCCAGAGGTTTTATTCATTAAGCAAGCATTATTCTCTTTCTCATCTTCTCTCAGCTTTTGGGGCCTTTGGCATTTTTGGCAAGCATGCAGTTCTCTGAACTTGCTTGCAGTCAGTCCTCTTTGAAATATTTGTATTTCAGTTTCATTTGAAAATTCTATCTGTGGAATGACTGAGTTTTTGATATATATATGCAACAGGATAACTTCTGAGATAGTTTTAATGAGAGAAGTCTTTGCTCAGAACACAGTTTGGGACGGGGTCATGGATCCAACCCCTTTGTAAAAGGAAAATGAGGAATGGTCTGATTGTGATATGCTCACAGCACCAATGGAGATTGCTATCTCACTTGGATCATGTTGATAGGGGGCTGGGGGGATGTGAAATTTAGCAACTGAATAAAGATGGCCTTGGTCTGCAAAAAGCATTCTTGCTAAAATATTTGTGAGTGCTCAGAGTTTCCATTTTCATACCTTCTGCACATATTTCTTGCCACYCCCCTAAACTGATCAATGCTTTGTGTCAGACAGACTGGGAATCCATCAGGATCTGTTTCAGCCCCTCAGGTAAATCCTGAGGAGGACCTTTTTTCCCCAACACCCCTCCTAGGCCAGGTGAAATTAGGGAATGCAATCTGTCTGTTTCTCTGGACACTATCATCAGCTGCCCTGGTATTTTTGTAACTTCAAGTGTTTGGCTGGAAGTTCGCAAGGTTTTGGTGTTTGATTTTTGTTTGGTTTTTTTTTTCATTGTTAAACACTACTGGGATTTTTCTTGCTGGCACACAAAGGTTGATGCTCAGCTGATTGGGGAGAGAAGCTGCTTAAAAAATTGAATTACTCTTGTACCACTGTTGAAATCAATAGGGYAGTCTCAGCCTGCAGCACATGAAAGTTTTTCCTTATGGTTAAAAAAAAAAGGTAGGGAGTAATAATTATTTCAAAATAAATCAGTTTCTGTTTCCAGCTAACAAAGGTGGCTTTTTAAAAAAGCATTCCTTGTACTGCTCTGAACTGGTGACTGCAATACCAAATGGAAACATTCATTTAAATGTGATTTAGATAATAATTGCCAAAACCATTTCTATCTCTATCTCATTTCTGCTAATAAAACATCTTCATTTTTAATGAAACACTGTCTACACACACTAATTTACAGCCAAATATTCCTTATTTTTCACAATTATTAAGACAAAGRAGTACATTTGTGACATTATTAAAGCATCATCGACAAATTAGTTACCTTATCTGTTCTCTATCTGCATAATCCCCATACCCCTGTCACCATGTTTACAAATCCAAATGAATATTATGCAGCCCAGATCTAATTAATTTTGGATTAGTCTCCCAGACACATGTAGTCCTGATCAAAATAATCTGTATTCTCTCTTTTTTTGACCCCTGGAGTGTTGTGTTTGTCAGGGGATGTGCCGGAACACGAATATCAACAAGCAGGTTAATCCTTGGGCTGTCACTTTCTCCCAGATCTGCAGCATCCTGTGTTTTGTTGCTGGAAACCTCAGAGATCCAGGGGATATCAAGGAGCAAATGAGTGTCATGTGGGGCTTAGGGCAGATTGAGATCTGACTAGACATTTAAGCAATCCAGSATGGTGTGTAATGAAAATAGTCTGCTGCAATGGCTTTTCAAAAAAGATCTGGCATCCTGTCGTGCTCTTCTTGAAGGGAAAGAGCCAACTGGAAGATATATTTGAAGGGAAAGCTGAGCTGCTATAAATTTCAAAATGGGTAATGAGAAATTTAGGTGATGGTGATTGGGTGATTTATTTGGTTTTATGCATCCTCTGACAGGACAGCTCTCTGGGACTTCTGTTCCATGTTCAYGGCACAATCAAAAGGTGTAAAGGGAAAAATTAGCTTCTCCCATCCAAGCTTTCATGGTGACTGAAGGGAAAAAAGTGTAGATATTGTGCATTCAAATAATTAAATTAATTCATTAAATCTAGTAGTTAATTCACTATAACATCAAGTCATCTTCCAAAATAGATGGTCTGCAGAGAACTTCCCTTGTAAAGCTGTTATTCAAAACAGGAACTCAATTCCTTTTTCCTTTTCCCAGAAATGTTTGTAATCAAAGCAGGGGAGAGAATGGCTTGAGAATAACTATTTTTCAGTGAATGTAGATAAAATCTGGTTGGGTTTTCCTTTCTGTTTTCCCCTCAAACCAGACTCATTGTCACCCCACCACGCTCCCTCAGAGGGCAGAGCTCTTTGACTTGGGTTCGCCCAGTGGGTCACAGCTGCTGGCATGAGCTTGGTACCAGCTCATGGAGAGCCAATGTCAGTGATGAAATGGCTTTTCCCTCCTCTGTGCCCCGAGGTACAAAGTTTCTAGATCAATATCAGGCTTTAAACCATTGTCCCAGTTGCACAGAATTTGCTATGACAAGGCAGCTTTATTTATGTATCACTGCAAACACCATTGAGCTGCCTTTTCTTCCRTGCCTCTTTTTAATGAGTTATTCTCCAAGGCTGGAGACTGACTGGTTAAGCTGGTGTTACAGAGAGCTTTGATTGGAGATATGCCAGAGCCTCTGTCAAGTGAGACAATGCAGACCTTTCTCTCTRTGCTTCAGTCAAGCTCAGCTTTTGATAAATATAGAGAAGCACCAGGTAGCTGAGATGTTTTACCATCCTGAAACAAAAATCATATACCCTTCCTACAAGGACAGTTAGAGTAGCTGCAGCAGTTTTTGGTAAATGCATACAAATCTGCATCTACTTATAAGGTGCCAAAAATGAGGAAGGAACAGAGATGCTGAAATAAAGTTTTGRTGAAAATTTGGCTCTAAGGCCCAGTTGCTGCAAGTACGTAAGCACGGGTTTAATTCTGAGTGTGTGATCAGCATTAYTGTGAGTTTAACAGAGGTGTTACCATAAGGAGAAGTGAAAATTGTGTACGTTTTGCTGAGAGAGGGGTTTATTTGTAAATAATAGGCTCCTTTTTTGAGCCTCAGCATAAATAGGATAAATCTGGTAATACACAAAAGAATGTGTGCCTCAGAGTTGTTACATGATGAAGTTGGGCTTAGATTATTTTCTTCCTTTGAATGAAATCTAGAATCTGTCTCTGAAGAGCAACRGCTAGATAGGAGAGGGGGAAACAAGGCTTCAAAGTCAGTCTAGAAAACAAAAGGTGCAAAAATTAATAATTTATATGTATAGAATATATATTGTATATATAATCTATACTGTATATATAATATGTATTATATATAATAAATATTTTATTTTAATATAAATTAGAAATTATATAATATATTATATGTGATATATATTGTATATTATAATTATATATATTATATATATTATAAATTTTATATTATCCTGATGTCTTTAGTGTTCATTTCTTATTCTGCCTCCCTGATCAGTTATCATTGGATGCAATGGCTGAAAATTTGTTTGGGACTGTGATAGTTTTATGTATTGCCTTCTGCTCCTCCCTGATGTCAAATGTTCAAAACCAGCCATTTCTTCGGGCCTTTGATGCAAAGCAAGGTGTGCAGATGTTTGAATGAATCTGATGATACTTGGACTTCTTGGTGTTCAGATTATCTTGGTGGTCTTTAAGAACAACTCATCAAGAGTCAGATCTGTTGTGCTAGACACCATATGGTTACTTTGCTCTGTGATTTTCAATTTCTCACTAAAAAACTGCGAAAAGTGCCTCACCCTCCTAAATTGACTGCATCAGTGCAGCTATCTGATTAAAGCTTAAGTTTAGGAAGGAAAATAACAAAAACAGGAAGGAAATTAGTGAGAGGAATTAACATTAAGTGTTAACTGGCAAATATGCACAAAAGGCAGAATAGGAAGGGAAAAAAGGCAGCAGATATTGATGTTATGACAACTCCTCTTTTAGATTGAAAAAACAACCCCTAGAAAAGATTAATTACATTGTTAAGTAGTGCAACTTTTAGTAGCTAAAAAACCCAGAGGGCTCAATTCATCTTTGTGTTTTGTCTTCAGAAGTGAGTGTCAAATGATGATGCAAGATAGGAAACACTGATGGATGGGATCGAGTCCTGTTTCTGAATTATTATGGTGCAGTAAATCTGTGCTGTTCTCTTGACCTTGGGGTAACATCAGCTGATGGCAGCTGAGAATTTGGTCCYTTGTTGAAGCTGAACTTCTATAACTTTTCTCAAGAGAACAATCAGCATTATTTTCTGTAAGAAAATGAAGAAAAATCTGAAATCCAGACAGGGAGGTAAATTAAATCTCTTGTGTAGAGAACAGAAAGATAAACTAATGTTTCCTGATGGSAAGGAACATGTGCTGCTTTATGTACAAAAGAGGAGTCACATTCCCCCACAAACCAGAATGTGTGTTTAACCAATCTTTTGACAGACATTAACAGCAGAATTTTACCTAATTTGGCTTAGATTTTTTTCAGGAATGCATGTAACTCCAGGTCAAATACTGCTTGAGTCAGGGAAAACTGAAGTGGTGGTGATGGACATGGTGTAGCTTTATTTCTGAGTGGGGTGGAGRCCTGCACCCTCAGAAAGTAGGACCTTCTGAATTTACAAAAACTTGCACAGAGCCTGATTGGTCATGATTTAATCATGGTTAAATAATCAACTCATCTCTGTTGGGTGTGCACTACAATTCAGCTTCATGAAGAATGTCCAAAGCAGAACTGGAAGGATGCTTAGGAGAAGGCTTCTTTCACATTTTTCCATAACACATAAACTTAAATAACACTTTTAAATATTATAGGAGCTTGAGTAGCTGTTCTGCACAAGGGAGGACAAGTCTTTTTGAGTGGTCCTGTGAGACTATAACTTGTTCTTCCTGTCTAACCAAAGCAGGATGAAAAGACAGAAACATCAAAATATCCCAGTCCCTGGTGAATCTCTGTCACTGGTTATACCAGACAGTTATGGACTTTTTTTATTTTGCAGTAATAATGAAATGTGCTGGGATTGCAGAAGGCTTACAGCTGCTGCTGTCTCATGAACAACTTWGGGCTCCTTTGAAGCAGTTCATCACCACACCAGAGGAGGTTCTCCTCCCCTGCGCTGCTGCATTCCTGTCACAATGTTCTACAAAGACCGTCTCTCTCCCCTTCCTCTGAGCTGCGCAGGGATATTAGCATGAAAACGAGGACTTTGTTCCTTAAGTGTTCATCCATTCCTCCAGCTTATCCTCCCACCTGAAGTCCTCATCTGTGCCATCAATGAGTTTCCCTGGAAATTGGTTTGATGAGGCTGCTTAAGTGCAATCCACTTATGTATTATATGCAATAATCTCTCCGTAATTATAGACCTCCCTTTATTATTATGACATCTTTTAACACTTTTGAAGTTCCCTCAGTCTCATAATTCAGCTTCATTGACCAGAAAACAAAGAAACCCACCAGCTGCAGAGTTAAAATCATGATGCTGTTGGCTTTAATCTCTCTTTAATCATTAAAATATAAATTAGCACTTGTACTTGTTACTTCCCAAGCAGCTTTCTCTTCTGGATTTCTTTCATCCTCTGCTCACAACTGCCACCTGCCTTGTACCAGGGAGGAGATTCCTTCCCAGGGTTTGGCAAGAACAAGGCTCAGGGGCCTTAACAGTGAAAAATTATAGTACAGGAGAGGAGTTGAGCAAGTACAGAACAGTAGGTCAAGGCTGTGGGCATCTCTGCCATAAGGACACTCCTTTAGTACATCCATTTTTAGCTGGGGTGTCCCTTGAGGTAAGAAGTTTCTGAAACCTCTTCGGGGCAGTGCTGACGTTTTTAGCCAAAACTAGATGCATGGCACACACCACTTGTGCTAAATTTCCTTGCAAATCCTCTGGTGGGGCTCAAGGTTGTTTTGGTTTTATGGAAGTGTTCTCTAAGTGAAAATCTGCTTTATTTCTAATGCAGTGAAGTGTGTAAACACATGCTGCTTGCCCACAGTTAGTTGTTGCCTGAGATCCTGCACCAGGAGTAGATTTTCTGCTCATAGCTGCATCTCCATCCCAGCCAAGAGCACCTCTGGRGGAAAGAATGTGTTATCTTCTAATGGGATATTTCAAACATCAGCGTTTGGTACACAGCTCTTAAGGCTCTCAACTGTGTGTGTGKAAGAGTTTTAGTGTTACATACACAGCTCTTGGTAAAAAGAATGATTTGCTGAGCTRTGAGAAAGGCTGAAGTAATGGAAAAATCATACAGCACATCTGATTTAATTGTGTCCCTTATGGGATACCTAAATGATGTGCAAAGGGATGATCCTAATTAAGAAAGGCTCAACCTGTTGGTTAAATCTTAGACAATTTCTGTTCTTCCTTATTATCTGAGTTGCTTTCTACATTTCCTAAATGTACAAGATGAAATTTAAAGCTTAAATCAGGGACAGATATACTGTGTCTGGATTTTGTGCATTCATTTTCCACAAACTTTGAACGTGATATGGTTTGGTCCATGGCCAATTCTTAAAACAAAGCCCTTTCTATTATTATTATTTTTTTAAAAAAAGAAGTCTATCTTCTATGCTATTGCTCAGGCTATATGAATTAGACATGTGAAGCTGTGGCTCCATTGAAAACAGATTTTTTTTCTCCAATAAATGCTGAGGAAGCAGTTTTGTTCTCTGCCAGAATGAGATAGTTATTACATCTCTGAAAATAATCTTCCTAATTCTGACAATACTACGAAAATCCTGGTTTGTTTAACTCCTCATAAAAACTGGCTGTACATAATTTGTGATGTCTTAAAAGGATATCCAGGGCTCTATTTATCTTTCACTTCAATAAGCAGAGAATTGGAAAAGAACAACAGAAAGAAGCAACAGATGTGCTTGGGTATTTGAGCATAACCCCATTTAGGAAGACTCAGTGTGGTTTATTGAAATTTCAGTCCCGTAAAGCCAAGCACATGTGACTTTGTGGGGAACCCCAAATTTGTCTGATACAACAGGAACATCATTCAAAGTGGCACAGCTCTGTSCCTGGCAGCAAAATGATCTGCCAAAGGCAAGCAAAAAATACAAGGAGTAGGTGGAGGCAGAAGGTCCCTGAGCAGAAACCACAGAACAGTAGGATTGTGCTTGGAGTTCCACACCACTGAGGAAGGCTCAGCTCCATTTTATTTGCACCCTCCTGTCAGACCTTTATTCACATTGGTATTCCTCTGTGCTTGGCAATTCTCCCCARTAATCAAACTTTGGGGTCTGAAGCAGAAAGCAGTGTTGCCATGATCAGCCCTACTGTCATTCCTGCTCTCAACCCACCCACCCCCTAAAGAGAGTTCACGCCACACAAGAAAAATTGTTCTGCAAGGGCAGAACACCTGCTTAGCTCCACTTGGAGGATGGTTTTCCTTTCTTTTCTTAAGGCACTGCAGGTATTGTTTCAGACAGTGGSATGTTGGAACACTTCCCAGTAACATCTGAAAATATTGAATTGCCAAGAGCAAGGTGGTGCCTTTGAAAGAAACAAGTGGAAATGGGTTTGGCCATTGCCAAGGGTTTCAGTGACATTTGGTCAGGTGTGGATTCTTGTATTCCAGACAGCTTTTGTGTGGATGTTTCAAATAAGTCATCATAAAAAAAACGCCTAAACATCCTCCCCAAAATAAACAAAAAACAAGATAACCAAACAAAAAAAATCAAATTGAAGAGTGAATGCAGAGACCTCCTTGTACACAGGCTCATATTTCAGTTAATATAAATTTTATTTCACACTTAATATTCTTTTATTTTCAATGTTAATTTTTCCTCGTCCTTTAAAATAGTTTATTTGTCTGTAAATACTAAATAAGAGGGATGCTGCATGCTGCCAGGTGGGACAGTTTCACAGTTACTTGAGTCAAATATAGCATTTTTGTACTCCATTTATTGAGAATAAATGAGGTGTCACTGCGGTTTGTGTTCTACATGTTTAGTAAAAGCTACATAATGCAAATAGGGAGGTCTCTAAGAAATGGTAAATAAATAGGATATTATTATTTGAAAATACCAGGGCATGTTTTGAATTTGAAGCTTAACTTGAATGGCTTTCAGTGTGTAATGAAATTGCTGGTTACATGGGCTTTTTAATAACTTAATTCAGATAATTCACTGAATAGTGAGCAATTGGTGAATAACTTCTGTGTTCAGMCAGATTTCCACAGTAAAATGAGGATGCAACAGAGGAAATTAAGCACTGACAGCAGGTGGGTGGATATCATTCCCTCAATTCAACATTGACTCCTACATAGAAAGGGATGTTCCTATCTAACTCCAAAAATTAAAATGTTCCCATTCAGCTCTAATCAGTTTTGACAAGTGTCTGTAAACCTTTTTTCTTCTACAGAAGTATGGAGGAGAGGATTTTTAAACAACTGACAGCCAATCTTTTGAATCTGAAAGGAACTATCAAGTGGGTGTATTTGTTGTGTGTGAATGTGTGATTTATACCTAAAATATGAATCAACACACACAAGCTTGTGTAAGATGAAGGGACTTTTCAAAGCATTTTGTGGGGATTTCTTGTTTAACAAGAAATTAATTTACCATTCTGCATTTCTTCCAGCTTCCTGCAATAAGTGATTTATAAGAAAGGATTGTTAAGGTTTGATTTTAAGCAAAGCCAAGTGATTAAATAAATTYGCTTTATACCAGATATTTCTGTTAGCATTGAGGAGAACTCTGCAATAACAGATCTCCATGCCCACCTAGATCTGTTAGAACCTGCTTAAAGACTCTCAAGTAAAATCCGAGGCTCTGATTCCCTTTTGTATTCTGCCTTCCCAGCCATGCAAGAGGGAAAACTAGGTGCAAGAGGGAAAATTAGGTACAAGAGGGAGCAGGTGGTGCAGGATTCAGCAGCAAATTAACCATAAACTTGTAGAGAACAATGTAGGTAGAAGCAATTAATTTCATATATTGAAGAAGGCTATTCCTTGCACTGATCTGCTCAGGTCTCACTATGAATAAGAAATGAAGGATGATGGGCAGATATTTGTAATTCCATGAAAAAATACACCTGGTTTACAATTTAAATTGTCTTGTGATAAAGGGTAAAGCCATCTAAATTCCAGCTTTAGGAAAGCATTAAATGTTCCTCCTTAGAAAGTATATTATGTTAGGAATATATATAMTATATCCCTTGTTAGAGGTCTTGGGGACTGGCTCTGGATTTGATTATCAATTCAAGGCTACATCACATCCATGATTCTTTTTTTTTTTTCATTTTTTTACTCTTTGAGCTCTGGAACTAAATTGTGTGAAATAAGGACTCTTACTATTTATTTCACAAACTTTTATGTCCATAATAATGGTTATAGCATTTGTTAAATCAGATAGGGAAACAGGGAGGCTTTAGAGCATAACTTTCTCTGTTACATTCCTTAAATAAGGACCAGTTTGGCTGTCTGTTTATCATRGGAGCAGAGAGGTGAAATTTTTATTCACATACAGGATTGGTAGAATCCTTTTTTGTCAGTGCTGTGTCCTCACCAGAGCTCACCTCAGTTTTCTGAAGCAGGGCTGGAAGCAAAGGAGTCTCCTTACAACACTAAAGAAAAAAAATAATCACCCTTGTGATGAATAAGCGGTGGTGAAATGTACATTTTTTGGAGTATTCTAGACCATGTTTGGGTGTCTCCTGAGAGAACAGGGGGAGGAGAGCAACTCCTAATTCAATTGTGAGTTTATGGACTGTGAGCAGAAAGTGCTGCATGGAACGGTGTGCTGCGTATTCCAGAGGGGTGGGATTACTCAGGGATCATTTTCAGTCCTCGAGGCTCTTAAAAATCAGTGGAAGTTGAAGACTTTCTGTAAGGAGGGAGCATTTCACCCAAGAGTGAGTGAGAGGGGAGTGAGGTCATGGGGCTCACCAAAAGGCCACGAGACAAAAACTCCAAATCATTATGGAGAAATGAGTGTGTGCTTGCCCCGACTGTTTATGTGGAAATCCTTTGCCTTGGATCAAATATTTCTCTTGGAACCACTCGACCCCCAGAGGCAGCCTCCAAGAAATAAGGTTGGAAGGATTACATCCACTTGGCCTGCCAAAGCTGCTTGAGTCAGACGTTTGGGTTTGTCACTCCCCTCTCTTATATAAAATCTGGGATGCTCACTGGGGTTTGCTGGCCAGACTGGGGAGGTTGGTGGTGCTGAGCTCCCTTTCCTGGCTGCTCTGGAGGGGATCTGGTGCTCAGGGTAAGTACAGCAGGCTCCAGCTCCCAGACAATGAGCTGGAACCCCAGAGGCAGCTGGAAGGAAAATGGATAATGTCTCTGGAAGATGCTGATGTTGAATGACGGAATGGGTAATAACTATGTAGACCAAACCCAAAAGGGAAAAAAAGATGAAGTTAATAATTTCAAGCTTTGCTGGGCCACTCTAGTTCCCACCAGAGTTTTATCTTGGTTTTTGGTTTTTTTTGTTCTTTTTTTTCACTACCTCATGTAATATAATACAATAAGCTTTTCCACCAAGGTTACCCATTTTGTCCAAACAATAGCCCAGGTGTTACCAAAAAAAGAAGCAACAACATAATAATCCAGGAAAACTTGAAGTTACTAAATATGAATCAAAATGGAATTTTTATCCATCTGGTATATTGTATCTTGGTGTGTTTGGTATATTGTATTTTATCTCTTACATCAGATTGTCTCATGGTGTTTTCCACCCTCTTCAAAGTTCTTGCTGCGCTTCACCTGTCTCGAGGAAGGTGTTTTCCTAATTAAAAAGGCTTTTGTAAAATATAGAACTCAGTTGCAGTTTTGATTGTTTTTGAAGAGAAATATATTCATTTAGCCAGCCTTCTTGGAAAACAACTGATGTAAACTTCCATAGGTGACCCAACTAACCCCAGCACTGGCCAGACAGGTATTTCAAAATCATCCATGATATTTAAGCACTAGATTATTTGATGTCCTGGAAAACGTTGATACTTATTTTCTTGCCTTTCTCTGGATCTTTTCACCTGCCTTTGAGCATGACAGCTGAAGTTGTAGTATTTTCAAAAAGCTTTATTCTAATCTTTGCCCACCAGAAAGGGGGGGAGGGGCTTTCAAATAATGTTGGACATGGAAGGATTGTTAGCCAAGGTGATGGGTGACAAAGCAGCTGCCACAACTTGTCTAATTAAAAGGCATTTTCCTAGCTCTGCTCATATCTTTGGGATTAAGCAGGACTGCAGTTGGCTTTGGAAACCACATTCTCCTTTCCTGCACAATGGGGAGGCACACAGGACCTCCCAGAGCTGAGTGCAGTGGCAGCATGGCACAGGGCAGGGATAAATCCCTCCTGTTTATGTCTGGCCATTAAACCTGAGCYTAAACTTATGTGCAGCATGAGATTTACCTCATTTCCTCTTCTGAGAGGATACAGTTGTGGAGATTTGCCTGGTTGTTTCTTAAGCTTTAGCCTTCACGTGGGTGGTTTGTAGGGTCAGCTGAGGCCCTCGCCTGAATGGCACTATGTGGGTTCTGTCCCTTCTCTGCACAAGAAAGAAACCCCTGACAATTTAAGGAGTGAGGGATGCAGCAGGAGCCAATCATGGCAGTGATTTGTGCAGCTCAACATCTGCTTTCACCCCTTCCCTGTCTCATCTACTGTAATTGCAACTTATTGCTACCTATGTTGGCCATTAGCTTCAATTATAAAATTAGTTATCAAAGTAATGCAATTCAGCTAAAGTGGGAGCTGAGACAGCCCTCACTGCCACTTTAATGCTGTAAAATTCCAAGCTCACTGCCAGCTGCCTGGCAAATCAGGCCAGCAGGTCCACACCAGCCTGGTGCTAATTTTGCACATATGCAGGAGGGTGCTCATGAACATAAACTGCACAGCTCTGCCCAGAACCACCCAGAGAGGCTGAGACAGTGGAGCCTCAGCATTGTAATAGCTCTGTGTGCTGTTAGACCCCTCAGCACGTTGTTATACCCAGGAGAAGGCAACTTTAATTTTCATATTGAATAGCAATGCTCGAAGCTCAACATATTGCATTGAATCAAAGCAGCCCAAACTTGAAAGCATTTATAAAGTGGAAACAGGTGTAGTCAGCTGTTTAAATACTTTGCAAGTTGTTTGACACATTACCACAGTAGTTTGATTCACATTTGAAAGTTAGGCATTTGCATAAGCAGAGTGAGATCATAAATCATTTTGGACAGCGTATTATTATTGTGTTAGTTCCTGGGGATTGATGGAAACAAGTAGCTGGAACAAAGCAATGCAAGCCTGTTCTGAACATATATATACATGTTTATGATTAGCATTAAAGCAAAGAAAGTAATAGAAAATAATTTCTCATAAATAATAAAAATCAGATGAGGTTTTTTTTTTTAATTCAGCTGCATTCTTTTTGTGCCTCCTTTTAGTAAGATTGGAGTTGCTGAGTGGAAGTAGCTCAAATGACTGTTTAAATAAAATGTCAATCCGGCACCTAAATTCCATGTAAAAGGGAGCTCAGGCATTGTATTTGCAGGATTGAATTCCAGATGCTTCAGAGCACTCCCGATCATGTGCTATCTGCTGTTCCTTCTTGTCTTCTGAATAATTGTTGCATGCCACGACCCGTGATCTTTGTTTCCTTAGAAATTCATAGTACACCATATTTTATGACAAGTTGCAAAATGGATGAAAATATTAATCTTCTAAAAAGAAGTTAATTTAACAGAGGAAGAAGGGAGAGAGCCAGGCTTTATGTTACACTTGTTTGACGAATGTTCTGTATTTCATGCTCATGCACTGGAGCCAGGAGAGAGTAACTTGTCTCTTTGCATAAACATATGGTGGCTTTGTTTGGAGGCAGATTTGTGACAGCAGAGAGTGAGTGACTTCCCAGGCTCTGACAGTTGTCATATTCCTGGGTAGCAGAGCTGCCAAAGAGCATGAATATTAACACAGCAAGTCAAATTCCCTGTAACACCAGAGCACTGGATTCACAAACTGCTTCTCCTAAGAAGTTCAGTGTCACTACATTTGTGTGCTCAGGGAGGGGGCTCTGATCGTTTGTTTGGGGCTTTTTGCTTGTTATTTTTACAGTKTTTGGAAGTCTTTCTTTTGGAGCCAACATATACAATAGAAACTGATTGCCTTTGATCCAAAGTAGTCAAAGATACTGGATTTCAGCAACTGCAGTCTCTTTCTGGGGAGTAGATCTGTTTGTGTTGTTTGTTGATGGGAAGTGATTGGTGTATCTCCTCAATAGACAATAAATATGGGACACTGTGAAATGGAAAGAAAAAGGAACATCATCTCTGTCTTCCCCTTGGCAAAGGCCATCTGACAGATCCACTCTTGCTTCCTGAAAATATGTGAAAGAAAATAGTGAAGAAAACAGTCCTGAACAAGTTCATACAAAGGATTTTATGGAGAAGGCAGAATGTAGATAAGACACTAAAAAGACCATGGCGTGCTGTGCTGAGAAACATTTATTCAAGCACATTAAAGGAAAACCAGAATGTTTTATTATTAAACAATTCATSTTTTGTAGCCAATAAAACAATTGGGCAATTGAGGTCAGATCTAAAGAAAGCCAACTCCTCCATTTYTTGAAAGCCATCAAAAATCTTCACAGTAAAACACCATCAGGATCAGAACAACTTTATTATACTGCAAAGGAAGAGGGGAAAGGGTACAGGGATAAAAATTTGTCTTKCTGTGCTCAGCTGAGTTCCCTGCTTGGCATTGGAGGTGCCAAGAGCCACGAGCCAGAGAGACACAGCAACTCAAACTTGATTATTATTCTCAAATTTGCTAGCTAGATTTCAAAAKAGATTATTTCCCAGAAAAGTGGAGACTAAAACAATGAAAGCCAATTCAGCAGCTAACTGTTATATGTGTTAACTGTTTGTAAGTGTTATTTGCTGAAATTTTGATGCTGTCTACTCCGAATCCCATTTTTTTCCACAGGGCTTTACATCCACAATTGGATGTGAGGGGCAAAATTCTCTGCTTCTAACCTCCATGCATCAAATCTTATTTAAATGCAAATAGTAACYTTAAATTCTCTCTCCCAATTTAGTTTTGCACCCTGAGAACACCAAAAGGTCTCGCTGAAGTGATTTTTTTCTATCAGTCTGACATTTGTAGAACCAGATCCAAATCAACTGTGTAATAAACAATAAACTGAGCATTTTTGTGTAATATAAATATCATTGAACATATAAATTAGCAAGCTGGTAGAGAAGCCAAATGTGATAGCAAAAGATGGCAAAAAGCTCTGTTGTCATATTTCAGATTATTTTGCTCCCAATGTGATGAGGTTATTATAACCCAAAGCTGACAGTGAAGCTGTCCAAGCAAAGCACAAAAAGATCATGTTTTGTGTTATATAAATATGTAGATGCTGAGTCAAAAGTAGAAGGAGCAGTCAGTGACAAAGTTTTAATTTCTGGATGTACTTCAACAAACTCTTCAAGTCCTTGATGTATTTAGAGAGCAGCCAACTGTTAATACCTAAATTTACAMGGAGAAAGTGCCCTGTGGAAAACAAAACAAAAATATAATTCTTATTTTTGATACAGCAAGTCACTTAAGCACGTGTTCCATCTCATAATCTGGTTAGCAAAGCGTTGAGGCATTTATTTCAGTGTTCCCTATAGCACTACTTAAAAATTAATTCAACAAGCTGTTGAGCAATCTTGCTTCATCCAGTAAAACGTTCAAGCATGAGAAAAGTAAAATTCTGTTACAGATTTTTATTGTCCCAGTCATTTTTCCCAGCCTAMTTTTATGCATAAATTTGCTCTTTGCGCTTGGCATCAGAGGGTAGACTTGCTTTTGTATTAATTGCAAACTTTATCCTGAAATATGGAGTGAAATGATCACAAAGAATCATATCTGCATGAGGAATAGCAGCAGAAGTGATTAAGTTTTTATTTCAGGTAGAATTTGGACTGATATTCAGACGGACATGAGATCAGTTCTGCAGTTCATAGCTTTCCTCTTAACACAACCGTGTAAAGAATACTGCTCTTGTTTCTTGAGTTTTTACTTTTCCTAAAGTCCATATTTTTGATATATTATCCATTTTTTCTGATGAGGATTTGGGGTTGACTATAGGGACATACACTAAATTACGGGAGTAGAGTGCTTTGGATAGCTCTGGATACCTCCAAATTTTCCCGTCACAAAACAAAAGTAACATTACTGAACGAAAATTCACTTCATCTTATCAGGATGTTTTGGAGGCCAACTACATAAATAGGATCAAAAAAGGATTAGGCAAGCCCCCAAAAGAGTCATGAGTAGTTAAACACAACGAGGTCATTGAGAGGAATTCCTAATCTGCTCTTCAAGGATGAGAAAAAGAGCACTACTTTTGCTTTGATTATTCAATATTTCCTTTAAATACTCACTGATGATCATTGTGACAGGCAAGATGGGTTTCTGTGTTGCATCTCTTCTCCTGATACACTCTGATGCCTTCACAGGAAAACCTGRCAGATGTCACCAATGGAAAAGCAATTTATTTTCTTTCCACTTGTGATTGTGGGGAAATAATTTGCCAGAGGTAAGAGGATGGACAAGTCCCCTTGAAGAATCCAGAGAAGACATAGAAATGTTCTCTAGAGCATGTTCTGATCCTGTTCTTCTCATCCAAAGCATTTTAATTAAACTTTTGCATCTACTACTTTTGATTTTCTAATCCAGTTCCCCCAACTGGCTGCTCCAATAGAGTTATACCTCCACAGGTGATACCTGAAAAGGGTAATGTGCATTTCAGTCTGCTATTTCTTCTAGAGGAAACTGTCCTGCTTATAGGCAAATATATTCCTTATTTTAATTAATGATTTCCCAAACAATTGAAGAAAATAGAGATYCAGGAATAAATAAGAAAGTCTGGCTTAGATGTTTCTTCCTCTTAGCCAATAGTCAAATGTGTTTATGATCTTGGGGCCACAGATAAGTCCCAAGAAGTGTTATTGTTGATTGTGAATTTCACATTAGAAAATAGCTTTTAGTTTTCTTTCTAAACAAAATGAGAATGATGGAGTCCTTCTTCTGCAGCCCCAGCCAGGCAAATACAGTCATTAATCTCTTATTTTGAGCCTTAAAAAAAATTACCTTTTTTCTCTACAAATCTATTTCTTAGTGAAAAATAGAGCTAGATTCAGCTGAACCTTACAGCTTTTCATTTACAATATTGATACTGGCAGTGTGTGATTTGATTCAGGTTGCATGTGTTGACTGACCCTTACACAGACAGTAATTACAATCACTGGGCAGTAACTCCCTGGCAATTATTTCCTGTGCTGTGTGAGCCTTGTTGTGTCATCTGAGACAGAATACCCACAGGATTTCTAGGGAAGTTTCTGCTTCCCACAAGCTCCATCAGGCATTTCATGGGCATGAAGAGCAACACTGATTTGAGAGGTTGTAGGCACTCTGCGCTGGGAGCTTAAACACTCAGGAATCTGGTGGAAAAAATAGCTCTTTAAACATCTTAAATTTGATTGACCCTCTACAAAGGACTGTCATGCTATCACAAAAGTTATCCAGAGCTCTTTGAGGGCCAGAGGAGGAGAAGGTTGATCTCTCTAAAGCAAGGCTTGTAATCATCTCCAGTTTGTGGGAAGAGTTTTCCCTGGTCCTTTGAGAAGTTCAATTATGTGAAGATTACAGAAGTAGCTGTTGGATGTATTCTCAAGTGTCTTTGGTAATAATTCAAGGAGGAATGAGTGAAAAAMTAATTTGAAGTCTGACATTAATCTTTGAATTTGTAGAAGAGCAATCGTTAGAAAATTCCCTACTGGCTTATTTTCCCAGTTCAATTCAGAATAGTTTGGAACAGGAGGTTATTCAGCACAGAGTTAGTACTTCTTTTCTGTACAGCTGGCATAAAATATTGCTGTCAAGAGTCAATTTGGGTTGGTAAATATTTTTCTCCTGCAGTCTTCCAGTATGTTTTTAAATTTGACAGAGCCAGCTGAAAAGCTGAATMTTGGAAAAATAACTATTCCATGGACTTTGATTAACATCACTTGGTTGATGGATCAAAACCAGAATCTGAAATCAAACTTTTTTTTTTAATACAGTGAAGCTGAGAGTTAAGTCTGTTTATAATGTTTTTTGACTTTAAAATGAGAATGTTATATTCCATCTGTGTTTTCTAAAAGCCTTATGAAAGAAACTCAGTYTAAAACAATTTTATTCAGATCAAGATCATCAAATTCCATCTGTATGGCCTGATCTCATCAGAATTATCCTATTTTAGGTTACTATCTATGTGACAATAGCATTCAGATCTAGTGCTGAACCTGACCCAAAACTAACCTATATCCTTAGGCAATCTCGGATCGTGAGCATTAAATCTTTCCTAACTGCAAATTGTATTTCTTCCATTAATTTCTAGAATTTCCCAAGTTATCAATTACACAAAGCCAAACGTTCAATGTTGGAAAAGCCCAGTAGATTTGGATTTTAATTTCTCTTAGCTCTTTATCATTGTTCAGAGATAGTACATGAGATTTACAGATGCTTCAAAATCCCAGGGAACTCCCAGGATACTGGGAATCACTCCTCCACAGTTTGCAGGAAAGGCAAGGTGAGCACAATCCTGAAACAAATCTGTGCTTGACTCTGACCAAGGCAGGCAGCAACAGCTCAGGAGAATACAAGAAGTGTATTCTCCTCTGCTTTTCCAGGTTAGATGAGTCTGTGTGTACGAGSTGGGACAAAGAGGTTCCTTTAGTTCAGCTGCTTTTAATGTTATGCAGTTGCCACACCGTGGTGTGCAGCAATGGGGAAAACCAGATTTGTATTTCCAATTACAAAATAAGAGGCAAAAGGGCAGGCACACCCAAAGCCTGGCTAGGACACACAGCAGAGTATCACACGCCTTGCTCTTAAACCCTTGTTCCTAACGAGGGTTCCCCAGAACCAAGATCTCTTTGAAGACTTGGAAAATTTCCTGTTAGGTTTGATGAAAAACAGAGCTTTGCATGAGTTATTTTCACAAGCAGAGCACAGGGCAGGAGTCAAATCATTGGGCTCCTCTGGGGATGCTGAGACAATTGGGTTGCTGGATTCAGGGTGTCCTGAAGAGTGTGGGGAGGGCTCAGGCTGATTTTGCTGATGCCACTGTCCTGTTCCTGTGGGGTTTTTGGCTGTTCCCTCTGGAGGATAAGTGAAGGGGACAGTAACAAATCTCAATGTGTTTGCTACTTGACRTTTGAGCATGAAAATTTAAACAGGAAGGCAGAGTTACTGCTACCTATGTCTTGGCAAAATGTTTGAACTCCACTGAGTTCATACAGAGGGTGCAAATGCCTGTGGTGCCCTTTTTGTACCTTCAGCCTTTGGATCAGGACTCTTTTAGTATTGGGAAGGTGTTCCTGGCACAGGAAAAGAAGCACGAGATCACTGCTTCGTACCTGTGTGGCTAAATGGAAACCAAGGCTGCTCACTGTCTTTCAGGATGCTCTGCCTTAACATTTTTCCATGTTTTCTGGTTTTAATTACTCCCCCTTTGGGATGCACAGGCTGCTTAGCACAAGTGGTTTCCATTAGAAGGCATTTTACCAGGAGTGCCCACACAGGTGCTTTTTAATAACWGATAAGGGATCTTTGCAGAGAACCCTGCAGACCTTCAAACTTGCCAGAGCGTTATGGCAACAAATACTTGGAACATAAATAAAAGCTTTAGTCACATTAGGGAAAAAAGTAGGGATTKATTCTGGAGTCTTGAGCAAAGTTCAGATGTTCATTTCCATGGTTTTACTGGGGGTGGAAGGGTCAGGTTTGCTTTTTACCTACTGCTTGCAACCACTTGTAYACAAGTAACCAGCAATATTTGCACAATCCTTTCTGTATGTATTTATAAATATTATTTTGATGGTGAAATGACACAGAATAGCCTCTGATCTGCCCATGCTAAGTAACATTCTACTTGRCTAATAGTCCTACTGAACTCTGAGGGAAAAAGCTGGTTCAATACTAAGGTTTTGGAATCTGACCATAAATAAATGGTGACTTTTTTGTTTTATTGCTTCCAATTTCTTATCTCTGAAGTTTCCTGGGTTAGATTCAAGATGTCCAGAATTAAGATCACTGCTCCTCAGTGTAAATTAAAAGCAAAATTAATTATGTCTGAATTTATTTCCCACAACTTTAATGCTTTCAAGATGGTTTGCTCCACCTCACCCTGAGCTTCACCAACGTCAGTGGAATCAGGCCAGTGGTAAATATTGTCTAGGATTCCAAGAGGGAAACTTCCTGCACAGAAGATGACTGCTGCAGTTTTTAATTTAAGCTGCAGTTTTTCAAGACAGGGAGATATTTAGAGAGTCAAAGGCACATCTGGGAATATTTTATAAACCCTAGCATTCTCCCACTGAAAATGAAAAGCTTGTCTTATGTTATATCCAAAATTTCATCTTAATTAGGGTTTGCATTCCCTACATGCAGCTACATTTTGTTTGTTTTGACATCAGAGACATGCCATTAATTAAATGCCAGGAAAAGTAAAGGTGGTGGAGAAAGAGAGTGACATAAAATATGTACATATGAAAATATGTATATGTATGTGTGTGCATGTGAAGCTAAATAGTTTATTTTGCTCTAAGAGTCAGCATCGAGGTCATTGCTGAGATTTTATTCCTCTCTAGACTTCACTGGAGAAAAAAATACCTTGGGAGTTTAATGGAAGGGCAGATGAAATGAACTGATGAGAACTGATGGGGTTTTTTTACTCAGCCCCTGGTAAGCAACTTCTCAGTTTTTATTCTGAAGGTGCGCTCTGATCACTCCTGCTGTTTGTAGTATAAAGGTCTACTGGGATGTCTTCATRCTTGTTTGGTTTGAGGGGGGTTTGTTTTTGCAGTTTTTTAAAATTTATTTATTATTAGCTTCAGTTATCCYGAACCCAACTGTCAGAAACATAAGAACAAGATGCAGCAGCCATGACTTGAGTTCTTGTTGTGGTTTTAGATGAGTGTGGCCTGAAGCTCACAAATACATCTCCTCCAAGCTTCTCAGCTACAGCTAAATCTGAGTTACAAGCCAGGAATGGGAGCAATAATTGGCTCTTTTCAACCATCCATTGAGTGTGGTTTATAATATTGAAGTGACAGGACACAGTCACCARCTCTGCAAATGTTTATCAGGTTCTTGGGGATGTCTTCACTTCCCAACATAAAATGCTGGCTGTGCACTGAARCCCATGTGGAAATTGTGTGTGTTAGTCCTGAAGGCTCCTCTGCATCCCTCCTGTCCTGCAAGGACCACAGAGAGGGAGCCAAACTCATTTCCAGAGTCCTGGGCCAGAAGACTGGAGCCAATGGAGTTTCTCACACTTTTTCTTGTCTGACTTCTTGTTTACCCTTTTATTGCCAATATATTGGCCCAAGTTATGCCCCAAAATGTGAAGAGTATTATTTTCCATGCCCTCTGGAATTACAGACTCCTCTGACAGCAAATCTACTCCTCCTCCCCAATGCATACTTGTTTCCTTATACCAGCTTGCAGATTACAGGGAGTAATAATTCCCTTTTGGAGAGGGAAAACAGTATCCCACTTGTCCAGCCATGTTATCATCTGCTAAGTTATTCAATACTCCACACATTAATTTTATGCCATTAATCACTGAATCTGGATGACATACAGATTTTTAAGGTAGGGAAAACATCCTGCCAGAATCAAGCCACAGGGTTTTTAGAGAAGTTTTTTTGGTGTTTTTTTTTGCCTGTGTCTGTATCCTGAGAAGGGAGACAGGCAGGTTCACTGCAGTATTTCAAACAATCTGATCTTTAGAATGCAAAAATCACAACAGACATCATATTCAGCACCAGATAAAATCTGAGTGAAAAATTGAATTTAGGAAGAGGGTCCTGTTCCAAACCCTTCTGGAGGCTGTTCCTGGATACCTGAGGAGCTGCTTCCCTCTACAGGAACGTGSCTGACCATCACAGCTGTGTAATAACAGAAAGACTGAAGAAATGATTTTTTTCAATTCCTTCAATGGAAGAAYACGTGTTGTACTCAAATTATATTGGTGTTTTGCAATTCTCTTCTTTAAGTGGCTGTCCTGGAGTAAATCTCAGTGTGAAAATCCATGGTACTCCTTTGAGAAACCTGTTTGTGGCTTTCAAAACTTGTCCTCTCAAAGAAAATTTGCTCAGCTCCTCTCACTCTCTTGCTTGCCTGGAGGTGGAATTGAACTGTACGAGAATTGTATTAAGAGCAGGATGTGAAGAGCTCTTAGGAAAGAATGATATCTTCAGTTTAAAAATGGGGATAACGTGATGCCATTGGGGTCTGAAGAAAGCTCTTGTGCCTGTAAACTTCATAGTGCTTTGCAATACAGTAATGAGGCCAATAAAAGAGTTGGATGTATAAAATAAGTTTGGATTAAGTGATGGATGGTTAACTCTTGCTTAGCTGAAATTTCAGAGGTTAATAAAKAGCAGAGTACCCTTTTGAGAGGGTAAAGCCAACTTTAGCAGGATAAATGATGTGAAGTTTGGATTAATATTTGACATTCTGATATTGGATGAGCCAGAATGTCTCTGATTATCCCAGAGTTGTGATCCACSTGAGACTGTGGGGCTGCAAGAAGAATTTTATCCCCATAATCTTACATCCAAAATCAATGTGTGGAAAGAAAGAGTTGCTGAAGTCTAACTCAGAATTTGTGTACTAAAATAGGCAAGAAAAGGCTTTTCAGCTACATAAATAAAGAAGTAAGAGGAGATAATTTTAAGCTCCAGTGTCAGCATGGGTGTTGCTTTTATAAAAATATCCCAAAAGAAAACAAAAAAACCCACAACATTTTGTCTTGCATTTCCCTCACTCCCAAAATATAAAAGAGATATTTTAAATGGACAGGGAAAAATGACCCATGTATTTATATATATTGATAGCACTGAAGGATCAAAAAAAAATATTGAAGTAAGCATGAAACACATTGGAATAAATAGMAAATGTCTTTTGTTATAGCACAGCTGTAGATCAAATGAGATTAGTCACTCTGATAAATTCATACAGACATACATCCTTTGTCTAGCACAGTGCATCAGCTTGATRTTCACACATTTCAGTCATGAAAATGAGTTAAAAATTGGAAAAGGCATGTTTAATATGAGAATTGCAAGATTTTAATGTAAATGAACCATAAACAGATGATATAATGACAGGCACTGATGARAAGTGGATTACAGTGCAGATTAGAGATGAACTCTGGATTAATTTGGGGATGAATCTTGTTTGCTGTTTTGACAGGAGCTATTCTGGCTGTCTATTATTTCATTTGCTTTAAAACCCTGAGGGAAAAAGGCTCTGTAGGGTGAAAGATCAATGCACTAAAAGGAATAGACAAAAACTGTCCATAATTATATTTTGACTGAAAACTATAAAAGCAGTGAAATTATGCAGTACCTTCCAGCAGAAGTACTGAGACCAAAGCAGAGATGTATTACTGCTAAAATAAATAAATGTCTGCATCRATAGACTTGCTCTTTTAATCTCTAATTGGTTTTAATGAAGGACAGAGGGTTTTTTTTTAATATAAATAGACTGAAAGAWGAATTTAAACTGCATGCAATGAAAGCAATACAGGACTATGTTTGAAACAGCAAGGATACAGGAAAATATCAAATAGTCAATCCTCAAAGACACCTTTGGCCTGTGCAATCATATGGGTGGTATACTATTAGGGGAGAAAATTGAGTATATAATTACTGAATGTATCATAATGCAAATATTGGGAGGGGAAAGGGGAAGGAGGGTGATTCAACATTTCAAAGGGCAGCTGTAATTCAGATATTTTGCTTTTAGTTTTAATGCTGTAATGGTAGGTTTGGTTTTTAGGTTTGTTTTTTTTTTTTAACATGCCTGCATGTACAATTCCTATCTGCACTAAGAGAGAACACCCAGCAGTGCTTTGATAAAACAGTAAATAATTACTACAGGTTGAAAGTGTTAACTCTAGGATTATCCATCCAAAACAGTAGAAGTGATACAAATTCCATAATTTTTTTTCTTTCTTTTTTTCTTTCCTTTCCTATTTTTTTTTCCTTTTTTTCCCCAAGCTGGCAAACATTAGCTTTCTAAGTCAAAAATCACCAAGCAAGTTTCCAAGCATTCCTCAATCTGTCCACACTCACCGAGTTCCAGGAAACAGAAAGGCTGATACAGCTGCTCGTGGCACTTGGAAAATGTTGAAATCTCTTTCAGTAGCAGAAAAAAGGATCTTGGACCAGAAGTTTTCCACAGAAAAAAATGTTATCAGTGTAGAAGTTTCAGCTCCCTTTAAAGGCCAAAGTGGCAGAAGAAGTTTTTAGGTCCATAAGAAGGACATAGAAAACATCCAATTATTTATAAWTTTTTAAATGCGTGCTTTTGTGTAATGGATGTTAAAGAACCTCTACACAAGAAATGCTCTGCAATGAAAATATTAACATTAATTTCTGTCATTTACCCTAGCAGAAATTTTTATGATTATGGAGCCTGTTGCTGGCAGAAACTGCTGCAGTAAAGTCATCTTCAGTAAATTTCAAATAGGATAAATAATCAGGAAGCACTTGTCTGCCATTAAGCCACTAAAAATAAATTAGAAAAAATACAAGCTTCAGAATTCATAATCTCAATGCATCTCTCATGTTTTCTCATTTTTATTTGGCAACAGGTATTATGGGGTTGTTTGGGTTTTTCAATTYTGCTCTCTAAAAATTCCTACAGACATGGAAAGTATTTGCAGATTACAKCCACCAGTTGTCCTATTGGATTTCCAAACTGTCACTTAACCACCCTAATTTCACTTGGACTTGAARAACTGCTCATAATCTCCTCTGACAGTCACACCCCAAGAGACCTCTTGCAATTAAAACCAGAAGAAYTCTGCACCTTTCAGTTAAAAATTTGAATTTCTGCTGTTTTCTTGTTGGGAAGCCAGCAAAACAAACAAATCTCAGAAGGGAGCTCTTCATACGTGCTGGAAATAATTGAAATCAGGCTGTGGCTACTACAGAAACAGAAACGTTCTTTATTTGATGAATGACAACTTCACAAAATCATCAGCTTCTCAGTAAATCTCTGAGGGACTTAATTTTATGCTGAAATCTGTACAACAGTAACAAACAAACAGTTTTGTGCTCCTTGCTTGGTCCCCCTGCTGTCCCTAGGGTTTGTACATCATAAAAATTAATTTAGCAATGCCTCCTCTGTTTTGCCAGAAATTACATTTTTATTGCATTGTGAGCTTTGGCTCACAACTCTCCTAATTAAAAAGGGGAAAAAAGAGCATTCCTGATTCTTCATTTTTAATCCCAACATAGGTCCACTAGCCCAGACCATAAGGAAACAAATGTTTCCTGTCAGAAGTGATGTTCTTAAAGATAACAAGGTAAATGCCTTGCTCTATCTAAGGAAAACCTGATCAGTTCAAGATATATTTTCTGGGGCAAGCCCTTTAATTTTCATTTTCACCTTGCATGCTCTTAATTTATCACCTTCCTTGCTGACACCCCCAGATACTCATTTTGTTCTGAGATTTTTGTTTGCCAGACTCCCCAAAATGGTGCATGAGAGTTCTCCTAAATGTAAAGGTTGACTTTGCCACATGCAAGAGTCAAAAATGTGCAAAACTTTTTTTATCCAGGAGCTCAGTTTAAAATAGGTGCCTGAAAGACTTCCAATTAAAATATAATTACAGTGACATAATTAAGAAATAGATGCAAGACTGAGCTAAATRTTTTTATTTAGTTCAAGATTTCTAAAAAAAAGCAAACAGGATTCAAAGGGTATCATGAGGAGAATTTTTTTTTATACATGCTTAGAAACTGCTAAAAAAATACAGGAACACTATGATATTGTATCTACTTCCCTAATTTATCCACAAAACTAGGTGAGCCTTGGGGGTCCCAAGTCCAGAAATGGATAGGAGAAAGAAGATACAGTGGTTTTAAAAGMTATTAAATATGGAGTAATTCACACAAGTTTGGAATGCCTTAGGGAGGTGGACATGTCACAGGAATGAGACATTTTCCATGGGAATGTTCCTTGCTGAAAAAGCTGGCTCATGGATTTGAGATGCAGGGGTACAGTTTGCTGACTTTTAAACTGTGTCAGGACTTGAGATGTGCTGCTCTGGGATGCTAGAGATGGAAATATCCCTCTTTGGAAAAATCCTGCAGAACTGTTGGGATAGGAGACACAATTGTCTGAAGTGCTGTCAATGGATAAAAAAACAGAATAAGTGGGGAGAAAAAGGCACAGAGATCCTCAAGGCATCAAGTGATGCATTGAGATGATGGCRAGCTCTTATCTTAGAGGCAAGAGATAAGCRAGCCAGAAGCAGTTTGTATTTTCCCATCCCATCAATGCAGAATAATCAAYAGGAAGGAATTCTTTACTGTGAGGGTGTTGAGGCTCTGGAAMAGAAGTTGTGGAYGTCCCATCCCTGGAAGGGCTCAAGACSAGGTTGGATTGGGCTTGGAGCAACCTGGGCAAGAGGAAGATGTCCCTGCCTGTGATAGTGGGGCTGGAACTAAATCTTTGAAATGCCTTCCAACCAAAATAATTTAGGATTGTATCTATTTTTATGATGAGGATGCTAATAAATCTTCTATCTATCTGTTTAATTAAATTTACTACTGTMTTATGCACTTTTGGCATTGCCTTTAGGTTTTTCCCTGTATCCCTGGCACAGCTTGATGGAACTGTCTGGTGGATACTAAAAGCACTGAATAAATGCTCAGTTTAAAACAAACCATACAGCAGAGGAAACTAAACATGATTGAGTCATGGGATAAGCCTTGGCTGAAGCTCACAATATGTTCTTAAGCCTTAGAACCAGAGGAATTTTAGGTTACAGACAGAAAAGTTTATGAATAGCATTTGCTATCAAAGGGACTTAGTTAAAAACATCTTTAGTTCATCAGAAACAGAAAAAACCACGTGGTTAAACTTTCTTTYAGAAAAAAATCAAGATTGGAAAAAAAATCAGCTTTGGAGTTTTTTCTCTGCTTCTTGCTTTTCAGTGCATGCAGAAACAGCAGGGCAGGAAGAGCCACACAGTTTCTGGTATATTTTGCTGTTTCCAAATTCTTCTCCTTCCACCTTTGCTATCCTTCCTTTCTCCCACAAGTAGCTTTTRGAAGCCTCAACCCTCTTCCCTTGAGCCTGGTACCTCTGGGCATGGATTTCTAGAGCTATGAGGGTAGAAAATCATTTTCATACTGTACAGGAAGCCTGGGGAAGATGATGCCATGCAGAAGCTGTTGCATAGGATGCTGTGCTGAGTTTTAGGCAGTAGACAGGAACTGTCCACCCTACAAAGGTGGACAGTTAAGAAAATTCATGAGCACAGTTCTCCAGCCCAGTTCTTTGCAGCAATGTTTCTTTTTTCAAAGCTGAAGGGGATGTGGATGAATGAAATTAGTAATTCCTGAGAGAATCCTGTAAGATTTTCCATGCATGATTAGAAATGTAAACATGTTGGGAAGGGGRTTGGGGGTCCAAGATTTGGAGGTGTGTCGCAGACATCTTTTATGGAAAATCCTTTCCTTAGGATTTTTCYTCCTGAGRAGCTGAGAGGCCTCAGGAACAAAATGTAGACATTGATTATCTGCTGCTGTGGAATGCAACAGGYGCATCTGGGATTGGCCCATGTTAGATGTTTGTAATTAATGGCCAATCACAGCCCAGCTGGCTTGAGCTCTCTGTCCGAGCCACAAACCTTTGTTATCATTCCTTCCTATTCTATGCTTAGCCAGCCTTCTGATGAAATCCTTTCTTCTATTCTTTTAGTATAGTTTTAATGTAATATACATTATAAAATAATAAATCAGCCTTCTGAAACATGGAGCCAGATCCTCGTCTCTTCCCTCATCCTAAGACCCTGTGARCAYGGTCACAGAGGTGTGAGGATATATTTTAGCCTGTTCATAAATCTGAAAAAGTTAAAAAAAAAAAAGATGAATAAACTAGATGTAAGTATAACTGCTTGGTTTGAGGTTTTTATTTTAGGGATTTTTTGCTGGTTGCAGAAACTGCTGGTACTTCCAGCCTCCTTCTGGAAGAGCAAGGCAGAGCAGCAAACAAACTCTTTCCATCAGGCCACAGCTCAGGCAGCAGATGGCAACTTTGGCCAGCCTCCCACCAGGCTGGCTGGAGTCAGAGATGAGCCCCATCCCCTTCCAAGTGAGCACAATGCTGGGCTGAGCTGGGGATTGGATCATGTCTAAACATTGTGTCTGGACTCAGGATGCAGCAGAGTTTTGCTGTACCTGATCCAAGGGCTCGGCTCCAGCCAAGTTCTAATTAGGGCTCCTRCCTTAACAGAGAAATGCCCTGTGTGCTGCCAGCAGCAGCTCTGCGTTACCTGTCTTCTCTGCTGAGGTTTTAGGGTTTTTATAAACTGTTTCCAGGGCACAGCTGGTCTCTGAGGGCTGCTCAAAGCAGTCTGGTTTAACACCTGAAGTGCAAAAAAAACCAACAAACCCAACTCGTTATCTGATTTTGGTAACTTGCTTTCCTTACAGCCAGCTGGATTTAGGAGACCCATCTATGAATACTCTCCTAAAACATGAAAACCAGGTAACCTCTGAAGTTATCAGCAGSTTTTAAGGAGTTTGCAAATCAGAAGCAACTTGCACTTTCCCAATGTAGTGTGTAGATGAGAAGAGGCAATAACTTGAAAATGAACTTCAGAACAGCAAAAGGCAAAGCCTGAAAAACAATTTTGTGGGCAGTTGTTAATAATGTGGATGACAAAAACCAGAGGAGCCTCTCTAATTGGTTTTCTGAGTCCCTCATTCTGAGGCTGGCTGGTTGGAGTTGTGCTGCCTAGTGTYACTTTCCACTCTGTAATCCCTTGCTGTGCAGAGAAGGGGAGAAAGTGGTGTGGGACTGCAGCAAAGGCAGCCCTGTTTTCTCCTCCCTGACAGCCCATGTGCTCTTGTGATAATAGCTGAGGTTTATTAAATGGGTCTAGTGTCTGCATCCCTTTGTAAGCAATCCTTCTTCACGTGGCTCCTTGCTGTGGAGCTGATCTCAGCTGCAAAAGGATCTCAGCACCTCATTCTTTTTGGAGCTCACCCTGCCAAAGCCCTGCACCAGGAGCAGAGGTGAGGTTCTCCCTGGCCAGCAGCATGGAAAGAGGCACAGAAAGGTTGGGTCTGTGCAGTAAACTCAGGGTAACATGAATCTACCCTTATGTAGATATGTGTTGTCTCCCTCTTTTTTTTTTTTTTTTCCTTCTAGAAACCATTGTTTCATAGAAAAAACCCAGTTTTATACTGTGCACATGATCATAACTTACATTACAAGCTAAGAGGACATGGAGATCTGATGCTGTGGATTGTTTTATGATAAGTGCTGTTGGATTTATCTGTACAAGGGGCAGGTCTCAGCCAGAGCTGTGCTCCCCAGCCTGCCCTGGGAAGGRGATTCTGTCTGCCCCAGCTCCCTGTGCTGGGGAAATCACTCTGGGAGGGGCTGAAGGACAGAATCAAAGCTTCCTCATCCCCATCATATCCAGAGGGAAGCCAAACCCCACAAGGGCTGTGGGTCCTGACTCTCTGCCCATGAGGCTAAAGGAACAATCTCACATTTACTGCAAATTTAGGGGTTAATATCTTGAAAGTCTGACATAGCAATGCTTCAGGCTGCTTTAGCATGCGCATCTTGTTAACATGCCAGCCTAATTCCACTCTTTTGCTTCACAGACAAGCACCACTTTATTAGCCACAAATCCATTATCTTCTCATTTGAAAGGCTCTGAATAGCTTATGGCAACACTCTGCTTTTGTAATACAACAAGTCTTTTCACATCGGTTAAAAATACTTTGAGAAATGAAAAATAAAAATTCAACAGTGACAGACATTCCAGTCGTGCCTTTCATCCTCCCTGTGTGAGGCAGCAGGTGCAACTTGACATTCTTTAAACAAACCTTCCCCCTGCTTTGTGGYTGAATAAAGGCTTTGACAAATGCTTATCCTTTGATATGATGTGTACTTGACAAAATTCACAGGGAGATCTGAACTGCTGCTTTGAAGCAAATACTTATTAGAACACTGGAGCACTAAAGTGCACTGTGATTTGGCTCGCTTGCTAGTAAGACATCAAGTAAAATGTGCCCATTATGTCAATTCAAAGCCAAATCTAAACACTGACTTCTGAGAAATGTGAAGAGAATTTGGGGCTGTGCAGCTCTCCTGCTTTATTGCTTATCTAATTTGCATTTCCTTCTCTGTCTGTCAGCTCCCCTCTGCATTTCGAGCCGAGCAGTCGGTGAATCATCTGGAATTCATCAAATATTTTCCATTACTTTCTTTTGCTTTCCACTTTCAAGCCTTCTCCCCCTCTCCCCCAAAATGCAATTCCCTTCTAGCTGAACAGGAAAGGGGATGGAGACTTGTCTCCCTTTCACAGCTTCAGGGCTGCTCCAGATTTGTGTTTCATCTATGCAGGTATTCAGTGTGGAATATTTGGTCTAGATTACTTGGAAAGGTGCCATGAAGAATGGAACAGCGAGGGTCAAAGAAAGATTGAAGTTGTAGCCCAGGAAAGATTTGTAGGTGAAATGAAATCAATTCATCTCTTTCTGACCAGGAAAAAAAAAAAAGACTTCTAGAACACCCTTCATCCTTTCTCTCTATTAATGTCTTGAACATTGCTGTGAAATGTCACAGTTCATTGAAAAATCTTCTTTCTTTGTTGCAAGTTAGTAACCCCTAGCCTGCTTTTAGCTGTCTGGGCACAAGCAGGCAGCTTCAGACATGATTCCCCAGGTCTAGAGAGCACTCAAAAAACGCCTGAGCTGCCTCTTCCACAGCAGATGGCAGGTAATGCCATCCTGGTAGAGCATCTCTCCTCTGATCCTAACAAGCTGTCTCATTTAGCAGAGGTATTTGAAGATGTAGTTTCAGAGAGCTTAGGAAATTCAGGTTCATATTTGAAATTTGGTGTGATTTTTAAATGCTGATTGTAAGTAACTACCAGGACAGCCTCCCTGGGTGTGTCATTTACTCACTTTACCTTCATGTATTTATGGCAAGCCTTGATAACTTTTTAACAGATTTTCTGTAGTCTAATAACCTCAAGCAGAAAGGTTYTCTCACAGCTGAGGCTGAATAAATAAATACATCAAATAGCAGCAAGCAAGTAAGGAGAAAGGTGCTCCAGGTTTTTGTTTCCCCTGCTGTCACAGAAAAAGTGCTTGGAATTCTTGATTTGTTGATGTGTTCAAGTGGGAAATKATTTGTTTCTTTTTCTGAAGAACTACTATGTAAACAACAAATTCTATGTTTTGCTTCGAACATACAGGTTACATCCTAAACATTACACCTTACAGCACGTGTAAACACAGGTATAAATACACAGAAAAAAAAAATCCACTTGCAAGGCTTGCTGCCTGGGGARTGGTTTTGGAGGACATGAGTGAGGAGTCTAAAGGGCTCCATGGTTTGATGAGGGTTGGGCTATTCAGACATGGCACTGGACTGGCCTCAGGTGTTCTCAGCCTCAAGAGGAGCTGTGTAGGTAACTTTGAGGTAATCCTGCTGCAGAGAGTGCAGTGCAGGCTGAGGTTCTCACACAGGGTTTGTTTTTATTTTTCTACCTAAACAAACCTAAGGGCTGAATCCCTTGGAAGCAGTGAGGGCTGAAAACAGCAGCTGCCAGCAAGYCTTGGCCCTCTGGCACTGGGGAGGGCAGGTGCCACTCATGGCCTGAGCTGGCAAGGTTTGCTCACCTCCTGCCATCACTCTCATGTTCAGCAAGAAGCCAGGAGCGCTTTGCCTGAGCTCAGCAGGACCAGAGTGCTGAGCCAGGAGCWGGGCAGGGCTCTGTTCGTCCTGGCTCTGGCACTGGGCTAAGGATGCAGACTTGCTGATGCTGCTGCTCTCGGATTTTGGCTCCTGGACACGGGGCCAGAGCTCTGGAGGTGGCAAGGCTGTGGTACCACAGCACCTAAGGCTTGGCATYACCTCCTGCAGGCAGAGCTGCCCTGCTGATCACCACGGCTCGGCAGAGGAGCTGCTAATCAGTGGTGCTGAGCCAGAGTCCTGCTAAACTCACATAGGGGTCAGCCTGGAGAGAGCTTTGCCTCTCTGAAAGAGGTTAGTAGGCAATGCAGAAAGGGAGAGCCTGCTGCACCTCTGCTCTGGCTGCACCCCTCAGACCTCCATGTGACAGTGTAAGAGCTGTCATGCCTCTGTCAAAGGCTGAAGGAGTCTGCTTTGTCCTTTTTGYACACAGACTTTTTCAGAGAACCTCTTCTTGCATCTGAAATAGATGCAGCTCCTGAATTCATGTGAGATGTGGGGCACAGCAGAGCATCCAGGGAAAAGAGTGCATGAGGCTAAATCTAGAAGCCCTCAGAGAAATTCACTGTCAGGTTGGAGTAAAAGAAATAAAAAAGAGGAGCTATCCTTTCCATGTTTGAGTAGTTTTTTAAGTATGCCAGTGAGACTCTCCCATTTTCTTCCATGGGAAATACAGGGAAAAAACCAAACTGAAATATGATTATATTGCTCAAACTAGCTATTTGTAAGTAAAATGTAAGGTGATTTCTTTTCCTGCCATTTTCCACAAGTTTCAGTCTCTTCCCACGTCTGGTAAATGTTTCTATGAGTCTGTAAAAAGACATCTGGGAGGCTCCCAGGCTCCCAATATTCAATTAGCATTTAGTACTACACTCTTCTCTTTGCAAATTAAAAACTATGCAGTTCCCATGGCAACCTAAACAAGATAAGAATCTGAGTGAAGACAAGCTGATTTAAGTGAAGATAAACAGACAGCAGTGTAGATATTTTAAATGAGTCTGGGAGTTTCTTGATTGGCTGTGGTTTTTGTTTGTTTCTGAGGGGTTTTGTTGGTTTTTATTTGTGGGGTTTTTTTGTGTTTTTTTCCTTTCCTTATCTCAAGGCGTATTTGGAATAATAAACAGAAATCCTCATTTGAAAGGTCTCTGGCAATGACTGGGCAGCAGGAGACCCTGGTTTTGCTACAGAAAATACATCCAGCACAAACCCATGTTTTTTCACAAAGTTCCTGGAGCTCTGCTTTTAAAGCTGGTTTTGTTTAGACAACAAGAAGTAGGTGTAGCCATCTCCTTGCTTTGTTTGTTGTTGKTTTTTTCAATTAGGGGCTGAGATTTGGTGTGGGCAAGGAATGCTGAGTTTTGTTAGGTAAGCAGGTTGGTTTATGCAAAGTGACATTTAAATTGCAATCTAACATGTTTGCTCAGTGCTCAGATCAATGGATGTCYCTTTGGACATGAGCAGATCATAATTAACAATTGGTTGTTTGTGCAGATGGAGCTTCAGAGACACAAAAGCACATTAGTTCTGTATTATTTCTGTGAAGATCAACCACAGGTAAAACCTGAACTTTGAGAAATTTCCCCCAAAATGCTGGCACTCTGCTCCSCTTTGTCAGGGTGGTGGATGGAACACTTCTAAACCACAGAAAAACCCTGAACAGTCCATAGAAGTCCTCTGGTCTTTAAGAGCAGTGTTTCTCATGGTTTCTAAGCCGTTCTGTTTTAAAATGTGGATGAGGAGAAGGAACTAATTCCAAGCTCCCATCCTTCCAGCCTGCAGGGTTTGCCTGCACTGTGCTCCTCCACATAACCCTGTGGTTAAAGCTGAACCTTTAGGGTCTGAGCTCTGACACTTCTCTGCCAACCACCCTGCTCCCTGTTGCTGTGCAGTGAGAGTTTAACTCCATGTTTGGAGCCCCACATCAAGATTTTGGCCCCAGWAAACCAAGTCAGAGCGTGTGCAGCTCTCTGAAGTTACCCAGAGCTCAGGAAAATGTCATTTATATGTGGCATTTTGTGTCAGGGCAGCACAAATGCACCTGTAAGAGGTGATTCTCTGCCCTGCAAGAAGTTGATTGAGGCATTTTTTTGTTGCTGTGATGACAATAAAAATGAAGGCAAAATATATTGCAATAGCTAATACACATTTGTGTTGTCCTGATACCTCTGTGACAGCATTCTGTGTGAGATTCTATATGGTGCGGATAATCAGACAAATTAGGTATTCCAGCTGCAAAAACACAGTGTGCAGGGAGTGATGTGCAGTTCAGCTGCAAAAATACAGCATTTTTGTGACATTATGTTCAGCCCTCTTCCCCTGAGATGTCTCCTTCCAGGCCAGTGTGGACAAGGCAGCCACTRCCAGCACCATGGAGTCCATTGGCTTGGCAAGCAGGAAATTTGCCTTTCTGCCAGTTTTGTGYTTCTAGCAAATATCAAAGTCAAAAGAAGAAAATTGGGCTGTCAGAATCTCTGTTAGCAGAGATAAACACAGTTTGATTGGGGTGGGGAGGATTTTGTTAGAGAGAGGGTCAAAATATATATGTTTTGAACATATTTAGTTTCCATTACAAAGACAGTTTCACAGCTTAGAACATTTCAATAAGGGTCTTTCCATTTGTGTCCCTTTCAAGTTAAAGTTTATATTTTATTTGGCTTTATTTCTTTCCATAATTGTCATCATCATCACCTCCTTTCATCCTGGTAGATTCACTGAATGGTCCCTGCCAGAGAATTTCATTGATCTAACCCTAATTTTTCAGGTGTGTGTGTATATAAAACTGTGCATTACACACTTGCACCTCTTAGGGGTGAGCAGCAACTCAAAATTCCTGTGGGAATCACCTCTTGGATTTCCTTTTCTTATCATGTTCCTGTCCTGGTATCATAGGTGGCTGGATGATTTAACAGCTTTAAAAATGGGAACTCATAAGTGACAGGAAAATCCACGAATTGCYTAAATTCTGTGTTCAATCAAGGTTTATGAGATTTTAAATTCTTCTTATATAATTATAAAAACAGCTTTAAGGATGARCACTCAGAAAGTCTCAGCTGGTAGCATTAGGGGGAAAAAAGTCCTTTTGCAGCAAATCTACTGCAAGAAACAACTGAGATTTTGTGTAGTCTAAGTTTTCCCTAATCCAATACATCCTGTATTCCTTTCAAAGCATCACTTCACAGTGTGACTCTCAGCTAGTGTGCATAATTCATTTGCTAATGCAAATTGAATGGCCCAGGAAACAGCTCTTCTTTAAGGAAAAAAAAATTTAAAAAAAAGAAGAAAGAAAAAAATAAACTGTCTTGTAGGAAACTGAAAATTTCTTTGCTGAACAGTGAAATKCAGAGCTTTGTACTTTCTGAACTTGCATGTCCATCAGCCACTTCTTACATGCACATCAGCCTATTGCAAACACCTTAGTGTTATTTTATAGCATAAATTTGAAAAATCCTAAACTGGATGAGCTGCAAACTGGATTTGCCTACAGGTCCCTCAAGAGCTAATTTTGGTTATGGCCCATGTGCCAGTGGGACAGACAGAGTGCAGAAGACTCTGCTCCATTCAGAAATTCAGATTTTTGAGCGTCCTAGATCACAGTGATTTGTGACTGAGACTTGGAGGGATGAGGGAAGTTGGTTTATCTGTAAACATTAAGGCAAAAAGCTTGTTTTTAAGAGGTTGAAAAATGGTGTGGATTGTGCCGTCCTTAATGCTGGATGTGGCAGCATTGATGAGATTTGTGTTTGGTTTTAGGTTTGGTTTGGTTTGTTTTTCATCCTCCCCCTTACAGTGGGTCTGTTGCAGCTGCAATAGTTAATGAAGTGCTGAAAATGGAGCTGTTATCCAGCGCAGGGGAAGAGCCTGGCCTCTGCAGGCTCCCACAGGCTGCAGGAGTCCCTGGGATGCCTCAAGGGGGGACTTGGCCGTGAGCTCCGGCAGCAGAGCCCGAGGAGCAGGGCTGGGAGCTGGACAAGCAAACATCTGGGCAGCTGCATCCCACCCAGCCTGGGGAGGGAGGATGAGCTCAGAGCTGGGCCTGGAGCTCTCCTGAGCTCCTGCCTTTCCTCCACAGCCAGTGGGGCTGCAAGCACTCCKCTGCAGGCAAAAAAGCACCTTCAGTTTAGGGTAAAGCCCTTTGTTTTGGGTTTGTCAGCCGAGGTGTTGACGTTTGGCTTCTCTTGGTTTATTTCACGTAAGGCTCAGCCACAGACATTCTCACAAATAAACAGACATGTAAGACTTTTGCTAGCATATTTACTTTGCCAGTGTGAAACTAATGAGTGACATATTTCTTTAGCAGCTGCCTCGGTTGCGCAGCCCCTTCCTGCAAAGATCATGCCCTGAGAATGAGGAAAAAAAATTTAAAAAAAGAAAGAGTTCAAAACCTGCTAGAATGATAGCAAACACATAAGTATAGCTGAACAATTAATAGAAATAATAAATGACTCACTTCAGCAAGACCCTGAGTGAATCCCAATCCTGGACTTCCTGTGCTATGTGAAGAGCCCTGATGGTGTTTATTTAAATGGGAAACATTCTCTGCAAGGAAATGGGTAAATAGGACCTCAGAAGTTCAGAGYTAAGGTCCTGCAGAAGAAATACCAAAGCTCAGGGCCATGCTCTTAATTTGTGTACAGCATTGGTGACAATTCATATCAATCAAAGATCTGTCTCTCAGTGCTTGTTCACATTATTTGGTYTTATTGAGCTTGGAAAAATTGATCTTGTTTGATTTTAGCCTATAGGAGCTTCTGTCTCTTCAAGCTTTAATGACAGATGAAGGTAAGATCAGATTTACCTGATTTGGACAGTGGCTGACTGGTTTTGGTTCTGTCTTGAAACAACAAAGGAGATGGATGCATCTGAGCATAGAAGAAATTATCAAAGCAGGTAAATACATGTATTTAAAACTGCTGGTCTCATATTCTGGGAGGGTCAGGAGAAACAATTATCCAAAGACATTTTCTGGCTGCAGCAATCAGTGGAGCTCAACTCTTTTATTTGCCAATACCTTCTGCATTGTTTATGTGAGTTAAGTAACAATAATTTCCTTCAGCATGGATGTTTCCAGCATGTGTGAGACAATTTTTGCCAAATAGATGAAAGAAGAAGACATCTCCAAAATGTGCAAGTGAGGCACAACATCACATTTACAGCAAGGACAGCTTGTCAATAGAATTGTTCCTCTCCCAGCAGTGTCTGCTGGAGCTGCAGACAGAAAATCCCAAAGAAGTGTCAGRGGTGCCTAAAATAACGATAAAGTTATTTTCAAGTTATTTTCTAAGGAGGTATCTCCTTCTGCCATGGCCTGACAATAAAGCTGTCAGAGATTTGAGCAGGCAGTTGGCCCCAGAGCAGATCTGAGTGTTTGCATAAATCAGACCCAGGAGCTGTAGCACAAATATCTCTGAGAACACTACAGCTGAGGAGGTCTGCTGGGTTCATCACAGACTGAGTGATGCAGGAAGTACTAAACCCAGTGATAMATTCAGCTTTCTACTGAAATTTCCAACTTGATCATTGCTTGGRCCACTCCCTGTGGGATACCTGGATCCCACAACACACTGGGATATCTCTAGAGCTGCTCTGGAAGGGTGTGATGGGGTCTGTGCTTAAGGGCCATCCACTAAAATGCTTGGCTTTAACTCTGCAMCAGTGTGGATAACTTCAGAGGGCATTGCATTACTAATTTATTTCTGTTAGGAGTGGGATGAGCCCTGGAGGACCCCTTAGACCTGTGAATGTAACTCAGTTTCTCTCTTGTCATTTCATGCTTGGTACCTCTCTTCCAAAATCATGTAATTCCAGAACATGGCAGCAAGCAGTCTGGGTAGGTGTGGGGGTTTTATTCTGAGGAAAATGTGTGTGTGGTTTTTGTTGTTGCTCTTTCATAGGGTTGTTTGGTTTGGGTTTTTTTCTTGTTTTGTTGTTTGGATTGTTTTCCTCTATTTTTAACAGGAGAGTTATTTGTCATCCTCTATTTGTGGAAGTGTCTGGGGAAATGGACCACCACACAGACATGGTAAAATGGCTTCAATTTAGTGATAATTTAGCACCAGATTCTGGCTSTTTATAACAATTCCCAAGGAGTTTTCAGTCCTACTTTCCCCTGCTTTAAATCCAGCCCCTGTTAACCACGTCCATGGGACATCAGTCCCCATCAGGAAGTTTGCATTACCTGCACTGGTTTTACAGTGCCTGTCTAAAGTGCCTGGTTGGATATTGTTTGACAGGACAAAATGTGCACTAAAAATAAAAAAAATATGGAGAAAAAAGCCAGTGAAAAATAATATGATGGTAACACTAGCATGAAAGTTACTCAAAGGCACCACTGGTGCTCTTTTGCAGTGCTGAGACAATTTTAGCCCTTGACAAATTTAGAGCCTTGAAAGGGATGCAGCAAATGTTAACCAAAGTGCCTCCAGGGTATTGATTTTAAACACCTCAGCTTCACTTTGGTTTTCCATTTTTAGGAAGGAAGTTTGTCAGAAAGGAAAATAGATACTGCAGGAAAGGAGAGGCCACTGGTAGTTTCCAAGTCAGCATTTACGTGACTCAGGTTCATTTGGAGGAGAATAATTTATGGTGGTGTGAATAAATAATAGCTGTGAGTTCTAACTGTCCAAACATGATGCATAATACCCTGGGAAAGCTTCCTTTGCTGTGTGCTAATGACTGATTGTTGGCTTTTATGTTATGAGTGACTGTGGCAAGTAAATCATTGGAAAATATCTGATGTGCTCAGGTTTGCTTAAGCAGCACTTGTCAAACTGCATCTCCAAGCCAAGAGAGACATGAGTGCAGCTCACTGCTGCAACCACTGTGGTCTCTTTGCCTGCATTTGTTARCAACCGTGCAAAATCAGCTGCTGAACTTAAATATCAATGGTTTGGTGTGATTTGCTTTGCATGGAATWGCTGTTGTTATCAGCATCCCTCCTTGTGGAAATAAATTTATCGAGACATCAGGTAAGTGACCATCTCATCTGGGGACATCATCTGTCAACTAATCCTAAAAGCAGCACAAAAATATATTCTCTCCTGTGTGCATTTTGTGTGTGGAGAAGCATTTTCAAGCTGTTGTTAATCTCACCATGTTGGCTGCTCCTCTATCAGCATCCACAGCGGGTAGCACTTCCTTTTTTTCTTATTGCAGCCTTACTGAAATCGCTCTTTTTCTATTATTTTTTTTTAATCATCAAAGAGAAGACTGTTGCATGCTTTTCTCCCTGCCTGACACTGCTTCTTGACAGAGAACCTTGAAACTTTGTCATGAAAGGAAACTATCTAAAATGTTGCTTTGATTTTCAGTTGCATCTCTTTGTTGTTTCTATTGAGGGACCTTTTGAAAGGCAAGTTGTTTTTTTCTCTCTTGCAGAGGAAATAAAATTTTTGGATAAGGAGCTAACTGGACAATTGCAGTTTTTTCCCTGCATGTTGAAGCCTRTATTTATTGTGCTTTCTACATGAGCAGTTTTCTAAGTCGGGGAGAAAAAATAAGCAAACAAAAATAGTGCAAACAGTAAACCCACCCCTTACAGGAGCAATAAAAATTTCTGTCTGTTCTGCCACCTTTCTTATCCCAGGTGACAACACATTCATGGAATTTCTCCTTGGCTGCCCTCCTTGTGATATCCAGGCACTGAGGTTCACTGTTAGAGCTGTGTAGGAAGGAAGTCTTGGCCTTCTTAATCTCAGGCTTCTGACAAGGACAACAATTGCTCTCAATGTCACAAATGAGATTTAGGTTTTTCCATGTCTCCCAGCCCTCTGTGAGTGCAGGTTTGGGTTTTTAATTGCTTGATGTGAACAACAGATCTTAATTGGATTAGGAACATAAAGGCAGGAGGATACCAAAACCTCATCCATGCATTGTGATGCCCGTGGGTTATGATGGGTTTGAAATCAGTCTTAGGGTGGTGACATGGATTTCAAAGCTTTCATCTCTTATTTAGAGTTCATTGAGCCTGCCAGCTCCAYTGCTCAGCAGTCATCTTAGTCAAATCAGCTCTTCTGGCCTTTTTCCCTCTTTTTCTCTCTTTTGTGTGTTTTCATGGCAAGATAAACCTGCCCAGTGAATGATAGGGTGAAATTACCCCACTGACAGTGAATATCAGTGGTTGTAGCACTGAACATGGTTTTATCTGCTTTAATTTCTCACAAAATATCTGTATTATTTTTAACAGGTTTTGTACTGGGGGAAAGTCGTTCCCTGCCTGCATTTGTGCTCAGTTCTGTTTACTTTGGATCCAGTGCACTCATCTGAATTTAGCATTCAGTGAGCAATTCTCTGTGGCAGTCATATGCATAACTTCTCACCATCTGGCATCACTATGGCTACTACTGGCCCAGTGCAGTTGCCATGGTAGTCAATGGAAATTTCTGAGGGTGACTTCACAAATCCAACACAGGAGAGAAAACCTGTCACTCCAGAAAAGAGCTCAGCACTGAGGCACACCCTTATCCTTTTCCTTTACCCTATTTTTGTTGTGTGGAAATGAATTCCCAACCTGACGGGTGGGGATCACTGTCTCCAGATTCATCCAGTATTTCTGAAGGGGTGGAGGATTGTAAAAACTAGTCCAAGAATTGTAAAAATAGGTCTTCCAGGCAGGTGAGCAACCTAACTCTGGTGCCATCCTTGAGAAAAGAGCTGTGGCATGAAAGCATGAAGGTAGGGGGGGAAATCAGCTGTCACAGCATCACATTCACAGATCTGGAATCAGATCTTTGCTGTTACCAAGAAAAAAAGAAAAAAAACWCTCTAAAGCCTTCTATGGCTAAGTTTTTTTTAACAAAGGTATGAGTGTGTTTGATGTCTGATTAATGCAAGTCCTCCATTGTTGCTCTGGCTTACTCAGGAATCAGAGAATKAAAAGGTTACATTGAACAAGGTTCTTAAATTAGTTGAATGACTGTAATCAAGGGCAGGATTTGGCTGGTATCTTGGTTTTATTGATGTCATGTACTTCATGTGTCTCTAATACAATGGAAATATGGGAGTAGTTTCAGTCCCTGTGACCCTCTTATGAGTGAGACCAGAAACTCACTAGGAAAAAGAGAGCTACAATATTTCAGGGATATTTTTGTGAAGACTTTCTTACTATTATCTTTTTCTCCTCTCTTCAGTGTATTCTTTTTCTATGTGTTATAAACCACTTTCCCTCCTCTGGAGAGATTTTCTCTATCCCATGCCCTCTCTACTCCCAGCTTCCTTGACCCTCTTTTTACCTTTCTTTTCACACGATACACAATTTGGGTTGTTTTCAAACAAATGTGAACTTTTGCTTTGTTCTGATTTTATTTGTGGCCTGAAAAACAAAGCACATTAACTTGAAACAGACACTGAATTGCCTATGGGGGTAACTTGCAAAGTACTGATGCTTGGAGAGCTCCCAAAAGAAAACAAAGCCCAGCAGTCTTGCCTTGTTTGTAGAGCTGATGGAGATCATTGACTCCTAAACCTTTGCCATCTCCTTCCAACCAGCCCCCTAAAATAACAAATACATGGGTTATGTCAAACAGTTGTGGTCTTCTGAGCCAGAAGTGAGAGTGACATGGAGGCTGTTCCTGCTCATAAACACGAGTAGCTCATTTTGGGGCAGCTCTGTCACGCACAGCCAGGCTGAGCTGTTTGCTCCCACCGGGAATCTGGCCTGACATCCCAGGGAGAGCAATCCAAGGGATGGAGGCAGAACACAAAGCTCCCTGCATGTGGTGTGAAGTGYCTCTGCAGGGTTTTTGTTTGTGGTGTCCCCATGATGTGCTCGRTGCTCTGCAAGCCCAGAAGTCGGTGCTGGATGCCCCAAACCTAGCTCAGAAAGCAAAGCTGACAGGGAATCTTCCAGGCAGGGAAACCCAAAACTAAACTAAAGTGGGATTTTGTGGCTGTGGTCTGCTCACTCCTCAGTGGCTCAGAGCATGTGGGATGTGAATCAGCTTGGGGGGCAAATGCAGGCCAGTCATGACACACCAGCATTCATTCAGCTGAGTTCAGTATTTTTCTGTGCCTGTGTAAAAATAAGAGGATTAACGCAGGCAGGTGCTGTGGAATAAGTGTYACTTAGGAGAGCTTGGAATAAAGCAACTGCCCACTCAAAATTAAAAATTTGATAGCAAAATTTCTAAACTTCATTGCTAAAGATGTTTAGCATTTTACACATAGCATAGAAAAGTGTCATTCTTTATTGATGTTCATATAGTTCCAAAGTTTAAACAAGGGAAACTTTGCAGCCTTAAGGGTGGACTCAGCTAGAACTTAGACACAGAAAGAGAGAAGGAAGAGGACACTTCTAAACACAACTTTGTCTGAAGGCACAAAGGTGGGAGTTATTCTCCTGCTCAGTTGGGAACCAAAAAAGGGCTGCTATAAGAAATGCCATTTGTTTCTGCTTCTGTTTTGGGAAACAGCACTAGTGTTTGCARAGCTGCTGCTGGTAAAATGCAGAGGCACAGCTTCTGCCTTTGCAGTGCTCCCAAAGCAAAAAAAAAAAAAAAGGAAAGAGTGATAGTATAGATTCTATGGATTCTTGCTGCTTCCAGTAGGGTTTGCCACAGGCTAAATGTGTGTTTGCTTCCTAGGCTTGGTTGCCTCACCTTGATCCATGAGAATGATTCCTGCTTACCCCAGAGCTCTGCAGCCAGAGCGTGCTGTGCCAGGGCTGAGCCCTGGAAAGGCAAAGGTTCCCCTGCAAAGATTGCCATGTGTTTGAAGGGCTGTGTGCCACACTTACAGGGCACATTAAGGTAATCAGTCCTGTGAATGAAYGGGAATATTGATCACAGAATACTTTTCTCACTGATTTCCCCCTCATGTTTTCCTAAGATRTGTTTCCTCTTTTTGCTTGAGTTTCCTTATCCTTCTTTCTTTCCCCATCCCTTTTACTTTCCTGTGTTTTGGACATGGTAAGTTTAACTGCATAAACACCCATCCAACAAAACCAGCATGTGATAGACAGGCATACTGAAAGAATTGGGTTATTATCTCTCACTCCTTGTCCACAATAGATGACTTTGATAAGGAGTGGGATGCTGAAAACCTCATTTCTCTCTCTCATGGCTCTCTGGAGTGACTCCAGAGCAGGCAATGGAGTCACCCTCCTGTAAACACTGACAGGAGACACCAGCCCTGAGAATTCCCTCTCACAGCACTCTCTCTTCCACTGCATTATGCAAATATATTACTTGTGTTCACTGCTCCCAGCATTTCTTTTTTCAGGCCCCATTTAGGCAGGATTACTGAAGTCATCTAGGTAATAAGGTGAAAGAAAATAGACTCATTCAGTGGCAGATTTTGAAATTGCAATTGGCCCTTGAAAAAGTGGGTGAAGTCAGGGACAGGTAACAGATGGTGGTGGTRGCTAATCTTTCAGCCTATTATTTTACCACATGGGGATCTGAGCCACAGATTTTCATGCTGAAAATAAAGGAGAAATTAATCACTGTATGACAATACATTGGTTAAACAGTGCAGTGATATTTGCCTCCATCCAGAAACCATATGCAAAGGAACTAGGCTCCAAAACAAGAGTTAGGCTGGTTTTTTGTGGTGGTAGACATCACATGACTTCAGAGGAAAAAGAGCTCCACCATGTAGTTTATACAGAGAAAATGAATTTTCTGGCTATGCTAAGGGGTCTGTGAAAGGAAACCTACATGCAAACAGCCCCATGGACTCCAATAGGAAATTATAGCTTCTCTGTGCAATTGAACTGGGAATTACATCACATGCATAGCACTCTATAGGATGGTTAAAACCAGAAATTATTTCATTCTGTGTTATTTGACAGTCTCTTAGCTGGCCTGTCTTTGCTGAGAGTAGAAGTGCTTTGGTTACTGCAGGCCTTTATAAATAAATTCTATTCAACTACAGTAAACTTCTACAAATATGTGTATTAAATGCTTATTACACTTTGTAAGGTTTTTCTAAAGAAGAAATACATAAAGAGCACTTCTGTCTATTATAGTTCTCTGTGAATGCCTCCTTAAAATGCTGTCAAGGTCAGATCATTTTTCCATTGGTCATCCAGAACTAAGGTACTAAAATTCCAGTTAACTTTCCTGCTGTCCTCATTGTTGCTAACTGTGGTAAGGAGAAGCACCAGCTCCAAAACACTCCTGTCTGTATCTGACTATCAGAACGTGTTCCAGAACACAATTTAGACAAAGAAGACTTGATGCTAGAAGGAGATATTGGGAAATACAGGCTCATGACTAGAGAGAAGGTGGAATTCAGCTTGAGCCTGCAGCAAATCCCACAGCCCTGCCCATGCATTGGCATGCAGAGAAAAACTCTGAGAGGAGGTCAGGACTTGGTGCAGTGCACTATAAATAGAAATAACTTTCATTAGTGGTTTTTGGAGGTGCATGGAGTATGGGAATAGGAGCAATAAGAAAGTTGGAGGTGAAAARCAAGCCATGGAATTTTGAGAGGCTAAGGAAAAGCAGAGGTAAAAGTTGCATCYCTGAAAAAGTTTCCCTTTGTAGTTTCCCCAGCTCCATCTGTGCAGAAAGGGCCTTTTCCTCTGTGTGTGTGTGTAGCAGGAAATAAATATGCACAATTTGGTGATGTATTTCACACATGAAGTGCTGACAGAATTATTGGAAGTATCTATCACAATTTACCACACCTCAGTGAACAGATCCCCTAGAACTTCTCCTGTGTCTCTACATCCAAAGAATAAAAATCACTACTAAAAAAAAAAATAAAAAAAAATTAGTCAATTCTTATAAAAGTGTTGCTCAGATTAGTCTGATGTTGTGGTTAGTGGTTCAAACAGCCCTGGCTATACCTTCTTTTCATTTAACTTCCTTKTAACACTGACCCCAATGTAACCCAGAGTGTTTCATCAGATTTTTTTGTTACTAATGAAGCTGTAGACCAGGCCTATGACACTGTCTTTCAAACCAAGGGGTGCAAGTGAGTTGAACCTTAAAATKACTCCAATTTAAATAGTTTGTAACAGAAATCCTAAGATTAATCTGAAGAGTTTATTAGTCTTTCTTTTGTTTTTTTTCTTGCRTCCTCCAGATTAATGTTTTCCTCATTTGGCATTTCTTGAACTTCTCTGTTACCTCTAGTCCTTTTCAAACATCAGTAGAAACTTTAGTCTGTGAATTCAGGTAATAAGGTAAGTATTTAGTATATTTTAATACTAAAGAAGCCCCAGTCTTGACAAAGAAGSACGAAATAACAAGCTTTAGTTTCARTAAAAATTGTAGCTACAAGACATCATCTTTTCAGTAGTCATCAATCAGACTTTATGGACAGACAGTTAACTGCYTCAATGAAAACAGAGAGTCTGATCTGCTCATTACACTGGTGATGTCTTTCCCAATGGAGCACTCACATGGTAATGGGAATAATTTCCTTGGATTTTTTTAAAGGGCTTGATTGTACAAACTTGAGAAAGTGTCCCCACCAAAGCTTTCCCCTGGTTCCTAGAGAGCAGGAAGGAAGGAAGGAATGTGTCCCTCAACAGAAGAGTCATATTTGCTCACATTTTAGTGGGAGCCTGCCTATTGTGTTTGTGAAACAYACTGAGAAGGCAAAAGCTGAAATTACAGTTTATCATCCAGCCAGACTGATTCATGGTTTATCTGCAGCTAATTGCTTACTGCTTAACCTACTTTTAGTTGCATCCCCATATGCAGCCTTTTTCAGTCTTTAAATGCCTTCAAGTCAGTTGAGGAATATTAATTTGTAACTCAGCCCAGAAGGGTGCCCAATTGTTGGGTCAGCTGTTAAGCAAGGGAAAATAGTCATTAGCACCAGGCAACTTGCTTTTCTTCCATTTGGTCAGATTACAAATGATTTAATCAGAACTAAAGACTTCCCACAAGCAGGCAGTTCCATGTTTGAGGAGAGTCCACRCTGTCCAACTCAATGTATGCCTTTTGTGAGGCATCATTTGCCATTATTTTGTATAATTTGTCCAGTAGCAGCCCCTGGATAAATTAACTTATACTCTGCTTTAACTGGTGTGATTCAAACAGGAACATACAGCCCCTGTGTTATTTAGTAAGGAAAGTTTATTACTTCACATTTATAGAGCCCTGGTTCTCYTGTGCCTTATAATCACAGAGCTCCTTTACTAGCACGACCAGGAAATGAACTCGCATCCATTTCTTCTAAAGACATTCAGACTTACAGATTGAACATGAAATCACAGCTTCTGCAGCTCTGTGAGAATATATTGTGACTTACTTTCATCCTGTTGCTCTACAGTGTATTTTAAAGCTGTTCTGGACAGTTTGAGAGCTGTTAGAAACCAGTTGATCACTCTCAAAGMCAAATGAGCTTCACTTGTTCACTGAGTGTGCCAAGGACAAGTGCAAGAGGACCTGGCCTCTTCCAATTTCTGCAAAGCAAGAAATTCAACGTGCTCCATGATTTTGGAGCTGCCTAAGGTGGCAAATGTGTGTTCCTGAGGTTCTGAGTCCATTTGAAACTCTCAACTCCTGAATCAAAAATAGATAAAGGAAATTAATGAGCCAGGTTGTGCTTATTTTTGTTATGGGCAAAGTAGAATAATCACATTACCAATATTGGATGGATTGTAGTGACATTTAGAGGACAGGCCCTCACGGGTGGCTTGGTTGCTGTATAAGGAATCTCTGTGCTTGGAAACTCAGGTTTTCCTTCTCCAATGTTTCAGGAAATTTTCTCCCCATCATTGAGGCACCTCCATCTTGATGCTTCCCTTGATTGCAGCTCTCTGGGAAACTTTGCTTAGTTAAAAGTTCAAACACCTCTTAAGAATTTCACCTGGGCAGGCAATATGCAAATTTTATCCCATGGGGGCAAAGGTTTAAGGAGAATTTTTCTTGTCTGCATCCTCCTCCTCAGTGACTGTGCATGGGTGCAATCAGCACTTGTCCCTAATGAGGCTGGAGCTGGGCTGSAGAGAAGGATCCTGCTGGGTGCAGAGCCCAGCATCAGCACTCCCAGAGAGCCCTGGAGCTGCCTTTGCACATCTCCACCCTCCAGAGTGTGTTTGGAAAGCCCCCAGTCCTTCAGGGCTTCTGAAGCCAGGCAGTGTGAAAAGGAAAGGTGAATTTTCTAAGCACAGGATTGCCCTCAGAGGAGCAGAGGGGCAGCTCCACGCTGCTGTGAGCAGCTACTCCAGTAAATCAGAATGGTTTCCAAGGGTCTCCAGCTGTGTGACAGCCCTGCTGCTGCTGCTCCTGCAATACAGCCACAGGGAAAAGCAGCAACTCACACAAGAGCTGTGATCCTGCAAGTGCTGCAGCTCAGAATGCACCTGCATGGAAGCACTTTTTGAGGGAAAGAACTTTGGTTTCTGCATCAGTAACCAAAATTTCCAGCTCTCTCTGGGCTGGCTTTACCTGATGTAGAAGATGGGAAGAATGAAGGCTTCACTGCAGGCTGGTGAAGAAATCTGGCTTCTCAGAAGAAATTCTGCCTGGCCACACAGCTCTTGCTCCCATTCACACATTGTGTCACACTGCCACAGCTGAGTGGCTTCATGAATTGCACARTATGGACTGAAATCTGCTTTGCACCTGAGTTTTTGCTGGAAAAGAGTTTTTGCCCCCCATGGATTTTGAAATAAGTGAATTTTAATAACGGTGAGTGTGGTTGGGAAAATTAAAAAACCTAAGCATTTATTGATTTTAGGTTTACTTTTTAGYGTATCTCAGGAATTTTGAAGCTACACACATAGCTGAGGGTTTTTAAAATGCTTTGAGGTGATGGTGGCAGATCTTTGGAACTCCTGATGCATCACTGAGGAAAAAGCAAGACATGATCCTGCCCTTTGCAAGTGTCCTTTGTTATCTGGAGCCATACTGTGGAAGTGAAAGGGATTTCTTCTGATAAACAGGAGGTGTTCTGCTGGCTTCTGGGTTTGGGAGAGAGTTTCTAAACTCAAATTTCCTTTCTGTCAGCTCATGTAACCATAATTACCAGGCACTGGTCSCTCTTACCCCAATTCCCTGACATCTGTGCAGAACTCTGAAATCCCAAACATATTGGTGTGAATCTGTGTGAGGACTCTAGTTGTGGGAATTTTCTTTTTTTTTTTTTCTTTTTAATTTGAGGGATTTATTTCTCTTTTTCTGATCAGGTGCACAGCACACTTCTGGTTCCCACACCAGAGAGGAAGCAGTTTCTTGCTCTACACTCTCCTGGGCAGTAATTACAATTTCTCAGGAATGAAGCTTAGTTTGTAATTCAACATTTCCCCATAGCACAATTGTGTAGCACCTATACAAATATTTGTTCCTGTTAAATGCTTGGGGAAAAAAACCCAACATTATAGCAGAAGTCAGAATAGGTGTAAGGCAGTCACAGGAACAAAACCTTTTATTTCCCTGCCCTTGAACATTGTACAACATTCATTAAAATTGTCATAATACTTCCATTGACTTCTGTAAGAATAATTCCTCAATATTTGTAGGTCTTGGTGGATTCTAGATTGAAGTCCCTTAATCTATTTATTATTCAATTGGCATTTTAGAAGAACAACAAAACTGTCATCCTTGCCCAGGTATAACTCTTAAGGAGCTGAGCACCAGCATGGACCCCAATTCCTGTGCTCCTCCAGTCTTAGAGGATTACAAGTCTGATAAAGCAAAGAAAGAATTTTTTTTCTGATTAACTTTGTGCTCAATCTTCTTCTGGTGTCAGCSTAGTACAGGTTATACCATCTTTTATTCTTTGTCAAACAGTCACAGARGAGAGGATAACATGACAGATAAAGYTGTGGTGGCTTCCACTTTCTGGTCTTGTTTTAAGTCCTTAAGGATGAGCATTTAGAACAGAACAAAAGCTGTGAGATCTGGAGGTTGCCACCCAGGATTTATTGTGATTATTGAATAGTTTTAGTATTATTCAAGTCCACAGCAAAAGAGATAGAATATGGGAATGCAGAGCAAGCAACTATGACTTTTCCCACATTTTTATTTTAATCTCATATGGAAGGAAAAAAAGGCCAGGATAAAAAATATTTTAGAAAATTAATTTTTTTATTGAATATTCATAGCCTGCTGGTGAGAAATGCTGAGATTATTAAAATATGTGTTTCTCTTATGTGGAAATAAGGCCATCAGATGTCTGTCCCCATCACAAAGAAATGCAATTGAAATGACTGTCAAAGTATTTACATAGTGCTGGCTCTTATTTAAGCTGTCACCCTCAACACCCTGCAGCAGTACCCCCCTCTGCCTGCTTCATGGTGCCCCCAAACAGACAGAGGTGAAGACTCAAAAAAGATTTTTAAAAAAGCAAACTTTCATTGGGGACTGTGGAATTTTTGCCTATGTTTGGGTTGGACTGTATGAACTATTTGAAACGTTGCATTTTGGTGAGTGATGTTTCAATATAATCTGAGTGGGGGRAAAAAATCCCTCAGTGTTTTTTTGRGGGGTATTTTTTGAGCACCTACTTGTTTGTATGAAATTTTTATTTTTTAAGAGGGTCTCCTTTTTTTTCCCTTTAGAGCTCATCCAGTTCCACCCCTGCCATGGCAGGGACACCTTCCACTGGTCCCAGGCTGCTCCAAGCCCCAATGTCCAACYTGGCCTTGGGCACTGCCAGGGATGCAGGGGCAGCCACAGCTGCTCTGGGCACCCTGTGCCACCACCCTCACAGGGAAGAATTTCTTCCTAAAATCCAAACAAAGGCCATTTTYTTTCSATTTGAAGCCATTCCCCTTTGTCCTGTCACTATGGGATCSTTCCTCTGGTTGACTTCTGAACCAAAGACTGTCCACGAGGTTCCAAGTAAAACAAAAATTGAGACTCATTTTGGCTTTTTACAATGCAGCTGCAGCTTTATGCTTTTGTGTCCAAAGAGGCCTTAAAGGTAATGGCATGTGAAATTGTTCCCCTGCAGCACTTTGGGTCCGTGAGAGATGAAGCCACGATCCTTTATCTGTGTCTGCACACACAGAGCTTGCAGCAAGAAGAAGAAGTTAGATTTAGAAAACTAAGTTTTGGTTAACCTTAACTGGAAAAAAAAAGTAGCTGAAAATACCATTCTCAAGTGCTCAAAAAAATATTAGTCACAAAAAGTTAGGAAATCAAAGCCAAATCATAAGCCTTAATGAAATAAAAAGAAATGCTCTCAGTTTGAATTCCAGTGCTAGGCTATTAAGCAGTACATTTCCAAGTATTGCAACAACCCTGGGGGTGATATAGCAAATATATATATTTTTTACTGTGCTCTGATGGTAATTGTATTTCTGCAAAAGAGATTTGTTCTAGGTTATCTGTTGAAATCCAGCCACGTCTTTGGTGGAAAAACCCCTGCCTTTTGTCTACATTTCACTTCTGCATCATCAGCCAGCCAGTTTCCATATAAAAGACGTGACTGGAATTTGCAGGTATGTCAGTTATTGGTGATTTCACACCTGCTGAGAAGCCAGACCTTTGACAGCTATAAACAGATGCCTCTGTAACACATTTGGTTCTGCTCAGAAAGTGGAAATGTTGTTTTAGTCTCTATTAAAATAATAATAGTGGAACYGTAGCTTTACCCTGAGTAGTAAAACTTATGCATTCACAGTCAGGAAAAAAACTCTTCATGATAAAACTATTCATATATTCATTCAGAACAAATATTTTTTGCCTAAATTAATTTTTAACTACACTTTAGCTCGTGCAAATATTGAGCAAAAGCAAAATTGGATTGAAGATGTTAAATCTGTGATTATTCATCAAGCATGATCTTCACCTGGAGTTTCAGGGCCAAATCCAGTGGCTCTGCAGGAAAATATTGCATTATCTTAGAAATATTGCTTTTCCATCCTTTAGGTGTGAAAAAAGAGGCCAGATATTCCATGTAATAATGCCTGGTTAGAAAATTTTAGCTTCTGAGAATTGTTGTGCTGTAGCAATAGAGACACAGATGAGCTTCCAAATTGAAAATGACCCAGACATAGCCCATGAGGCCTCAGTTAACTGCAATCTTAATTAAAGCCTGACTGTGGGCAGAAAAACGAAACAATAAAGTTCTTAAAAAATGCTTAGAGGTTGTTACAGTGGTTAGTAATGCTTTGCAATAATGTGTGTGCCTTTTCAGTAATAAATGGATTGCATGAATGATAGATRTAGAAGCTCCCATAACCTGATGAGTTCATTATGGAATTAGATCTTTAACTCACGTGCAAGACTAATGATAAAGGAAGAATGTTCATGCTGAAGCTGGTTGAATAGAATGGTAACTTAAAAGGCTTCAGAAGACATCAAAAATCTTTAAAAATCAAGTTACACAGGTAACAAGACCAGAATGTGCAGAGAAATCTAAGTTTTGATTTATTTATTTTTAATTAGTGAGTGCTCTATGTAGTGCAGTGAAACAAACTGTTTGCCAGTGTTTCCCCACTTAATGTACTTTGTGAGAAAAGTCCATGTCCTGAAACATTTAAAGCTAATTCCCTCTGACATGCCTATGTCTATTTTTATATTTTTAAATTCYATTTTATGTATTTCTCTTCTTGGCATCCAGTTCTTTCTCGATCTCTGTTCTCCCTCACTTTCATGTGACCTTTCTTACTGTTTTCAGCTTCTTTTTCCTTTCATCAATGGGGATTTCAGTAGGGGGACACTAAAACCTGCACAACCTCCTTTGGTGGGATGTTATGCTGTGCTGGCCTTTTGGGGAACCATTTTGGAGAGCTGGAAGACGCTGCTGGAGGAAAAAGGCAARTCCTCTGCTCTCTGCTGCACAGGTATTTGCACACCTTCCCACCCTGTGTAAATCCTGCAGCAGCTTCCCCTCTCCTGCACTCTCTGTGCTGGGAGAGCTTTGGGTTGTGATCTGGATTCACACTTCACATGAGCGTGGAGATTAATTAAGTGAGGGATGGATACCCAAGACATTTATAATTAACGCCCTAAGTAAGTCATAAAGCAGGACTCCAAAGATGAAAGCTCCCTGCTTGACTGATTTACTAAATCACACATTCCCTCTTGACCACTGTTTGAAGGGTCTGCACAGCCTTTGCCAGCTCTGTGCMCGTGCTTTGAGAATTATTCACTTCAGAGCTTCCTGCACTATCAACAGCTCACGATTTTTTCCAAGGAATGTTAAATCCTTTGAACCTGCATGAYTTCATAAGATCTGATTAAACCTTTTAGACCTGCCAGTGGGTATTTTGCATATTGAAGGACTTCATCTCACCCTCAAATCTTGCTGGCTCACGGGGTTCCCCACATGAAAGGTGTTCTCCCTCAGCTTTGCAGGTGCTCCTATTTTCATCCTGGAAAACTGTGATGACTCTGAGAAGGAGTCCAAGAGGGAGAAAGTTTGAACTTTATTTTCTGCTACAGGGTGAGGACAATTTTCAGTTTCACTGAAAAATCACCATAAAAAATAACTAATAATTCTGGCCTCTTTCAAGGAGTTGCATACTTTTTCTTTTCAGAGAGAATGTTTGGAGTTTAGTCCAACCCACCTGAAATCTAAGAGAACCAGRGACAAGAAGGGAAGGCAGCATGGCTAAAAGTAAACTAAGGAGGTTATTAGAAGTATAAAAGACACCCTTCAATAAGTGGAGTCCAAATGGAGATTGCAGAAAAGATAATAAGCCTTCTGGCAAGCTAAATGTGAAGCAATAATAAAGCTGGCCAAAAATGATTTTGAGGAGGAAGGGTTCAAAATTTAACAATAAAACCTTTTTTTTTTTTTTTTTTGGATATATCAAAAGCAGGAAGTTTGCCAGCAAGTCGATGGGGACAATATATTACTGAAATATAGAAAAGCCATTCTAGAAGGACAAGTCCATACGAGAGAAGCTGGAAAGTATCACAAGGGGGAATGCTCATTAAGGAGTGAATCCCTCATGGAGCCAGTGGCTGGGGACTGTCCTGAGGAGCTGCTGATCCTGGGGCAGTTTGATAGTAAAGTGGATTTAAATAAATCAACACAGCAAAAGGGATAAGGGCCACTTTCTACTGGTGCAATTTGTGCAAAATCTCTAAAGAAGCTGAAGGAGCAGCTGCCTCTTATGGCACCTTACCCCTTCAGTCAGCCTTGGTTAAGAGATTTATGATATTCTGTGTCTGACTCTGCTTTTCCAAAAGACTTCAGGACAAGCACRAATGACAAATGTGTGTCTGACTTTCATATTTCCAAAATGATCTAATATTCCTTTGTTACAGTCAAAATAGCAACAACAAACCCCACCCAACCCCCTGCTTCTTGCAGAGCAAAACAGCTCAAATTTCCAGTCTCAGTTCTTTTGCATGAATAATTGTTCCAAATCCAGTTGAAAGGTAATATTGGGGTTTTATCTTTGCTTGATTTTGACAGGAGATCACTTTCTGTTCCAGCTTGAAGTCCTACCAGCTCCTTTGGTCTGATTCAGAGTCATGCACTGCAATTGGKGTGGAGAGGAAGAAACAATTCCACCCAAAAATCAAACAGTGTCTGAGAGACATTTGGTGGTTCATATTTATGGGAGAAAAGCTGGTGTTCCCACTTCCATGTGCATCAGTGTGGCTGGTTTGAAGGGCTGGCCTCAGCTCTGTTCCCTGTCCCCAGTGCTCAGGGGGAAGATAAGGATTAAGTGATATTTTTGGTTAAGACATACGAGAGCCACCTGGTCCCTGCCTGATCACCAGCATAAGCCAGAACAGCCAGCTCATATCCAATTTCCTCTGGTCCCTCTGGAGCTCTGGAAAGCAAGGGAAAAGCCTGGAGCTCTGCACTTCATCTCTTCTCCTCAACACTCCCATTCCTTGGTACAAAAGCTGCCATCTGCCTGGAGGACTGAAGTACATTTGAGGATAAAAATCCATTTTGCCCATCTTGTACCTGGCTGAGCTTCTGCACAGAAAATTACTTCATCTGGCCCTTTTTTGCCCTCTATTTTTACAGTCAGTGCCATAAACAGGCTGTACACAAACACTCCCAGGATTTGTGAGCAGGTAAGGTCTCTGTGGTAGGGCTGTGCTCAATAACAGCACAAAGCTCCCACTTCTGTGCAGTAAAACTCTGCCTGCCTGTGTGGGACAGGGCTGGGACATTCTGTGTGTGGAGATGAACCCCCAATGCCTGTTGATACAAACCAGATGGGCTCATTCCATCCTAGTGCTTCCTAAATACAGAGAATGTTGCTGGTGGTGATGTGTGGGCTCGCTACTTTCAGTTTAGGTCAAGGTTTAATTTTACTTTAAAAAAACAGGGCAGTCATTCCTAGCTGGAAAACTTTGACCAGCTTATCTGAACATGAAGATGAGCTTTACCAAAAATGGGGAATTGGAGCCCAGCTGTACTTGAGAGGATCTTAAACACTGATTTCTGATCCCTGAACACAGCTCACTTGTTGTTTTATTTGAGGGTTTGTTTTGGCTTTACTCTTGCCATGGATGGCACATGGAGACAGTAACAGTAAACAAGCATCTCTAGGTGGTAGTTCCATTTGTTATACTTTGAGCTCCAGGTTTTGAGCCTCTTTCCTGTCAGACACAAAAACTTTCTGGGTGTTGTGGTGCTGGAATCGCCTGCAAAACCTTCAGGAATGAGCAGACCTTTCAGAGGCACTGGAACACATAACTAGAAAGGATCACTTGCTTACCTGAGAATGCCTTCAGAGTATATCGATGATACTTTTTTGTGGAATATTTTGGGTTTGCTAAAAGAAAAAAGTGGTTTCTCTCTAATATACCTAAAATATATAATTTTTTATTTATCATGATCATAGTTGTCCGCACTAAAGATTTTTTTGCTTTTATCTTCGTTTGCAATTCATAGGGTGCAGTTTTTTCCCAATTTTATGAAATTTGCATTATTACAAATTTTTTAATTTTTCAAGCTGAGCCAGAACCATCTTAATTCCCTTTAATTCACAGACTGTGGAAGGGAAGATGAATTTACTGAGATTTACTTCAGATGGGCTACAGTTACTCCATGAAATCTTCACATGCCATTTCAGATGTTCATCTAAACTAAATCTCTACCTTTTACATTGGTGGGAGGAAATCCTCTTTGCCCATCAACTGAAATAAAATTAAAWGTTAAGTCTGTGTTTACAGAACTTCACAGGTCTGCAAATGGCAGGACCTGGTTCATTTGTACCACAGCTATTCCTGAGGATCACTTTATGTTCAGTTTCTCCCTGCAGAGTTTCTGCCAAAAAAAAAAAAAATCTTAAAAAAAAGCAGAAATTATCATTTTTGCACTAGTCATTTTCTTGCTTTAAACATCACAGGGTTGTAGCTGCCCTGGGGGCTGGGGGGGAGGAGGAGGAGGAGGAGGAGGAGGAGGATGGGGATGCGGATGAGGATGAGGACAAGTGTGGGGAGGAGGAGGAGGAGAAGGATGAAGATGTGGATGAGAATGAGGAGGAGAGTGAGGATGAGAGTGAGGATGAGGATGAAGGATGTGGATGAGGATGGGGAGGAGGAAGAGGATGAAGATGAAGGATGTGGATGAGGGTGGGGAGGAGGAGGATAAGAATGAGGAGGAGGTGACGGTGAAGATGCAGATGAATATGAGGATAAGGATGAGGATGTGGATGAGGATGAAGATGAGCACACAGATGAGGATGCGGATGCAGATGAAGACGAGGATGAGGATACAGATGAACATGAGGATGAGGACGTAGATGAAGATAAGGATAAGGATGAAGATGCAGATGAGGATGAGGCTGCAGATGAGGATGAGGATGAGGCTGCAGATGAGGATGAGGATGCGGCGCTCTCCCGGTGCCGCAGCGCCACCGCGCGTCCCCTGCGGTCCCCGCCCCGCTCGCGCATCCCCGGGAGCATCCCCGGGAGCTCGGCATTCCCAGCCCGCGGGGAGCGGGGACACAARCGCTGTCGAACGCCTGAAGAGGCTCGGAGGGGGCTTGGAGCTGGCTTTGACACCAGCTTTGAGCAGCTCTCGGATGCAGAAGCTGCGCTCTCTCTCCCGCTGCCTGCACTGCTGATGGACTGGTCCCTTCCCTCCTCCAGCTGGAGCTGGCTGGGAAAAAAAATGTAAATCATCACTTGGGAGCATGAGGAAAGATCACCAAAGTCCCAGTTGATGTTACTGGRCTGATAACATCATTAGCAAATATTTTACATAAGCCAGGTTTGTGTGTTTCCAGGTGGCTGYGCTGGGTTTAACAGCTCATACAAACCTAACAAGGTCTGGTGTATCACATTCTATCAAAGCCCTGGGTGAGAAACTGGCAATTGCTCATCCAAAATAATGCAGTTTGACATGAAAGGATTTTTGCCAGCCAGGGTAAAAATTCTGCAGTGGGGGGGGATGCTGTGTTTTGTCCCTAAAATACGGGATTCTCCACAAACACAGGCTCCACTTCAGTAGTCAGCCATGTGAGAAGCATCTCTTTCCTGTTGGTTTTGGTATCTTAATTAAACACATTTGCCCGAGGAGGAGAGGCAGAGTGTCTGAGGGGTCACCTCACCGTGGCTGATATCTGCAGACACATGGCACACACTCCATCCCCTCTTGTCCTGTGAGCAGGAGYTCCCCTGCCCCACAATCCAGAGTGCTTTGTGTGGGATTTCTTCTTTGTGCTGTCTCAAACATCGAGTGTTTGTGTTCCTTTTCGGATGAACTTTGGTTCTGACCCTGCTGAGGGTGCATTGCTTGTTTTGGAAACACTTGCAATATCCCTGGACTGTTTGTTTTCCACCCCAATATGCTGCTACATTCCTGCAAGCTTTCTGTGGTTGTAATGCAATGTTTGGCCAGGAAACAGAGAATACAAATGGAGAACAGTGCCCCAGTCTTAGGGAAATGTAGTGAAACTGTGACAGAAAGTGTTTTATTGGAAACAAGACAAAGATTTCCAGAGAATTAATAAACAAGCAGCTGCTCAGCATCTCTGCAAGACCATCAASTCCAGATGTTTATTTCCTGGAAGGATCAGAGTATTTTGTTTAACTCTCTTCCTCTGCCCTCAGCAGGTAGGAGAAACAGAGGTCAGGTCTGGTGCTTGTGTTCCAAAGGAGATAATTAGATATTTAATAACTGTAGCAACAATACAATTTGCATGACCAGCTAAGCATCTACAGATTTTTTTTTTCCAGTAACAGATCCAAACCACTGACTTTCTCCAGGTATTTGTAGAAGACCAGCACTTAACAGCACATAAAGAGTCAGGCTCCAGAGGGGCAGCAGCAGGAGATCACTTCTCCCCTGCAGAGCTGAGCAGGATCTGTCTCATGTCAATGTTGGGTCTCTTCTGCCAGGGCAGCGGAGTTTTGGAAGGCTCAGGACCTGTCTTTTCTGAAACAAGGGCCCAACTCCTCCACAAAGAAATAGCAGTTTCAAAAACAGTGATGGAGAGCATGAAAGCAGACCCTGGTYCCCAGGAAGTCACAGCACCATCAACTTCTTGCCCTGGGAGGGATGGAAGTTCAGCTCCTGGGGTGAGGCCAGGTACTGAATTCAACAGCAGCTGGTTAGGTCACCTCAGAGGGCCAGAGAGGAGTTCTGCTGCCCTGAATCCACCCTGACAGTGCTAAAAATGCAGGTTCTCCATGGTAGCTGACACCTTTCCCTTCAAACCTACACCCCAGAGGGATACATCTCAGTACAACCCTACAAGTGGACGTTCCCAGTGAAATGGAGACCACAGACTGATCCAGGGAAGCAGCAAGTGACTCTGTGGTCCCAGAAGTACAACTTGAAAAGTTATTGAACCAAAATATTAAGACCAAAATATTGTTGGGTGTCACCAGATGCTTTGAATCCCAACAACAGAAGCAGAAAAGTAAGTGTGAGGCAAATTAGAGAAGGAGGCACAGGTAGGCRCTGCCTCATCCAGAAGCATGAAGAGACTTGGAGATCTTGGAGCTGAGAAAAACTGGGTGAAAGAGATGAGATTTTACAAAAGTTGAGAWATAGGTAAAATCCTAAGTGACCAACCCAGTGGCTTTCCTGGTTTTTGAGACAGCAAGGGAATTAAATACCAGTGGTGGGCTCTGCAGTCCAGAGGTGGCTGGGCCTGGCAGAGCCCAGCATGCCTTTTCCACRGCAAACAAAGCTCTTTTATTGCTGAGATAAGCAGGTCAGGCACAGACACTCACAGGGATCTCAAAATGCTTCCTTTGCACCCAGGTAATTTCTGTGGGAGCACTCAGAGAGCAGCAGGACATCCAGGAATGTGCTTCCTCTGGAGTAGATGATGAGTGAGTCACCTCATGCATGAAAGGAGGGAACTAACAGAGAGAATTTCCCTCAGGACAGTGTTTGGACAGACTTTTTATTACAAAGTCAGGAGGCAGGATTGGCTTTTGCCCTGTGAGGTGGGATAACAAAACTGGCATTGCACTCAGTGAAAAAGTGAACCTTGTGGCCAGCAGCACCAAGGCTTTGGGCAGACAAACCCTTGCAGGCAATGTGAATTTCTGTAAGTACATTGGCAGATAGATGATCACATGAACATTGCAGTGTCTGTAGAGACAAGGGACTGAGCTACCTGGGCCTTCTCTCCCTGTAACAAAGCAGCACAAATGGGCTGGCAGTGGCAAATAAACCCAGCTGCAGTTTGCAAAAGGCATTGGTGTCATTGCAACTTCCTTCATCCTTAGGAACTGAAAGTCTGGAGAGAAGAGATTAAACTTGGTATTGCTGCAGAAAGCCTGCATGGCTTATGTTCAACACTTTAAAAGGTTTTATGCTGTGCATTTATATATAGCAAAATGTACAGCAGACATGGGAAGTCATCAGATTTCTGGCTTGTCTGGGAAGTTGCTTTCTCACTCTGTATACGCCACGCAGCAGGGACAGCTTAAAGCTGGTGGCCCCATGTAGGACTGCCACAAACACACTTTATTTTTGTTTGAAGTCAGAGAATCTTTGGACTTACTGCCTTCCTCCCCTGACTGCAAACATAAACCTCTGCAATTGCATCCAGGCAGATATTTGTTCTGGTGAAGAACAGCACATAACCTAAATTTTGGCTTTGAGATCCTCAGTGTAACAAGACAGAATTCCAGAAGCATGAAGGGTGGTTGACTTTCAACAGCAAAGGGATGCCTAAATTCCTTCTGTGCCCTTGGAGATCATTGCTTTGTGTATTGTTCTGCCACTTGCCTGGAAAAGCAGTTTCTGCAATTTAGGAGTTAAACCCAGGATTAGCAGCAGAAAAATCAGTGCACATAAGGAAGAAAACCCATTTGGTTCTGGGCAGAGGCACAAAGAGCTTTGGGGCTCTGTTTAATATTCACTGTGCAAACTTCTGAGAAATTAATGTCCACCTTTTAAGTTGCACTGGTTGCTTTTTGTTTGTTTGGGGKTTTATTGGGATTTTGGGTGGGATGGAGGGATGGAGTATTCTTTTTATATCAAAACCTACAATGAGGTGTAGAGTAAAACTGATTAAATCCATTTCATTCTCCTGGAGAGCAATGACCTCTCCAGGCTTCTGGTAGTAACTCAACATTTCAAATACTGGCAAAGTTTGTTCTTACATTCTTGTAGATGAGCTAAACTACATTTTCACCCCTTGAGATCATAGATCACAGCTCTGCTTCACCAGCTTCAGCTAAGGATATCACTGACACCCAAAATAGAGCAAGGAACAGCTAAATGCATCCACTGCTAATACTGTTAGTGGTGAGCAACCTGGGWCTCCTGGGATCTCTACCTTTTGATGTAAGTCCAAAGCCAATTGAGAAGAAAGGTTGCTACAGAGTGCCAAAAGGTGAGAGAGTAACCTTTGAAGTTACCTGCTTTACAGTAGCTCTAAAACCCATTTTATTTTCTGTGGGAACAAARTATGGAAAGGTGACTCACATCATTCACATCAGTGCTTGGGCTTTTCAGTGACATGTAAAGAACCCACCAACCCCTCTTGCCCCAAATTATTGTAATTAGATTCTGTTCACTTGTCTGAAAAAAAAAAAAAAACCCTCAGCCTGTATTTCAAATTCTTGTCAGGTTCTTTGTTGAAAGTCTTTTGTGTGTAAATAAAGTTCAGGAAATAAGAGTGCAAGGCTTAAAAGAGACTGGCAGTGTGCTTGCCTTCTGTGAAGTGTTTGTTTTTATAGGTCGTGTTTTTGAAGAGGAAGACTTTTTTAAAACAGAGCATGCTTGGAAATGCTGTTCATTTATCTTTGTCTAAAATGCTGAGTGGCTGCAAGGGCAGCCTTCTCCTGTGGGGACAGGACACCAGTCCCTCTCTGGACTGACCCAGACTGATTCCATTTCTCCTGTGGGGACAGGACACCAGTCCCTC